>JAGFNQ010005452.1:38693-136863 GCA_024364735.1 Boesenbergia rotunda | reverse complement strand
CATCGAACATATTTGCTAAAGCTCCCTACTGGACTTGTCTTAGAATTGGATAATTGTTATTTTGTTCCTTCATTAATAAAGAACATTGTATCTATTTCATGCTTGAATGAAAAGGGTTATCATTTAACTTTTAGTAAAAATTGATGTTACATAACTTTAAATAGTGTTCATTGTGGGACCGGAACTTTATGCAATGGTATCTACACGTTAGATTTATCCGGTGACGTTTTCAATATCGAAGTTAGCAACAAACGTGCTCGAATAGACAATCAAATAGACTCCTATATGTGGTATTGTTGTCTTGGCCATGTAAGTAAGAAACACATGACCAAATTACACCGATGTGGAATTCTAGAATCATTTGAACCCAGTTCATTTGATACATGCGAATCATGCTTAAAAGACAAGATGACCAAATTACCCTTTTCCGGAAAAGGTAAACCAGTGGGAGAATTACTTGGTCTAATACATACTGATGTATGTGGACCAATGTCAACTCTTGCACAAGGAGGCTATAGCTACTTTATTACCTTTATCGATGATCACTCACGATTCGGGTATGTGTTCTTAATGAAACACAAATCTAAAGCTTTTAAGAAATTCAAAGAGTTCAGAAGTGAAGTAGAGAAACAGCTTGGCAAAAGTATTAAGATACTTCGATCCGATCGGGGTGGTGAATACTTAAGTCAAGAGTTTCAAGATTATCTTAGGGACAATGGATATTGTCTCAATGGACTCCGCCATATACACCACAGCATAATGGTGTATCTGAGAGGCGTAACCGAACCTTGATGACATGGTTAGATCTATGATGAATCATGCAACTCTTCCAAAATTCTTTTGGGGCTATGCGCTTAAGACAGCTGTTTACTTACTAAACAGAGTCCCGACCAAGGTAGTCTCTACTACTCCATATGAGACGTGGAATAGTAAGAAACCTGATTTATCTCACCTAAAGATATGGGGTTGTCCTGCTTATGTAAAGCGGACTGTATCAGACAAATTGGATGCTAAGTCTGATAAATGTCTATTTATTGGATACCCTAAAGAAACGAAAGGTTACCAATTCTATCATCCCTTGGAACAAAAGGTGTTTGTTTCAAGGCATGCTGTATTTTTAGAAAAAGAATTTCTTTTACAAGAAAACAGTGGGAGTAGCATTGAACTTGAAGAAGTTCAAGAAACTCCAATAGACATTACAGAGACACCTAGTCTAGACCCACAACCAATAACTCATAAGATGAGCTATCAATTGAACCTCAAACAACACCACTTTTTCATAGGTCTGATAGGACACGCAATCTTCCAGAGAGATACGGATTTCTCATAAGTGAATCGAACGACGTGTTACTCATTAACGATGACGAACCTATCAGTTATGAAGATGTTCTGAAAAATTCAGAAAGGAATAAATGGCTTGAAGCCATGAAGTCGTAAATGGATTTCATGTATAAAAATCAAGTATGGGACTTGGTTAACCCACCTGAAGGGATTAAGCCCATAGGGTGCAAGTGGGTTTTCAAGAAGAAAACCGACATGGAAGGTAATGTTGTTACCTTTAAGGCTACATTAGTGGCAAAAGGATATCGTCAGAAACAAGGAATTGATTATGACGAAACCTATTCGCCAGTAACTATGCTTAAATCCATTTGGATGCTCCTGGCCACAGCAGCTCATTATGATTATGAGATATGGCAAATGGATGTTAAAACAGCTTTCCTTAATGGAAACCTGCTTGAGGATATATACATGATACAACCTGAAGGTTTCACATCGGTTAATAAAACCAAAGTATGCAAGCTTCGACGATCCATATATGGACTAAAGCAAGCATCCAGGAACTGGAACATCCGTTTTGATGAGACAATCAAAGAGTTTGATTTCTCACAAAATCCTGACGAACCTTGTGTGTACAACAAGGTTAGTGGGAGTGCAGTCGTATTCCTAGTGTTATATGTCGATGACATATTACTTATAGGAAACGACATATCAGTCTTACAGTCAGTTAAAATTTAGTTGTCCAAAACTTTCTCCATGAAAGACTGGGAGAAGCAACCTATATCCTTGGGATTAGAATCTATAGAGATAGATCAAAACGGTTGCTTGGTCTTTCGCAGTCTACATATATAGACCGAGTGCTAGAAAGGTTTAGCATGTCGGAATCCAAGAAAGGTTACCTTCCCATCAGGCATGGGATCAACCATTCAAAGTCTATGTGTCCGCGCACAGAAGACGAGAGGATTTGCATGAATAAGATTCCTTATGCATCCGCGATAGGATCTATCATGTATGCTATGTTATGTACTAGGCCCGATGTATCGTATGCTCTGAGCATCACAAGCAGATACCAGTCTGATCCAGGAATGTATCATTGGGCGGCTATCAAGACAATCCTCAAGTACTTAAGAAACACTAAGGATGTGTTCCTAATATATGGAGAAGGTGATATGGTAATACGTGGGTATACAGATGTCAGTTTCCAGACAGATAAGGATGACTCCAAATCTCAGTCCGGATACGTATTTATTTTGAATGGAGGCGCAATAAGTTGGAAGAGTTCCAAGCAAGACACCGTAGCGGATTCTACCACGGAAGCGGAATATATTGCAGCTTCGGAAGCAGCAAAGGAAGCAGTCTGGATCAAAAAGTTTGTCTCAGAACTTGGTGTGGTTCCAACCATTGATGAAGCAATACTGGTTTACTGCGACAACAATGGAGCTATTGCACAAGCAAAGGAACCAAGGTCTCATCAGCGATCCAAACATGTGCTTCGCCGCTATCATCTGATTTGAGAGATTATAAGTAGGAATGATATACAAATTGAGAAAATTCCCACTGAAAGGAATTTAGCGGATCCTTTAACTAAGGCCTTGCCTCAAAGCAAGTTTTAGAGTCATGTTAGAGCCTGTGGTATTGGGTACCGTAGCGATTGGCATTAGGCCAAGTGGGAGTTGTTAGTGATATGAGAGAAGTGTCCTAAGGTAATCGCCTTATGATTATAATCATTTATTCTAATAAATAAATATTCACTATTTGAGTATACATGTTTATGTATTTGATTGAGATCTTAAACTCATTTACTGAATGTCCGCAATACAATTCACAGCATGAGAGAATTTGTGATGAATTCACAACTAGTGATTATCTCTACATGTGCAATTGTGAAGTATTGAAATTGACCCTAGTCGATGAATTGATAAATACGGACACTATCAATTCTGTTGAGACTAGCATGGGTTATTTTCTAATCAGCTGATTCTCACTGGCTGGTGACATTGAGATGTCTGGAGATAAACATGAATGCTAGTTAAGGGAACTAGTTCATTGGAGTGACTGGCTGTAAAACTTCATATGATAGTCTACATATAGATATGTCAGTGAAGTTCTTAATGCAGCTTAAGTGCGATGTTCCATTGACTTGCGGTGTTCAAGTTATCTTGGTCATGGAGACTTATACTTTGACATCTTAAGCAAGCATCTCCAAGGAGGTGTGGACCCAGGATGATTGGGTATAAGCCGAAGTGCCCGAAGATGTTTGAACAGCCTACAAAGGATTCACCACTCCTTGCGAGGAGATGTATACCCGAGGCCTATCATCAGATTGTTACTCGAAGCCTCTGGCCAGAGCATGACATGTTCAGAGTATGAATCTCTTAAATACATGAGAGTAATTAGAATCCGTAGGACGAGAAAATGTTACTTGGGCTAGGTGTGACGTAGTCAGCCTAGTGGGGACTGACACACATAGACCATGTCCTGAACCAAGTGGGTATAAGATGGTGAAGGGAATGGGGCACGATTCATTATAGCTGCTGAAGGGTTTCAGAATTGTTTCTGAGGTCAACCGTTGATCTTTCGATTAATTGGGGATCATGATATACTACTAGGTGCCACTCATGATCGGTCTATAATTGATTAATTATAGACGGCCAACATAAATCGAAAGCCTATTTAGTCACACACACTACGAGTAATCCGAGGGATTTAAAACGAGTTAAAAATTGGATTTTCCAATCAAGAGAGATTAAGTTTGGTTGTGCCAAACGATAAGTCGAATCTGAATTTTTCAGAGACCCATCGGAAGCGTAAAATGGCTAAGTCTTTTGAAGACTTAATAGATGAATTAAATAAGTTTAATTCATTGGGGCTTGGCTTGGATGGGCCGGCCAAAGAGGGCCTCCATCCTCTTTGCTTGGCCGGCCAAAGAGGGCCTCCATCCTCTTTATATCATGGTTAAAATATGATTTTAACCATGATATAAAATCAAACTTGGCATGATGGAATAAGTTATTCCATATTTGAGAGGCTTGATGGTTGAGAGGCCACTATATAAAGGACCTAAGGCAAGGCTTGGATGATAATTAAAGAGATGAAGGCATAGGCTCTCTCCCTCTCTTTCTCTCCTTCTCTTCTCCCCTTCTTGCCGTGCGCCAACCAGCCCCAAGAAGGAGCACCAGCTGGGCGCCCTTGCCCTTTCCCTGCCGACCACCACCTGCTGCCAGAGAAGGAAGCTCCGGCCATCTCTTGGCCGGAAGAAGGTGCTGCCGGAATTAGAGTTTGCCGCAAGCCTCTTCTTTTGCTTCGCCGAAATTTTGATTCCGGCCATCCTTTTGTGGTTAGTCTTCCGACTTCTGTCTTGGTTTTTCTTGTCGCGTTCTCAGAGAATCTAGTAGTTCTCGAGAACACGAAACTCGTGGCTTTGCGAAGTCATCCCGAAGATACTCGGCATGGACGCGAATAGAGGCGGAGCTTCCAAGGGACGCTTACGGTTGGATCTCGTCCCTTCCTTCGAGTTACGCAAGGTAATACGTAAATTAGTTTACGTTTCCATAAAATTTTAAATATATGATCATGTCTACACAAGATAAAATTGCATGCTTAGATGTGTGGTTAAATAATTTAAGAAATTATTTATGCTAAACCTTCCGCTGCATGTAATTAATTTTTAAAATTACGAACCCGCATCCATGTCAACATGCACCCGGTCCCAACACGAATCTCGACTCGTCTCTACTTCTGTCCTTAGTCATCGCTCAGCTAAGTTTCTCAATCCCTCGGACCAAGACTTCGTACCCAAACCCTAGGTCCAGGACTTCGATGCCCAACCCTCGGCCAGGATTTCGGTGCCCAACCGTTGGTCAGGACTTCGGTGCCTAACCCTCGGCCAGGACTTCGTGCCCAGTCCTCGACCAGGACTTCTTGCCCAGCCCTTTGCCAGGACTTCTTGCCCAGTCCTCGACCAGGACTTCTTGCCCAGCCCTTTGCCAGGACTTCTTTGCTTAGTCCTCGACCAGGACTTCTTGCCTAGGATGACTAGGACTTTGGTTCATTTTGTTACTCCTCTCTTAACTCCCACCAAAACCGAATTCCTCCTTCACTTCTCTTCCTCCCAAGGCGCCCGGAAGCCCTTCTTGTGCCCTCGAACGCTCTTCTTCAACTATGCTTCCCCGGTACCATTTTACATATGCATTTTCAAATAATTTTTCAATTATTTCGCTTCTTAAATGTATTTTTCTTATTTGCTTAAAAAATGACACGTTATTCAACCGAACCCCAAGGCCGAACCTAGCCCAGACCCTAGGTTCCCAAACTTAGAACTCTTTAATAAATTTGCCCAAACTACCTACAAGCCCATAAAAACTAGTTTTCTAAACCGACAATTCTTTACCCAATCCTGTCCAACCGCCATGGATGCAATCAACTTCTATCAACTTGACCAGCTTGTCTTCTGCACACATCCAGTGAACTCGACCCTGTGTGCAGAATTTTACAACAACCTGGTCAAACTAGATGACCTTTGCTACTCCTCTACTGTTCAGGGGATGCCTCTGACCATCTCACCTGCCCTACTTACTAGATTCCTTGGACTGCGACCTTCCCAGTCCACATTTTGTTGTTATCCTCCGAGAGACCCTCCCTTTGCTCTTCCATACTCACACATTGACTTAGACACTCTCTATTCATACTTTTACAGAGATGCGCGAAACCCGTTGGTGCAATGAGTCTTGGTTCGGTGTATTCTCCATTTGACTACCCGAGATGTCGCGACCATGCGACCCTTCCATACCTTTCTTCTATACGCGATGATACATCATCTAGACATCGATATCGATCTGCACATGTTCCATACTATTATCTATGCATCTAGCATTACGACTCAGGGTCGAGTGCGTACTCCCTACTGTCATATCATCACCTCTCTGCTTCACCACTACGGTCGTGACATCACTGTTGGGTAGGTCACCCAATGACCGAGTTCGACGAAATAGGAGCTAGGAACTTTTCACTAGCCGGTATAGACATCTCGACCGTCGGGGTTCTTTCTTGGAGACGACAGAGGGCCGGAGCACAGATCGACTCCGACGAGGAGGTAGAGGTAGACGTGGCCGATCTCGCAGCTGAGATCAACGAGCACTTACAGGAGCCTCCTCCACTGACCACCGACCAGTGCATTACACTATTGCAGACGGAGATGCACAACCTCAAGGAGGAGATGGAGGCCCGTCACGCCGAGTATATAGAGCCCTATAGAATGAACACAATGTGAACGAGGGCTACCACACCGAGTACTTGGACATTCTTCACGCCGAACATCAGGTAAACGAGGCCCATCACATTGAGCACATGGACACTCTCCGAGCCGATTGAGAAACAAACGAGGCGCGATACAATGAAATGATGTCCTTGTTTCGGTCTTGGCAGCCTAGCTCATTCGACCCTCCTGGCCCTTCTTCATAGATCAGAGTGACGTTTTCAGCTATCTCATTGTATTGTTGACTGTTTGACTGTCCCTACTGAGTAGGGTTGACTTGTGCTTGATTATGATTTGACTTTGTTGGTCCTCCTGTTGACCAGATGACTCTTATGCATTTATCAGATTTACTTGTTGATTGCTTGTTTGATAAGTTATCAGTCTTCTGCCATTTTACTTAGAATGCTAAGTCATATACCTCATAATTGAATGTTATGCTTAGTAAAATAGGACTGCTCTACATGTTTTATTTCAAAAATTATTTTAGTTTTTATCTGCTAGTTAATGTTTTGTGAAAAATCATTTTTTTGTTTTGAAATTTAAAATGATTTTCCGACTTAGTTTTTTTTTTTCAAAACTTGCCCCCCTCAAAACTAGGACTTTTTCGCAAATGGATTTAGCTTAGGCCCTAACCCTAGAATTGCATGCACCTATAGATCTAGAAGTCAGCATCTCACAAGCACCTTAGAGCACTTTTGATTGATAACCTAGATTAGGTTGAGATGCTTAGGTCTATGCCTTGATTTAAGATGCTTTAAGTCAGTGCATCTGCAGTAATTGAGGCAATAAATATCAATTGAATAGCAATCAGGTTAAGTGTCAAGCTTAGAAAATCTAGCTTGATCAGATCACTTAACTTGACTAACCCTAGTGAAAGCTACTGTTTATGACAGTTAGTAAGTAGCTAACTGGGTTAGACAGGACCCGAACAAGAACGGTTTAATGTGGTTTGGTCCAGTTTATGCTTATTAGAGTTGGTTCAATACAGAACTCAATTTTTTTTGTTGCTCTAATTTTTTTTGCTATAATCATATTTTTTGATATATGGCAAAGGGGGAGAGAAAGGAAAGGAGAGAAAAGAAGTTTTTTTCTAAATATAATTTTGCAAAATTTTTATCTCCTTCTCAAAAAGTAAAGTAAATAAATGCTTAAAAGAATGTTTTCAAATCTAAGCATTTCAAAAATGAAATTTTTTTAAGTGTGGAAAACCTGGAAAATTTTTTTAGAAATTTTTCTAAGTGTGGAAAACTTGAAAAACTTTGTTTTGGAAAATTTGTCTAAGTATGGAAAAAGTTTTTCTGAAAATTTTCTAAGTATAATGTGAAAAAAAAAATTTCAAGTGTGCAAAAACTTTCTGGATCTAAAGCATTTAGAAGATTAACAAAAACCCACTTTTTGAAAAACTCAGGGAGAGAATCTTCATTTTAGAGGGAGGAAACTAAATAGTTTTTCAATTCGTTGCTTGTTATCTATTTTTAACTTAACTTTTTGAACCGTGTTGCCATAAATCAAAAAGGGGGAGATTGCTGGTTCAGGAAGCACCTAAGTCAAACCTGGGTTTTGATAATGGCAAATGGTTCAGAAGTTAAGGTGTTATTGTGATCTAACAAGCTTACTAAGTGTGCAGGAGAAGTCCTAGGTACACTAGGCAAGAAGTCCTAACAAAGGGCTAGGCAAGAAGTCCTGGTCAAGGACTGAGCACCGAAGACCTGACCGGATGTTGGGCAAAGAAGTCCTGGTCGAGGACTGGGCAAGAAGTCCTGGCAAAGGGCTGGGCACCGAAGACCTGACCGGATGTTGGGCAAGAAGTCCTGGTCGCGGACTGGGCACGAAGACCTGGTCAGGTGGATTGGGCAAAAGTCCAACTGGAGGAGCCGGTTGGCAAAAGGTAAACTCTCCTGAGAGGAGTAGGTGAGGACGCGTTCCCCGTGTGAGGGAACAGTAGGTGTCGGTTCGACCTAGGGTTCCATTTGGGAGACCCAAAGTCAGAACTAAGACAGCTTAGGCTGTAAAGAATGGCTAACATGTTTGCTTCTTTCTTGTTTTGGAACTAACCTTGGTTGCAGGATCGAAGGAGTACATTTCTGCAACTGACGCGCCTCAATGGAGTGAGGCGCTGACGGCCCCGAAATACTAGGTTAAAGTTGTCACGAATTGTGGGACCATCAGAATTTAAATGTGAATGAATAACTGGAAACCCTTTTTGCAATCAAAATATTAAAAGCGTAGTAAAGGGGTCACAGGTCGTATTTTTCCTCGGAACTAGTTGATGTTGTTTGATTCGCGCTTGTATTTAGGTGTCGTGATTGTTTTTGGGTTTCAAATAGGATATGGTTTGAGTTTCAATTTAGAATGAAAACACAATGAGAATAAAGAAAGCTAAACTCATGAACTACCAAAGTGAATGCAATTGATAGCTCAATCAATAGAAAACTTAATCCATTAAAGCACTTAATCAATTTTGGGAGCCGATTCTGATTTCCAGGACAAACAAAGGCTAAGCAATGAAGCAACTAAATCAAACTCAAGGCAGGCCAAATGCAAGCAATCTAAAACCAAATTGATATAAAAATCGTGCCATGATTTCACTTTTGTGCTAGATGCAAAATAAAATGAAGTGAACTTGCCACCAAGAGGAAGGAACTTAAACTCAATGGCTAGAGTGCATTGCAATTAGTGTTAAACTCCAGAGGTTGTAATTCCAGACTGAAACTCAGCTTGATACAAGGCGAAAGATTGAAATAAACTTGATACACAAGTGGAGGATGCCTATGTGCCAAAACGGATGTTAATTGCTTAATCTATAAACTGTCAACCCAGAAATTAAAGCTGAGCAATTCAGTTTAGAACCCAGGCTATTAGGGAAGAAATATGCAAGACTTAATCCATTCAGAACACACAAAAATTAGAAATGATGTGCAGGGATTCAAACGACTGAAATTCTGAACATGAAAACATGGGATACGGCAACAACAGCATACAAGAAATACACACAAGACAAGCTGGGATCAATTATAATGATTAACTAACTATCCACCTCTCTGATGAGTTGAAATCAGAATGCAAACATGAGCTGAAACTAGTGCAGGAATAATCTGAAGTTCAGCAACAAAATCAAATTGCAGAAATGAGAATTGATACACAATAATCAGGAGATAAAACGAAGCTATCTTGCCACAAAATCCAGGAACATCAATAAAGGATCTGAAATGCAGAGATGCAGAAATGGAGTGCTTTAAATCAAAACCGGCAGGCTGAAATTTGAGCTGCAAATGCAAACAAGCTAATACAAATGCTGAAGTTTTATGCTAAATCTTTGTAATTGAGCCTAGCTACAATGTATGAATGCAGAAGAGGAACTAACAATTACTTGAAACAAAGTTCAGATGCTTGAAGAGAGGACTGATACGCATAGTTGAAGTGCAGAAACATAAGCTGGACAAAAGAAAGTTCAGAAATGATACTACATATGAAACACTTGGACCAACTACCTTCACACCCTAAATGTGGTCTTCAATGACAGGAATTAAACTAAACATAACTGAATTTGAATAAGAAATAAACCTAAGAATTTCGAAACTAACTGAAATCTGCTAAAAAAGGCTGATACGCAATGCTAAACATGGCACGCAGGGAATTTGACAGGAAATAAACTGAAATCTCAAACTAATGTTCACTAAATAAGTTCACTAACTAACTACTTGCCAAATTAAACCTAATTAAGCAGAAAACAACCAGAAAACGAAATTACAGCAGCTGAACCGAATCAGAAACAGGAATTGTAACTGCAGAAACGAAATTACAGCTACTACAATAAAAATTAACTAAGCTAACTAATCCTCAATTACTCCCTTAGCTCAAGTGCTTCTTGGTCGTCAAGCAAGAGTGAGCCTCGGACCCGCAAGCTCAGCAAATCAGTGGAAAACAACCCTTGCGATTCAAATCCATTCAAATCCTGCTGAAGCTGAAAACAGCCATCGAATTCTTCAACTTTGCTGTGGTGGATTGCGCCGATGAATTGGGAATGCTCCGAGCCTTCCAGGGAACCCCTCCGGCTAGCTCGGATGCAATGAAATGGTACACAACAGAGATTGACGAACTCAAGTGACAGAGCTACTGAAACCTCACGAAACTCTGTCCTTGGGCAAAATTCAAGCTGGAAACTCGTCTGCGAGCTCTCCCCACTGACCTAACACTTGTTCTATTGAAGGATTTGAGGGGTCGCGCCCCTTGGATGAAGAACTACGGAAGAAACGATGAAAAACTAAAGAAGAATGCTCTAGCGGCGGAGACGCGACGAAGGGAAGAAGGCTGCAGGCGTTTTGATTAAATACTTATCAATGGACGGCTATGATTGATTTGAGGAAATCCAACGGCTGATCTTGCTCTGATTGGAGCCAAACTTTGATGATGATGATCTGGGGTCAGGATATGCCTTGTGGTAGCTCGGATCCTCCAGATGTGCAACGGATGGTCCAGATCAACTTAGTCTTTGAATGGACGATCTAGAGCCCTCCGAGCTTGATCCAACGGTTGATTGAGCTCTGATTTGGATGAAACCTTCAGATCTTGATCATAGTGCTTGATCAACCCTAACCCTAGCTCAGATTGCTTCAGATGGTCCCGGATGGCTCAGATCTAGCCGCTCTTGAATCGGATGGCCCGGATTAATCGTAAGCTTGATAATTCGATCCGGTTCACTTCCGACTCAAGTTTGACCCAATATGCCCTAAGTCCTTGAACCTTTGGTGCCTACAAAAATATATCAGAAAATTAGTGGCCAAATAATCCAATTTAATGCAAATTTGCAATTAAGTCCAAAATAAGAGTAAGTTCTAAAACCTAGGGCAATTTCACAATTAAGCAATAAAAACATAGGTCAAATATGGATTTTAGCAATTAAAATAATCAATAAAATGATACTTATCAGGCGCCTCACTGGGACTAGGCGCCCGTATGGATACGGGCGCCCCAGTTGAAGGCTAAAACAAAGCAAGCGAAGCAAAACTACCACGAAGCCTCTGGAAGAACTCAGCTCAGGCGCCCGGGACTATACGGGCGCCCCCATTAGCTCAGGAGCCCCAGTGAAGATGGATAAGTGATGACCGATCCTGCGGATAAGAGATCGCGTAGGGAAGGCGACGTGTAGGCGCCCCCATCGACACAGGCGCCCCCATGGGTGCTATAAAAGGGGGTTCACCCCCAAGGCTTCGAACAACATCGCTCTCAACGCTCCAAGCACTTTCGTTCAAGCGCTACGCTCCGACACACTCCGACTTCGATATTCCAGCACTGACGATGACCCTCTGCTCCGAAATTCGATCCACCTCGGGCGTCGGTAACGAAAAGTTTTGCAAGTTTAATTTTCAGTTCTATTTCTGTACTAAATTTGTAAAACTCTTTTTACGACTATAGAATTGCCCAAAGTAAATGGTCAAGGACCGTGGGCCTTGGAGTAGGAGTCAACCGCGACTCTGAACCAAGTAAAACCAACCTGTGTTCGTGTTTCTTCTGTTATTTTCCGCTGCGTATATTCTCTAGTTTCTTCGAAAAATTTAATATCGATATTCACCCCCCCTATCGATTTCTCCGATCCAACAACATGTTTCTCCATTATTCCTCTTTGATTGTAGCTTGTTGTTGATTTTCCCCCAAATGATAATTAATTCTTTCAACTCTTTCCAAAACTTCACGGCCACTCAATGGATTTGGTGCAAGGTTAAACTCTTGATTCCCATTAAATGCCTTCTTTTGCCTTCGATATGGATGACTTAAAGGTAGAAACCTTCTATGGCCTGTGTATGATATTTTCCTACTATGCTTCAACCTTGTCGAGTAAGTTATTTCTGCACAAATAGGACATGCATGATATCCCTTCACAACACATCCTGATATATTCCCATATGCAGGAAAATCATTGATTGTCCATAGCAAAACAACTTTAAGACAAAAATTTTCTTTTCGATATGCATCATATGCTTCGACACCTTTATCCCATAAGCATTTTAAGTCATCAATGAGAGGTGCTAAGTAAACATCAATCTCATTTCCTGGTTGTCTAGGACCAGATATCAACAAAGTGAGCATAACAAATTTTCTCTTCATACACAACCATGGTGGAAGATTGTATGTGATCATTAAAATTGGCCAACAACTATATGCAGAACTCATCAAACTGAGGGGATTGATCCCATCTGCTGATATAACCAATCTAAAATTTCTTGGCTCAGAAGAAAAATCTGGCCACATACGATCAACTAATTTCCAAGAAGGTGCATCATCTGGATGATGTAAGTATCCATCATGAATTCTTTTATCAGCATGCCATGTTAACTCCTTGGATATTGCCTTATTCCGAAACATTCTTTGAAATCTTGGAATAGGTGGGAAATACCACAAGACCTTTGCAGGAACTCCTTCTTTTACCTTAGATTTTTTGCTCAACTTCCACCTTGATGTCCCACAAATAGGGCAATTGGCAAAATCGTCGTACTCTTTCCGATACAAGATACAATCATTAGGACAAGCATGAATTTTCACATAATCCATCCCTAATGCACGTAAGATGTTATTTGTGTCATACATAGATAAAGGCAATTCATTATCATCTGGAAGCATTTCTCCAAACAAACTAAGTATATCCGTGAAACTTTTATAACTCCAACTATATTTTGCCTTCAAGTTAAATAATTTCACAACTGCAGATAACTTTGTAAACTTTGTACATCCAAGATATAAACATTTCTCAGCATCTTCAAGTTGCTTATTAAACTGGCTTGGATTCTCAACATAACTATCATATACAGCCTGCACCATGTCTATAGGTTCCTCAGCAAAAGATTTGTCTTCATCTTGCCCTACTCGATCATTACCATTCAACGATCTTTCCCCATGCCATATCCATGTATGATATGTTAAATCCATACCATTACAATACAAATACGCCCTTATAGTTTCAAGATTTTTCTTCTTTATATTACCACATCTTGCACATGGGTAAGGTATTGCATTAGGATCGTTAGCATTCATCAGTGCAAATTGTAAGAAAGATTCTACTCTAATATCAAATTCACGTGATAGTCTATCGTTTGACATCCATTCTTTGTCCATTTTTGTTACAAGTACTAATCAGCTAGGAATGAGCCAACACCTACCTTCAAAATAATTGTACATTATATAACTAGCTCTTAACATAACGAACAATTAGAAACATCACATATTCATAGCATACAACAATATATACAATCAATCTTGAAGCAAAAACAAGTAAATAAGGCAGAAAATAGCAAAAACCTTAAGCAACTTTTTACCAATGGTTAAGCAATTGAAAGATAAATTAATTGATGGGTTTGCATATATCAACACTCATTAACGAGTTAGTAAGAAAAAATTAAATTTTTTCCACAACCCCACAAATAACATTTAGAAGTAAATTAAAAAACATAGGATTGTTTCATTGAAGGATTTCTGATAATAGGATTTAAATGGATTAATAGGGTATTTGATAATAGGATTTCTGATTTCAACTATAGAATCTAACTTGAGAATGATCTTCATTAAATATCGATTTGCGTCTAGTGTTTAATATTTTAAAACAAACTTTATACAAGAAACATAGAAGATGACAGATTAGAAATCTGAATTGGATGTCTCAACTGAAACCAATAAACTGAAAGTAGAGAAGGGATTCATCACCTTAAAGAGTGGTAGAAGAGAGGCAGAGACGTGGGGTACCGTCCATCGTTCTCCAACAAACACTCGCGAGAGAGAAAGACGGCCAAAATGCTGAAATGTTCGACTCAAACCTACTGTCCAAAACCTGAAGACGCTTGAAATGTTAGACTCAAACCTACTGTACAAAATCAAACAAGAGCAAACATTACCTTGATATCTCTCCAATTCGACAACTCGACACAAGAGGAGGAAGAAGAAGGGGCGTGGTGCCGGCCAGTTTGCGCAAGGAGAAGTTTGAGGTGTTTTGTTTGTGTGCGGCGAAGAGGAAGAAGAAGAAGAAAGAGGAGAAGAAGAAGGAAAAGATGGCAAGGAAGTTTGAGGTGTCTTAGGGTTGGACGTTGTCGCTCGCTGCGGCAAATTAAGAGAATGAATTAAGACAATGTAAACGGCGAGCGTTTTTGCATGCTCGCTATTGTGTATTACCATGTAAGAAACACAAATAGACAATGGTTAATTAAACACCGTTGTCGTACGCTCAAAAAACAAGCAAATAGACATCAGTTTTAAAAAACTGTTGTCTTTGACATTCATAAGACAACGGTTTTTTAAAAATAGTTGTCTTTTTCTGCAAAAAAAATGATCAACTACAACAGTTTTTAATAAAACCATTATTAAATAAAAAAGACAATAATTTTTCAAAAAAATCGTTGTCTATTGGGTGTTGTTGAATCCTAAAATTCTTGTAGTGGTTGCACTTGTTTGAGCTATGATTGCTGCATTTGATTCATATACATGTTCGGTTATGATTTGCATTTATTATATGATTTGGATCTGCTCGGCAGTACTAGCAGTTTATTGAGATATTAGGTGAATTTCTGATCATGCCTCTACGTATTACATTGATTTTCAAGTATGTTTATTTGTACAGTTGTATTTGGTTTATATCCTTTATTCTAGAGACTGTATTTCCTTGTTTTTATATGCTTGTTTTATCCCTTTTATATACCATGCATTTCTATTTTTTATACCCGTAGAGTCCGCCTGGACTCAACACCCTACATTCTCCTTTTGTTTCAGGTAGTTGATAACTGTGACTTGTGCCGCTAGAAGAGGATCCAGCTGCCAGTCCCCCGCTTGAGTAGTTTATTTTCATTTCCATACTTTCGTATTAATTTTAATGTATTAGTGTCGCTTTTGGTTTTGTTATCATTTCGGATGGTATTCGACTTTTCTTTGGACATGTATTTCTTTACTTCCGTTGGATTTTGATCTGCTACATTTAGTTTACGGAGAATTATCTATTATGTTTATCATTTATTATGTATATTATTTAACTACGTGGTTGTGATTGTGTGAATGTCAGCTAAGTATGGTTGTGCTAATTATATATGAGATGTGAATGTATTAAGCTTCAGATTATCCGTCAAGTAAGGGAGATATTGTTCGATTTTTGAGCTAGCACAGGCCTCTGGGGGCATGACATCATATTTATCAGAAATATCAATTAAAGAATTCAAGATAACCATGAGTCATGATTTTGACAAAATTGACATAAGACTGATGACTTATTTCTTGGGAATACAAGTAAAGTAAATGAAGGATGAAACTTCTATTTCACAAGAAAACTATGCGAAAGAGGTTCTTAAGAAATTCAATATGTTCAATTACAAACTAGTTAATAAACCTATATAATTTAAAGTATAATTATCCAAAGTGAAAAAATTAGAAGACAAGACTAATCCAACTGCTTTTAGAAGTCTTATTGAGAGTTTGATATACTTGGCTTATATAGTACCCAATATTTTATTTGGAGTTAGCATTATGAGTCGATTTATGGAGAATTCAACTGAGTCAAATATTAGCAGTTAAGAGGATACTTTGTTATATTAAAGATACTCTTAATTATAGTGTTCTTTATTTATCATCTAGCAATTACAAGTTGTCAGGCTATTATGATAGCGATGGGCTATTGTGATAGCCATTTTATAGGAGGCATTCATGATAGAAAAAAAAATAAATGATTTTATATTCTTTTTGGAAAATAATGTAATTTTATAGAGTTCAAAAAAGAAACAAGTTATTGTGACACTGTCTAGTCGTGAAGCTAAGTATATTGTAGCTACTTCTTACACTTGTCATGGTATATGATTGAGAAGATTATTAAAGGAACTTCATTTGGAACAAGAAGAGGCTATAAAGATCATGATTAATAATAATCCAGCTCAAAGTTTCGCAAAAAATTCAGTGTTTCATGAATGTAGCAAACATATTGCTATAAGATATTATTTTATTCGAGAATACATTATAAAGAAAGAAATTGAACTTGAGTATGTGAAGACTTTATGTCAAGTTGCTGGTATTTTATAAAGCCACTCAAATTTAATGATTTTCAAATATTGAGGTTCATGTTTAGAGTAAAGAAGATTCAAGTTTAAGGGGGAGTGTTAAAAGTTGCATTAAACTTAAATATATCAAGCGTAATAAATGTTTGCTTGATGTGTGTGTGTCTCCTGGGTGATCTTATAAGGGCGATAGTGGACGACGGCTGATTTGACCAGCACACGTTAATGTTCTCTTTCCTACATTATGCATTCTCTTTTTTGCATAGCGAGACATTTTCTTTCTGACATGCAATGATATTTCTCTCTTTTACATGCAAATCAACCTCATTTAAACCAGCTTTATAATAAAATCAACTTCATAATATATATATATATATATATATAATGTTATTTCTCTCTTTTACATGCAAATCAACCTCATTTAAACCAGCTTTATAATAAAACCAACTTCATAAAATATATATATATATATATATATATATATATATATATATATATATATATATGAGTGATGATAGAGAGAGTGAATTTGGGAGAGTGAATGGGAGAGTGAATGACATGGCAGTTATTGTATACACGTCCGATCGACGATCGGACACCACCGGCGGCCTTCGGCCGCTGTCCCGAACCAAACTATACCCTGAGAGGCACGGTGAACCCGTCGGGGATCGCCACAATTGCGATCTCGCATCATTGACCGTCGATTTCGATGGGTTCACCGTTGCCGGCCATCCTGACGAGTTCACCGTCCTCCCAAGGTATAGTTTGATTCGGGATGACAATCAGAGGCCGCCGGTGGTGTCCGATCGTCGATCGAACGTGTTTACAATAACTGATCATCATTCACTCTCCCATTCACTCTCCCAAATTCACTCTATCAATCATTACTCTATATATATATATATATATATATATATATATATATATATATATATATATATATATATATATATATATATATATATATACAGATGAGAGAGAACATTGCGTGTAAGAAAAAGAGTGTCTCTGTATGCAGAAAAGAGAGCACATGATATAGGAAAAAGAATGCTAACGTGTGCTAATCAAATCAGCCGTCACCCACTATCGCCGTTATAACATCGTCCGGAATATCAAAACTATATATATATATATATATATATATATATATATATATAATGATGTGTTGTCTAGAGATTTTTATTGAGTAATATAAATAGTCATATACTGTAAAAAAAAATTCCAAGACAAGTTAGTTTTATAAATAAATCTTTATACTAGAATTCCTCTTCCTTTCCTAGAAAATTATTTAAGAGCCCACCACCTTTCAACAACTACAAGCACCGGATCCACCCATTTACATGGGAAACACCTATCATTGTGGAGATCGAGTAAGCAAGTGTTGTGGAAGACGGAGATAATATGTGGAAGACACATCATGAAAACTTGTTTCAATTGTTATCAATCCACCTTAGTAGCGCACTTGGATCTTGGATCGGTATGTTGATCAGTGTTTTTGATCTTTTATTCAAGAAAAGTTGAATGTACTGTTATTTTCAAAAGATCGATGCAATTTACGACAAGATGAATAAAAGAATAACCAATAAGATTATGGAAGACTTCCGACTTCAGTCATCGTTAAAATGTTGCAACACTTTTCTTATAATTGTGTAGTTCCTGTCTTCATGCTTTTGTGGTATACATGCTTGTGCTACTTCATAGTTGAATGCACTCATTCCATGTTCATCTTTGCTAATCATATGCTATTTCAATCCATTTTTTTGAACGGAAAATAATGGTGGGAATTGAAGCTGACTTACTGCATCAGATTTTCTAGTCGAAATCACAGGGATTGTAATTGTGTCACTGGCGGCTCAAATTGCGCAGTGATCACTTAATCAATCTTGTGATAAACAACATATTGAATTTAGACAAGCACAAGCAGGAATGAAGTAGCCTTGAATAAACTCATTCAGGTATATACAAAAATAACTCTTCCTTTCATTTAAGCCAAAACACAAGTGTTTTTGACATTTTTAGCTCTTCATTATCAGTTCCCTTCTGCAAGTTTCAGTTTGCCTTTCCTTTTCCAACTAAACTAGTTCAAAGTTAAAACAAGTAAAAAGTTGCAAGAATTCTCCACTGTCAATGACTTTTCTTGCCCTCTGAGTACAGAGTGTCCGTTCCTTGACTATCTCATGGAGTTCCAACCTAGAACCTAAACCATCTAATAAGTATGTCATGACTTGCTTTTCTTGAAGAGAAGGAATATTTACAGGATACGCTGCTCTGGTGTGTCCTGAATGAAAATAGAATTTCAACTACTGCTAATGGCACTTTGATCAACATCTATGCATGAACAGATTGAGCTAATAACTTGGCATGGTTATGTTCCCCTTCATATGTCACAATCAGCATTGTTGGATCTTCAACACACCTCTCTACATGCTTTCTCGCAGGGCAGCCTCTCAAGCTGCTGCATTTGTAGTATCCTCTGCATGGTTTTAGGCAGACAAATATGTTGGATGATCTCATTGAAGTAAGAAGCAAATGATATAGAATTTGATGTCAAATCGAGCTGAATGTACAACATTTCAGAGGATAGAATACCATTTATTCGAAGAGATTATTCTGAAAAATGAGTATAAGTTTTCCATAATTTTTTTAAGCTATGCAGATGAATTTTGTTGCTAAAATTCATTATTGACTAATGTTTTGCATGTCAGTGATTTAGTATGCTCTTAATTCATGATTCTTGGTATCAGAAAGTCAGATTAAGTAATAATGCACCTACATTTAACTAGCATGTGATAGCCAATAGTCTCATCTGCTAATTGGTATTTTAATTAAAGCACAAACAAAAACTGTGAATATGTACGAGGAAAGTTAGAAACTTAGCTAATGTTATGAGCACTGATCCTTTGCAATTTACAAATTGAGATGTCAGTTAAAGTTCTAAGAAAGCTAACCAATATGGCTAATAAGACCATATAGTTTCCTTACTTGAAGAACAAGAAAAATGATCAATGGTGACTTCATCTAAAGATAGTATTAGTATGACAACAAAGTAGGGAACAATATGTTGGGCTTGAATTATAAGCATGTCTTGTAAAAAGCTACTAAATTCTTTGTTCTATACAGCCAAGAAAACTATAAGTTTTTTACTATTTCATACCTAGGATGAGGAGATCCCTTGATTGGTTTCTGCCCATACTTCCTCCAAGAGTAGTCATCAGAAGGGATATCTGCAATCTTGTTACTTATTGCAGGAACCTTAATGGATCTCCTTACTCTCAATTTCCTGTACAAGGACAAGCAAAGGTTGATTTCATCTAAATCAGAACATCTTCTTGCAAGAAAAAAGAAAAAAGAAAAAAGAAATGAAATCAAGTCATCGTGTCAGGGAAGCTCCAACCTCTTCTTTGAGCAGTGACACCTGATTGTTTTAACACATTTGCCACTGCCTTCATCACCTCCACTAGTGCACCTCCTGTTGTGTAAGTGCCAGTTGATTGGATCGACCGACTCTGATCCACCAAGCAGATTGAAGCCTCCCATGCTCCCATCCATGCTCAGGGATGACAAAAAGGACCTAGAAGATGACACAGTCCCTGTGCAACTCGAGCTGTTGCTTCTCCCAAACATTCCATTGTGGAGCTTGAGCTGTTGCTGAAGCTGAAACAACTGGCTGTTGTGCTGCTGGTGGAGGAAATGAAAATGAGCTGGTGAATAATTGCTGAAAGCAACTGGAACACTGCTCTTGGAAGTAGTCTCCATTTCTACACCAGGATTATCAGGAAGCATCCTTGAGGGGTTTACTGAAGCCATTTTAGAAGTGGAGTTAAAGTCAATGGCAGGTTTTTGAGATAGGTCTCTTGGAAGGAATTGGAACGATTGTGGAGAAAGGTCAGCTCTAGATATTGCTGTGCGATCTAAGAAAATGCTACGATTAAATTGAAGCAGTTGGGGATTCTTGAGCCGCCTCAGTTTTGCATGACCCACGTCTTTACTAAGCATGGAAACAACCTTATTGAAGCTGGAAATGGCCTCCTCTGTCTTTTCCATTAGATTTTTGCAAGCCAAAGGATGATCTTGGCCCTCAGTGAGTAACCTACACACTCTGTGGCAGTTCTCCACCGCTGCCCGAGTAGCTTCTTCAACTCCCTCCATCTCAAAGAAACAACTTCTCCAATTCTCCCAGCAGTCAGATATTAATAACGCATATAAAAATGGCACATTTCACAAGATATAGCAATCATTCTCTACCTTCATGTAGGAACATTTGAATCTCAGAAAGCAGATTGATTGAAAAAAATACAAGAGGGAAGATTGATCGGCCGTCATCTGAACGAGTTAGGTTCGCTAAAAAAGATACACGACATCCAAGGGCCTCAAACCAGGATAAAGTGAAAGCAAAAACCCAACGCCAAAACCAGTAGGGAGGAAAGAGGTAAGCAAGCACTGGGTATCCATGTTCCAATTTTGACCGCACCGATCAGTTAAAGTTGCTGCCTTTTGCAATGCAACGAGCTCTAGACAACAAAGTTCAGATTCCGCGAGACATAAATATGCACGAAATAGTTCGTCGCGGACAATCGGAAGGAAGCTCAAACGCAGAGAAAAGAAACCCTCGGCGGAATTAAAACCCTAGGAACCGTTTGAAGATGAGATGTTCTTTGTTTGGTTACTCCTCGATCAGTGAAGGAGCGGAGGTTGAGCATCCGCAAGCGGAGATTGGCGCACTTATTTATCGAACCATGGAGGTTCGCCAAGACGTACAGCTCTGGCCACTTCGCTGTTCCAAAGGGAGATCTTGGCCGTTGATGGAAGATCGGACGGTGTGGTGGTAGAGCGGACCTCGTTCTCCTTCCATTTGGGTAGCTTTATGCTGTTCAAGTTCTGCGCCAGTCATCGGTTGTCGTGTTGCGATTTTAACATCTTTTCTTTTAGGGTGTGGTTCCCCTCCAAGTGCTATACAAATGTAATTGGTCTGACTGTTGTCAATCTCCAATTGGACGATCAAGATTCAACGAAAGGCGGATCCCACGAGGGAAACTTTGGGGGAGATCCTAGTATTAACAGTTGAGGCAGCAAATGTTTTGGCGACACGCCGACAATTCACGTTGACCGTGACAGATCATAGGGAAGGGTGGGACCTAGTTCTGCTGCGCTTGTGATTCGGTTGAACAAAATTATTTTTAAAAACTTAGACTACTATTTAAATGATTGTTCATCTGTCCAAAAATCTATGAAAAAACAGTTGAGTCCAACTGTATTATTGAAACATGCAAAATCTGTTATGCCGTTTTGTTTTATGATAGATTAGCCAAAATGCACATTTGAGTAGAAATAAATCAATTGTATATTTTTAAAATCAAAATTTTAAGTTTCCAGATTGATAAATTATTTTGAGTCAATTAGATATGTAACGATGGATTGAGCTTTAAATATACATTTTAAGGCACAGAAAAAAAAAGGGGGAAAAAGTGAAAATCAAATTGTTTTATGTCGCTTCCAAGCTCCGCATGGGAAGTAAAGACAGATTGATACAGTAACAGCCAACACCAAAAGGAAGCCTAGTCGCATAGGCACAAGGACATACAATCAAATTCCTTCCACGTTTGCAATTTGAGGACTTTGGATCCGCAATCTTCAGACAACAACGCTCCAAACACAAAGAGACAGAAACAAATCTAGGTAACTATATCTTTTTCTTTAAGGAAAAAGAGAGAGAGAAAAGTTTGAAATCCTGTGGAAGGTAGACAACAACAACACTTTTCTTATATATTCGTTTGGTAGATTTCTTAAACCAAATGACCAACTCTTCAGGCCAAAGTCATCATGTAAGAGTTTTCTCAATCAAAATTATGATCCAAACTGTAGTTGAAATAGGAGATAGTACAATTAGGGTTGTAATCAAGAGACTCTGCAGCATCTCAATCTCTCTCATCCTACTTATTTGAATTATTTATATGAGCAGCGGGAAGTGGAAGTGGAAGTGGAAGTCCAGGGCTGAGCTTCCGCCATGGCGCACGGCAGCAATCGGAGTGGCGTGTGATGAAGAATTCTGTGGAGGTTAAATTAATGCCCCCAGCCAATTCACTAGCGTTGGGATAGTCGTTTTGTTTCTTATTGGGCAAGTGTTTTTTATAGTATGAAATAATTTATTAAAGAATTAGACATTTCGATGAAAAAAATTGATATTTGCAAAGACAGATTCAAGGAACCTTTATACTTGTCCTGGAGATCAAAGATTCAAGGAACCTTTGTATTTGTCCTGGAGATCAAAGGTTCGAATCTGGAGAAGGTAAAAATCCACTGCCGGGAGTGGGAAGACCGTAGGGCACGACCAAGAGAGCCGCCTGATGGGGCTAGAGGGGTCATGTCGCTACATTAAAAAGGCGCCTTTTTATTGTAATGATCCAGCCCGTCGACCTGACCCCTCGGCCCCTTGGGCGGCCAAATTCCATTTTTGGCGGCCCAACAACCTGACCCCTTTAGTCGTCGACTGTCGATCGTCAACCGTCGTTACTCACAAGAACTTCTCACCCCTGGCCAGTGGATTTTTGCCTTCCTAAGGATTCGAACTCTAGACTTCCAGGCTAAGTACTAGAATTTATGAATCCTGATAGCCAAGTGAGCCGCGCTATCAGGATTATAATAACACTACAATAAATGTGACTTTCCGCAGCTAAGTGACCCAGTCACATTTATTAAAATCATCAGAAGGAACCTCTCACAGGATAGCTAAAGCTGTCATTAGTTCAGTCTGCCAACTGACCCATCCTTAATGAGACAAGACAGCTCTGACAAGTCAGATGACTTCCCCTCCCCTATATAAATCCTCCTTTGGGCTTCAAAGAGGGGATTGTTGCCATTTGGAAATTTAGCCTCCCTTTGTGCCCTCTGTTTTTGTCCGATCCAAGTGACTTACGTCCTGCTTGCATCCAAACCTGAACTCGACCCACACATTTTAGCAACCAAGGTCATCTTGGTTAGATCGAGTCATCCGTGGGAAAACCATCTTCTCTTGTCGACAGGATCAATAAAGAAGTTCCCAATCAGGTGAACAAAATTTGACTATCTTCAACTTTAGAAGTCTAACATCAATATGGTGGGAGCACTTGCAATATGCTTATGAGATTGACAAGATAAGGTCAGGATCAGATATCGATAGAAGATAAAGAAGAAGATGAAAGATCACTTTTTTTTCCTTTGTTACACCCAAATTTCATTCCAGGAATAATTAGGTTTCGCCATGGAAGATGATAGTTTTGACGCCCAAGATGACCTGGTCGAATTCAAAGATGATTTAGAGGAGGGATTTGACTCAGGAGAAGTTGAAGAAGAATCTCGATCTCAAATTACAGATGAGATCGAGATGATTAATGAGCTAATGTATGATGATGATGTAGCTAACACTGGTAGTTGTACAACTGAAACTAATGAAAATGCAACAGTAATTGATGTTGAAGTCATTGAATCTTAATTTGCCTTTCTTTTGCTGGTTCAATTGAAGTCAAAAGGTTATATTAGATTATGCTAATGATATACAAAGAAGGTGGTCGTCACAAAGCCTTGCTCACTTGAGATTGGATTATCACGCCACAAAACCTTGCTCTTTAAGGTTCTGATTGATCAGATAAACCTGCATGTAAACTTGTAAAGACTAGTTGCTGCCCCAGGGTATAGCATAAGTAGTGAACGCACAACATCTGTGGTAAAATAGTCAGGGGCGATTTTCGAGAATTGATGATCTGATTTCATCCCGTCTTGTACCTAACGTCTGTTTATCTAAATTAACCTTCTTTCATATCCCAAATCTAGGGTATCAAGGGTATCATTGAGGTAGCGGACTTTTTGTGTTTTAAAGACTAGTTGCTATACTAGTACAGATGAAAGAGCTCTCAACTTCATTAAAGTTAATTATGGAAGTGAATATATACATTGCTGATTTTATGGTTGTTCCTCTATCACACGAGATGGCTGCCCTAAGCCACTTGCTGAGGCTCAACCGAGTGTGGCACGCAAGGGGGTCATGCCTACGAGGGATCTTATTACATGTCCGAGCGCGCAATGGGTTTTCCAAGGGTGCCCAGGTGTCAGGAAGGGAACCCACACCAGCCGACTCCTTGGCTTGACGCACATTGCCACCGGTGATCATGTCCAGGACAAACTCACCTCGTCGACCTCTTTCAAAACAACTTGCAAAAATTGTGAATCAAGAGGTGTTGCTGTGGAAACCCATCAAGAATAAATCCTGATTCACCTACATTTCCTTCATTTTCTATGGTGGCAAAAATAGGATTCATTCACTTTCAATATTCTTGCTAATCTATCTCAAATTAATACGGAGGAGATAAATTATAAGAATTACTAACCCAGATATAATAAAGACGATTATCCTCGTCCCCAGGGCCCCCGCCAGCCGGCCCCATAGCTAATACGAAGGAGGTAAATCACGGTGACTAAACGGCAAGGGATAGGTGGAGGGTCGAAATTTTGCCCACGGAGTGCAGTAACCCAGATATAATATTTCAAAAGGTTGGAACCGCCAACCTAGCGGCCCCCTGGTCTCTGCCCCACAAGTGTCCAGAGGGGGTAAATCACGGTGAATGCTGGGAAGGCTAAGACACCCAGGCGCGAGGGATTTTTTTTAAACAGCAGCCGAGGTTCCACTCCTCGTTCATACTGTCGACCCTCGAACCCACGACCTCCATTTCAAGTGCGAGTGTCTTAACCAGCTGATCCAGCCCGTGGGGGCAATAACCCAGATATAATAGCTAATACGTGAAGAGGATGAGCATTCTGAGTTTGTCAAGTTTTATTCTCCATCTTCTATGCATCAATAGAAGAAGGAAATGAAGGTGAATCAAGATTTATTCTCTATGGTTTTCCGTGAACAACACTTAATAGTAGTTCTTTCCTTTTTATCACTTGATATCAAATAATCTTCTTCCTAAGTTACCACATGATAATATTCTATATTGGAGGACAACTTTTTTTTTAACTGGGGCGCGTAGGAGAATTCGAAGATTATCATTATTATTTTTAGTATTTTTTAATTTTTTATATTCAAGATATTTTAGATACTTTTGATGATTTTAATCTTATATATTTTTGAATTTTGAATTTATTTAAGGATTTTAAGATTGTAAGATTGTTAGAAAATTTTTCCTTTCTACTTTCACATCTTAGGATATGAGATTTATATATTATGATTTATTTTCTTTCCTTATGTATTAGGGTATGAAGTATATATAAATATTTATTTAACGGTTTGAGGGATCATTCTCGATTATTAAATAAATTTTTCTTTTTCGAAAAAATTAGAGGACAATAACTTTTCTATTAACTTTTCCCTAAAATCTCCCTTCTCATTAATTCATAAAATAATCATTATCATATTCGACATTAAAAAATAAATAAATAAATAAAACAAAGCAAAGCAAACATGGCATCTTCACAGCCCAAGAAACATATTTAAATCAGTTAATCAAAAATCTAATTGAAAATTGCAACCCAATTAGCATGTCAATTTTAGTTTCAATTTATTTTTTAAAAATTTATCTTTTATCATCTGACTTTTAAAGAGGCACAGACTAAACAACTTTTAAAGAAATCAAGTTTGACAGCCTGAACTCAGATTATCCCCGGAATGCGCGGACAAGTACACGTGTCCCCAGCAACATGGTTAACAATCTTCGTAACCACCCAATTCGGTCAACGCCAATCTCCACCACACAGTTCGTCTCTCCGTCCTCACTATAAATAAACCATCTGCCACAAACAATTTAATTTATCGCCTTCGATCGTAAACCTCTATCTCGACAACTAACTCGCATTTGCAGACCATGGCAACCACCAAGATAGCCGTCGTCGTCTTCCTCCTCGTCGCCGTGCTCGTGGCTTCGTCGGCGCCGGCGGCGGAAGCCTTCGGCTGCTTCCAAGACTGCTACGACCGCTGCGCCAACGGTGATATCAACAATGTGGCTTGCACCACCATGTGCTCGCAAGCATGCATCGTGCCCAAGGACCACTCCAAGTTGATTCCAGACGAACACTGACCGGTTCTAAGCTACATTGGCAAGGAATAAATAATATAATCTGGATTTGTCCAGCTCATAAATTTTGCTCGATGTTCTTTGATTGTTTCAATCCCTGATCTTATATTTGTACGAGTGTTTGTTGATTTTAAGAATAACATATCCATATATATATATATGCATGTGGGAATTCAATGATACTTGTTTTGTCTTTAATCTTATAGCTCAGTGTTATAAGATTGAAAATATTTCTTTATATGGATTTGTGATAGTGATCGCATAAGAGTTTAATGTCTTCTTCGTAACTATCTCTTGACGGATGATTTATATTTGAATAAGGGATGTCATGGAAGAAAAAATCTATTAAGATTTTTAAAAAAAATATATATATTAAGTTTTTTTAAAAAAAAATCTGTTAAGATTTTTCTAACAAAATTCTGTTATAGTTTTATTGAGTTTGGGTCTAGATATAATTTATAATGATCATTATAAACTTATTAGATCATAATCATTATGATCAAGAGAATAATGTATATTCTCTTGTGTAAAGAGAATTCTAATAAAGTTTCGACCTTTTTTAGAGTAGGCACGCCACCGAACTATGATCATTCTTCTTCTCCTTCTTCTCTCTCCTCTTCTTTTCCTTCCTCGTGTTTCTCTCTCTTATACATCTTTGTCTCGTTGTTCTGCGTGATCACTTTCTCTTCCTCTTCTTCTGCGTTAGAGGTTGAGAGACGTTGCCCCGTATTGTGCAACAATTAGTAGTGTCTAAGCGAGACTTTGACAGATTTCTTCAACACGTCGGGAATGTCTTTTATGAAGTTTGATATGGCAAAGTTTGATAGAATTGGAAACTTTGGATTATGACACAGGAGGGTCAAGGACTTATTAGTGCAATAAGGCATGACGAAAAAGTTAGAAGAAAGAAAATCGAAAAACGTGGAGAGATCAAATTGGGAAAAACTTCGAACAAAGGTAGTGACAACAATCAAACTTTATCTTATGGATGATGTAATGTAACATATCATAGATGAGGAGTCACTAGTGGTAATTTGACAAAAGTTAGAAAGTTGGTACATGTCAAAGTCATCGACAAACAAGCTGTATCATAAGCAGAAATTATTCAGGCTGAAGATGACAGAGGGAATCGATCTGAGCCAGCAAATCAACAAATTCAACTAGATGATGAGCAATCTGAAGCTGGTTGATGTGAAGATTGAGGATGAAGACAAGACGCTGATGTTGCTAAATTCTCTACCTTCATCTCTTATATACGAGAATTTGATTACTACACTGATGTGGGAAAAGAAAACTCTCAAATTGGAGGAGGTCAGGGGTGCCTTGTTAGGCTTTCATCAAAGGAAGAAAGCAAGTGAAAAAGTTTCTCAAGGAGGACTTGTGGTGAATAGTAACCAAGAGCGTGGTAGGAGCAAAACTCAGTATAGATCAAGCAGCGATAACAAGGTCCATTCTGTTGATGCAGTCTGGCCCGATTGTTGTTTTGGTGTTGACAACGATTTAAGTTTAGTTGAATGGATTTGGATTAAGTCCAGGTGGATCGGGAGATCGCACGCTAGCATGTGAAAAAATCTTAGCCTGGAGGGCTAGGTATGAAAAGTCCTAACCTGGAGGGTTAGGTGTGAGAAAATCCTAACCTGGAGGGTTAGGTGTGGAAAAATCCTAGCTTGGAGGGCTAGGTATGGAAAAGTCCTAATTCGGAAGGGTTGGGTGAAAAGTCCTAGCTTGGAGGGCTAGGTGAAAAGTCCCAACTTGGAGAATTAGGTGAAAAGTCCTGGCTTGGAGGGTCAGGTGCCTAGCTTGGAGGGCTAGGTTGGATGAAGGTCTAACTCGGAGGGGTTGGGTGAAAAGTCCTAGCTTGGAGAGCTAGGTGAAAAGTCCTAGCTTGGAAGGCTAGGTGAAAAGTCCTAACTTGGAGGGTTAGGTGCAAATTCCCAACTTGGAGAGTTAGATTGAAAAATCCTTAGCTTGGAGGGCTAAGGTGAATGAAATCCAAGCTTGGAAGGCTAGGTCTGCGTCCCTGGATCGGTCTGGTGACCGATCAGGGAGTTGGCACGCTGCTCCTTCGTGGATCGGTCTGGTGACCGATCCAGCGATGTCTGATCGGTCTGGTGACCGATCAGGGAGTGTGTGTTTCACTCATTGCACAGCTCCTGATCGGTCTGGTGACCGATCAGGGAGCGAACAGTGAGTTGAGTTCCCTTGCTAATCAGGTCCAGAACGGTCCGGGGACCGATCAGAGACTTAGGATTTGATTAAAGAATCACTGTTCACTCAAGTTTGATTGGTCTGGTGACCGATCAGGCTGGAGCCTGATTGGTCTGGTGACCGATCAGGCAGGAGACCAATCAGGAGGGTGCAAAAGACTGCTGGATCGGTCTGGTGACTGATCAGGCTCCTCCCTGATCGGTCTGGGGACCGATCAGGAGCAGAACTTTAATTCAAATATGCTGTCAGAAGTCTGTTTTCACTGCCGATTCTCTACTACTTGCTGATTTCTTTTTGATATGCATTGCTAAGCCTCTGTTGGAGTGTGCAGGTGATAGCAGGTGATTCAAACACTCAAGGAGGGTCAATGGGAGGCTTTCCTTGGAGCAAGTTTGGATCTATTGTGTTTTCAGGTCTCAACGGCGTCTGGCGCAACTGGCAACTGACGAAGGCGCGGCTGGCAACTGACGGAGGCTCAGCTGGAGGAGTGTCCAGTGGACTGAGTGCTCAGAGAGGTCAGTGGGTCAGGGTGTGAGTCAGTGGTGCTGATGGAGCTGGCGACGTTGAGCCGGAGCTTAAGAGACAAAGCTGGATGCAGAGGAGCGGAAGTGAACAAGACAGAAACTTGGAAAGTTTGGCTGAGCTGTGTTCGTGCTCTCTGTTGCTTTGTGCTTGAGCGATCTTGTTACATCTTTGTGAGCTTGTCTTCTCGAGTGTCTCTGTGCTTAACTTGTATCTTCATGAGATCACTTGTGGAGAGGTTTCTCCACCGAGAAGGAGGCTGCTGTTGGAAACGAGATGGCTAGAGAGGGGGGGGTGAATATAGCCAGACACAATTTCTTTCAGCTTTTCAAATCTTTCTGCACTTCAAGAGTTAGGCAGCGGAAACAAACAACACAAGTGCAGAAACAGAGATAACAAACAGAAATCAAAACAAACATAGCAAACCAGACGACACAGCGATGTACAAGGTTCGGGGATAACTTGCCCCTACTCCTTGGCGTGCCCGTAAGGTGGGCGATCCCTTGATCGTCAGCAGATCAAGCCCCAGTGAACCCGGATAAGATGGAGCCTCCTTCTCGGTGGAGAAACCTCTCCACAGATCTCACGGATGATGGAACTTGAGTACAGGAGATCACACAAGAAGGAACACTCACAAAGCTCTCACAGGCAACAAGATCGCTCAAGCACAAAGCAACAGAGAGCACGAACACAGCCCAGCCAAACTTCCCAAGTTTCTGTCTTGTTCGCCCCCGCTCCTCTGCATCCAGCTTTGTCTCTTAAGCTCTGCTCACCATCACAAGCTTCGCCAGCATCCATTGAGCCAGCCTGAACCCACTGACCTCCCTGAGCACTCTGTCCACTGAAGACCTCCTCTCCAGCTGAGTCTCCGTCAGTCGCCAGCTGCTCCAGTTGCCGTTGAAACCTGAGAAGGAGAAACAAACAAACCTGCTCCAAGAAAAGCCTTTCATTGACTCTCTTCCAATGTTTGAATCATCCCTGTAAAGCCTGCACACTCCAATAGAAGCTTAGCAATGCATATCAAACATAATCAGCGATGTAACAGAGAATCGGCAGTGAAAACAGACGCGATCAGAGCTTCTGACAGCGTATTTGAATTAAAGTTCTGCGCCTGATCGGTCACCAGACCGATCAGGAAGGACCCTGATCGGTCACCAGACCGATCCAGAAGTCTTCTGCACACTCCTGATTGGTCCCCAGACCAATCAGGCTCCTGCCTGATCGGTCACCAGACCAATCAGGCTGCTTCCAGACCAATCAGGAGTCATCCTGATCGGTGATAGTGAGAACCTTGCGACAAATGATCGTTCACTAGACCGATCTGAGCAGTATCCCTGATCGGTCACCAGACCGATCAGGAGCAGATCAGCAGGGGAACTCAACTCACTGTTTGCTCCCTGATCGGTCACCAGATCGATCAGGAGCTGTGTAGTAAGTGAAACACATATTCCCTGATCGGTCACCAGACCGATCAGTCATCGCTGGATCGGTCACCAGACCGATCCACGAAGGAGCACCATGCCAATCTCCCTGATCGGTCACCAGACCGATCCAGGGGCTCCAACCTAGCCCTCCAAGCTAGCCCTCCAAGCTAAGGATTTTTCACCTAACCCTCCAAGTTGGGAATTTGCACCTAACCCTCCAAGTTAGGACTTTTCACCTAGCCCTCCAAGCTAGGACTTTTCACCTAACTCTTCCGGATTAGGACTTTCCAAACCTAGCCCTCCAAGCTAGGACCTGACCCTCCAAGCCAGGACTTTTTCACCTAACTCTCCAAGATGGGACTTTTCACCTGACCCTCCAAGTTAGGACTTTTCACCTAGCCCTCCAAGCTAGGACTTTTCACCTAGCCCTCCAAGCTAGGAGTTTTCACCCATCTCTTCCGAATTAGGACTTTTCAACACCCGGCTTCACTCACCAGGACCCGGCTTCACTCACCGGGATTTCCAACACCTGGCTTCACTCACCAGGACCCAGCTTCACTCACCGGGATTTCCAACACCTGGCTTCACTCACCAGGACTCGGCTTCACTCACCGGGATTTCCAACACCTGGCTTCACTCACCAGGACCCGGCTTCACTCACCAGGATTTCAACCTAGCTTCACAAGCTAGGACCTGGCTTCACTCACCAGGATTTCATGCCCAGTCCCCGACCAGGACTTTAACCCAAATTCACTCAACCAAACTTAAATCATTGTCAAACACCAAAACAACAACCGGGCCAGACTGCATCAACAATCTCCCCCTTTTTGTTGTTTGACAACCCGATTTAAGTTTAGGTATCAATCAATTGAAGTCCGCTCAATTCTCATAAGGGAATCATGATCCTCCCCCTATAATAACCATAAACTTAATCAGCCATTTTCTCCCCCTTTGTCAAACATCGAAAAGGGTATGGTTATTAAGTTTGAACATACCTCCCCCTGGAACCCGGGTCTCTCTCCAAACCCAAAATAATCAAAGTGAAGTTTTGAATTGCACATGAAAACATATACAAAATAATATCATGGTCAAACATGTATATGTTTCATATGACAAGTAAGACAAAGGATGATTTTGGAATTGTATATGAGAGGCATATACCATAAATGTATCATGGCAACAATGTATATGCATCATATGACAACAATTATCGTAGTTCCATCAGACTGATGATCGATACAGAAAAATTTCTGATTTATCTATGAACGATCAATTTTCAGAAAAATTTCTGTAATTCTGATTCGTTCAAGATCGGACTGCATTAACACTTGGACTTCCATGTGAAGACATATACAGAAGTATATCATGGTCAAATACGTATATGCTTCATAGGACGAGTAAGGAATGCAACTGTATCTGAAACATAGTCCTGATTGGTCTCCGTAACCAACCAGGTCTGTTGATTACGTGATACAGAAGGATATCTGATTAGTCTGGGGAGCGATCAGATTTCGAAAAAATTTCTGAAACTTTGATACATTCCTGATCAGACTGTATTAACAATTGGCATTCCATAACCGGAGAGTAGACTCTATTGATATTCGATATTTCAGAAAAATTTCTGAAACACGACATTAGGACCAAGAGTCATAACTCAACAAACCCTTTCTTAAGAATTTGAACATTCCAACATAGGTTTGTATCAAATCAGTATTAGGTTTTGTTCCAAGTACCACTTGAACAAATTTGTACTTCCTTAGTACCAGGATTGTACCAATGGAGGATCAAATATGTTTCAATTATAATTGGTTTGTATCAGATTTGTTAGGAGTATGATCATCAAACTGATACAATTCAATGAAAAGAGATTGGTTTGAGGAGGTTTTGGATCAATTTGGAACGATCTGGGAGTTCCTTGATCAGAGTTGGTCTGATCGGTCACCAGACCGATCAGAACGACGACTGATCGGTCACCAGACCGATCAGAGGGATCCCTGATCGGTCGGTGGACCGATCAGAGGGATCCCTGATCGGTCGGTGGACCGATCAGGTTTGACACAGAATGTTTTCTGAAACTGATCATTTTTAGAAATAGGTTTGTTTCAACTCTTAACCTTTCCCAAACCCTTATACAATCAGATTTGATCCATTTGTCCTAAAGGGTTTCTCTTAACTAAAATCCATTTCCCAAAATGATCAACATGATTTGTGTCAAAGCATGATCAGTAATTTCTAAGCATGAAATTGAGTATCAAAACATGTTTGTATCAAAGCATGATCAAGTTCCCAAAATCTAAGTTGGATACTTCAAAACAGATTTGTATCAAGTCAATGGATGATCAAGTTTGTTCAAAACATACTTGTATCAAATTAGTATCTAACTATGACTAGATTTCCAAAACATGCATGCATACAATCATTTAACCAGAAAATTCATAAAATGGACAGCTTACAAAATCATAAGCATGGATAGCACACAATCGCTAGATGCATATTGCTATTTGGCAAGGATGAGCTAGTTACTTTTCTCTTTGTTTTGGAAACAAAACTGATCGTAGTAAAACTTTAACACAAACGTAAACTACACTTATGCATGATTAATTATGTTCCAAGTGTATTCATAACATGCTTACTTCAATCAATTTTGGTAACTCATAGATCTACATTTGTCCCAAGTCTAGAATCCTAATTCTCCATTCTATTGATAGTTCATAGATTGGATTGGAGAATTCATAGTCCCACATTTCTATCAAGTTCATGATTGAAATCAAATTTGCATGCCATAGATTAATGATAACAGCACATAGAGTAAATCATGGCATACTTGATCATGTTCACCTCCAACACATTAAGGAAGAGCTTAAGCCTAAGATATATCATCATAAGCAATCCATGGTAAAAGCAAGTTATATGTCGATCTAAACCATTCATGCACTATACATAATTTTTCCAACACTTGTAGATTTATTTTGAAACATGGAGATACTATTGTTCATTGCATGAAAAGTTTCCTTATTGCCCAAATGAGATTTCATAACTCACTAGCCAAGAGATCATATTGTTATAAGGGCTAAGACAATGAAGATCAAAGCACTTAATTTGAACATTCCATAACCAATCATGTGAATGACAATTTTTTGTTGGTCATGGGTTTGGAGCACCAAATATCAACCTCCCATGTTGATAGATGCTCTCCCTCAAATAATGCTTATACAATTCTAAAGATAGAGGTTTTAGGTACCCAAATTTTGGGACCTAAAGAACCTTCAATCAAAGACTTTGGCACCCATGCCTTAGTCTTTTTCTTTCTAACCTTTTGAACCCTAGAATTATTTTGTGATCTAAAATGGGTTCTAGACATCAATGACATGAAACTTGATTCTTTAGGTTGGTAACCTAAGCCAGCCTTGTTGTAAACCGCTTTTTGTGAATTTAGTATCATGTCTAGGGTTTTAGAGCTAGTTGAAAACTTCTCAAGAATATTCTTGAGGTTTTCAACTTTGCTCTTCAACTCCTTATTTTCATCCTCAAGGAATTTGTCATGCAAATCATTAATGTCCTCAACCTTAGAGGGTTTCAATTCTTTTACCTCCAACCTTAATGCTTTGACTTTGTCCTTAGATTTCTTAAGCATTTTGGTTAAACATACGATAGCTCTATAGCATTTGTCTAGCTCGGGAGAGATTACCTCTTCATCATCCGAAAATGATGAAGGCACTGTTGAGGAGCTTGATTCGCTATCACTTCCTTCATTTGAGTCTTCTAAGGCCACTAGAGCCACATGACAGTGAGTCCTCTCCTCCATTTTCTTCTTTTTGTCACCTGCCACTAAAGCTAACCCTTTCTCCTTTGGGCTTGTGTTAGAGATCTCATGTAATTCCATTTCACAAAATAGATCTTCTAACTTAACAATTGAAAAATCCTTGGAAACCTTGTAGGCATCCACCATGGATGACCACAAAGTATTCCTAGGGAAGACTTTGAGTACATACCTCACTAGGTCTCTATTTTCCACCTTTTCATCGATGGAGTGCATGCCGTTGATGATTTCTTTGAACCGACAATGAAGCATACTTACAGTTTCGTTTTCTCCCATTGTCAAGTTCTGGAGTTGGCTGAGAATGAGGTCCTTCTTGGCAGTCCGGGTGTCTTGAGTTCCTTCATGGAGCTCAATGAGTTTGCTCCATAAGTCTTTGGCACTTGTGAAAGGACTCACCTTGATCAACTCCTCCTTGGTCATCCCGCATTGCAGGGTGACCACAGCTCTTGCATCAGCCTCACTTTTCCGGACTTGCTCTGCCGACCACTTTGAAAAATCCAACTTTTTTCCTTCAGCATCTTTAGGAGTGGAAAACCCCTCCTTGACAGCAAACCATACGCTGATGTTGGTTTTGAGATAAAACTCCATTCTCGACCTCCAATATGGAAAATCAGTGCCGTCGAGGAATGGAGGTCGGTTTGTGCTGTAGCCTTCTCCTCCCATGGCCATCTTGTTGACTCTCGGTTGTTAAGCCGTAAACAGAGCCCCAAGCTCTGATACCACTTGTTGGAAACGAGATGGCTAGAGAGGGGGGGGTGAATATAGCCAGACACAATTTCTTTTAGCTTTTCAAATCTTTCTGCACTTCAAGAGTTAGGCAGCGGAAACAAACAACACAAGTGCAGAAACAGAGATAACAAACAGAAATCAAAACAAACACAGCAAACCAGACGACACAGCGATGTACAAGGTTCGGGGATAACTTGCCCCTACTCCTTGGCGTGCCCGTAAGGTGGGCGATCCCTTGATCGTCGGCAGATCAAGCCCCGGTGAACCCGGATAAGATGGAGCTTCCTTCTCGGTGGAGAAACCTCTCCACAGATCTCACGGATGATGGAACTTGAGTACAGGAGATCACACACGAAGGAACACTCACAAAGCTCTCACAGGCAACAAGATCGCTCAAGCACAAAGCAACAGAGAGCACGAACACAGCCCAGCCAAACTTCCCAAGTTTCTGTCTTGTTCGCCCCCGCTCCTCTGCATCCAGCTTTGTCTCTTAAGCTCTGCTCACCATCACAAGCTTCGGTAGCATCCACTGAGCCAGCCTGAACCCACTGACCTCCCTGAGCACTCTGTCCACTGAAGACCTCCTCTCCAGCTGAGTCTCCGTCAGTCGCCAGCTGCTCCAGTTGCCGTTGAAACCTGAGAAGGAGAAACAAACAAACCTGCTCCAAGGAAAGCCTTTTATTGACTCTCTTCCAATGTTTGAATCATCCCTGTAAAGCCTGCACACTCCAATAGAAGCTTAGCAATGCATATCAAACATAATCAGCGATGTAGCAGAGAATCGACAGTGAAAACAGACGCGATCAGAGATTCTGACAGCGTATTTGAATTAAAGTTCTGCGCCTGATCGGTCACCAGACTGATTAGGAAGGACCCTGATCGGTCACCAGACCGATCCAGAAGTCTTCTGCACACTCCTGATTGGTCCCCAGACCAATCAGGCTCCTGCCTGATCGGTCACCAGACCAATCAGGCTCCAGCCTGATCGGTCACCAGACCAATCAGGCTGCTTCCAGACCAATCAGGAGTCATCCTGATCGGTGATAGTGAGAACCTTGCGACAAATGATCGTTCACTAGACCGATCTGAGCAGTATCCCTGATCGGTCACCAGACCGATCAGGAGTAGATCAGCAGGGGAACTCAACTCACTGTTCGCTCCCTGATCGGTCACCAGACCGATCAGGAGTTTTGCAGTAAGTGAAACACATACTCCCTGATCGGTCACCAGACCGATCAGTCATCGCTGGATCGGTCACCAGACCGATCCACGAAGGAGCACCGTGCCAATCTCCCTAATCGGTCACCAGACCGATCCAGGGGCTCCAACCTAGCCCTCCAAGCTAGGATTTCATCCACCTTAGCCCTCCAAGCTAAGGATTTTTCATCTAACCCTCCAAGTTGGGAATTTGCACCTAACCCTCCAAGTTGGGAATTTGCACCTAACCCTCCAAGTTAGGACTTTTCACCTAGCCCTCCAAGCTAGGACTTTTCACCCAACTCTTCCGGATTAGGACTTTCCAAACCTAGCCCTCCAAGCTAGGACCTGACCCTCCAAGCCAGGACTTTTTCACCTAACTCTCCAAGATGGGACTTTTCACCTAACCCTCCAAGTTAGGAATTTTCACCTAGCCCTCCAAGCTAGGACTTTTCACCTAGCCCTCCAAGCTAGGACTTTTCACCCACCTCTTCCGAATTAGGACTTTTCAACACTTGGCTTCACTCACCAGGACCCGGCTTCACTCACCGGGATTTCCAACACCTGGCTTCACTCACCAGGACCCTGCTTCACTCACCGGGATTTCCAACACCTGGCTTCACTCACCAGGACTCGGCTTCACTCACCGGGATTTCCAACACCTGGCTTCACTCACCAGGACCCGGCTTCACTCAGCGGGATTTCAACCTAGCTTCACAAGCTAGGACCTGGCTTCACTCACCAGGGTTTCATGCCCAGTCCCCGACCAGGACTTTAACCCAAATTCGCTCAACCAAACTTAAATCATTGTCAAACACCAAAACAACAACCGGGCCAGACTGCATCAACAGCTGCTACTATCCGGTGTTCATCGGGGCTTGATTTGCCGACGATCAAGGGATCGCCCACCTTACGGGCACGCCAAGGAGTAGGGGCAGGTTATCCCCGAACCTTGTATATCGAGGTGTTAGCATCGGTTTGCTTTCCTTTGCTTTGGGTTGTTGTTTTTAGTTTTCTGTTTCTGCATTTGCTTCCGCTGCCTAACTCTGAAGTGCAGAATAGTTTTGAAAAGCTCAAAAGTTTTGTGTCCGACTAGATTCACCCCCCCCCCCTCTCTAGCCATCCGGGTTCCAACACATTCTAAGTCAAGAACGAAGAAGGTAATCAAGTGCTACAAGTGTGGAGACAAAAATCATATGAAGAGAGATTGTCTAAAGATAAAAAAAATATATTGCAGAGAACAAAGGTAGTTTGGCAAAGTCTGTAAACATAGTTAAAGAAGTAAATTTAGAGAGTGATGATGGAGATATGCTATCAGTTATTCCAAGTTTGAAGTAGATGACCGATGCATGGATCATAGACTCTGATGTTCATATGACATGACTTCAAACAAAGAGTGATTTGACACATATAAGACAATAAATTCTGGTTCAGTGTTGATAGAAAATGATGTGTCTTACAGAGTCATCTATATAGGGAACATCAGAATCAAGATGTTTGATGGTGTAATTAGTGTTAGGATCGCGACGTCAAGCTAGAAGTGGGGGTGAATAGCTTTCTTTCGATTTTGTCTACAAAGATGGTTAGCTAAACACAAACAAAATCAATAAAAATAGTAAAACCAATGCTAATTAACCCCCTGGTTTACTTGGTATCCACCTCAGAGAGGTGACTAGTCCAAGGATCCACACACACGCACGAGCTCTACTATGAATGCCTCCTTCAAGGTGGAGAAACCTTCACAAACGACACTCTTCCTCTTTACAAAGTTGAAAAGAAAGTGAGAGGAAGAGTTGGAGATTTTGAGCACTTGGGACCTGATTCTACTCTCTAGAACCGCAACCTTGACCTGCTCAAAAGTCTCCCTTTAAATAGAGTAAAGGATAACTCCTTAAGCTATCCAGCCTGATACCAGTCGACTGCCTCCAGGGCAGCCGACTGATCCCACCGCAGTAGCCAGCCAACGGCTAGCCCAACGACTAGTTTTTCGGGAGGATCAGTCGACTGATCCATTCCCAGTCGATTGCCTAGCTTACAATTTCACTCTTCCTCACTCCGAAAACCACCCTTCACGTATGCCTTCATGTTCACTCCCTTGGCTTGCCCCTTGAAGTCCTCTTCCACTGGCTATCGTCCCTCAGATGCGCATTACCTCCATGTCATCCTTCACATATGCCCATTGAAGTCCACTACCCCAGCTTATCCTTGGAGTCCTCTTCCCTCGGCTCTCGTCCCTTGGATGCGTACTCCATGTATGACTCTCCAAGTCCTGCAAGACTCAATCACACATATCAAAACAACATAACATCCTAACTTAACCATATTGGCACACACACATCAAAACCATAATCCTCTCGATCATACTTGGGTCGATTGACCCAACAATTAGAACTTTATGTGATGTCAAACACATACCAGATCTAAAAAAGAATATGATCTCACTAGACATACTAGATGATAATAGTTGCAATTATAAATCAATGAGTGGGGTAATGAAAGTAAACAAGAGAGCTCTTACAGTAATGAAAGGACAAAAGATAACAGGAAACATCTACAAATTGATAGGTATATAGTTCTAGGTGAAGTCGCCTTAGTAGAATCTGAATCAGAAAGTGTAGTCTTGTGACATATGTAGTTAGTGTTGAGGCAATCTGTGGTCCGGAGTGACCAGGTGTTTTGATGTTTGGGCAAAGGGTTTAAGTTAGATTTCCCTTGTGTTCTCATATGTGTATGTTGAGTGTGCATGTTGTACAGGTTTACACATGTTAAGTTAGCTGAGGCAAGGGACAAGAGCCAAGGGAGGAGGACTCCAAGGGCAAGCCGGGAAGTGGACTTCAAGGGCACACGTGAAGGGTGGTATGGAGGCAAGTTGAGGAGTTGCGTGCGCATCCGAGGGACGATAGCCGGTGGAAGAGGACTTCAAAGGGCAAGCCAAAGGAGAAGACCTGAAGGCACACGTGGAGGAGGGCCAAGAAAGTGAGTAGGAGTGTTGTGGTAAGCTGGGCAGTCGACTGGGGGTTGTCAAGTCGACTGTCAGAACTCACAGAATGGTTTTAGCCCCGGACCAGTCGACTACTCTGGGAGCAGTCGACTGGTGTACAGCTGGATTCGAATGTTGGGGTTGTCAACGGTCGAATTCTGAGTGGGGCAGTCGACTTCCCTGGGAGCAGTCGACTGCCATCGAGGTTTTCAGCCCGAGTTCTATTTAAAGAGAACACGGTTTGGGCTGAGATTCTTGACGAGTTTGGTCTTGGTTAAGGGTCAAACAGTAGTCTCTGTGCTCAGAGGTTCTCAAGGTGTTGTGGTGAGGTTTCTCCACCCACAATGAGCAACGAGAGCTAGCCGGAGGTTATCTGGGGAGTGATCCACCGACGGATTCTTGGATTAGTCACCCGACGGGGGTGGATACCAAGTAAAAGCGATTTGTTAGCGTTGTTTGTTTTCTCTATTATTGTTTCCGCTGTGCAACTAACAACGTAGGTACAAGAACGAACCGGAAAACGCTATTCCCCCCTCTAGCGGACACAATCGATTCTACAGTTGGTATCAAAGCAAGGACCGCTCTTGATCGGACTAACCGCCGAGGGAGCACACACTAGAGGGAAAAGAAAATGGAAGATAAGTTGGGGGACGATATCTACACTCCGCCGGCCTACGACCATGAGAATTTTGGATATTGGAAAGCAAGGATAGAGACATGGTTTGGGATGGAGTGGGACCTTCGAATTGCGCTTGAAGAGCCCTTCAAAGTTCCAAAGGACAAGCACGGAAAGAGGCTTTGTCCTAGATATTGGGACAAAGATCAACAAGAACAATTTCAGGCCAATGAGAAGGTAATTAGTATTTTGAAAAATATTTTTCCTAATAAAATTTTGAGTGATGTAGGGGAATACCAAAACGCATGTGAATTATGGGATAAGTTGAAAAGATATCATGAGAACCTCCTCAAGGGAAAAAGGGGAAGAGGTCACCACCTCAAGGATTGAGGGGGAGGAGAGACCCACTTTAATGTCGGATCAAGAGGAAGCATCAACTTCATCCAAGGTTGAAGAAGAAGCTTTCACCTCCACCAAAGCCAAATCAAAGGACCATATAACATGCTTTGGGTGCAACGAAAAGAGGCACTACAAGGACAAATGCTCGAAAAGTAAAATGGAGGTAAAATCTAGACCCATTTCAATTCATTTAAATTCTAACAAGGGTTGTAGGATTGGGGAAGCCCAAGAGAAGAAGAAAAGAATTAGATGCTTCACGTGTGGTGACCCAGGGCACTACCACACCAAGTGTCCAAGGAAGAAGGAGCTCAAGAAAATGGGACACTTGAGGAGATGGGAGAAAGAGCAAAGAAAGAAGAGGAGCTCACATCAAGGAGGAACTACAAGGGTAAGGGAGGTAATCTCTAACTGTAAATTAGAATGCAATTCAAATTTTAGTTCCTCTATGAATGTTGAAAATAGTGTAAATCATTCATCCATGCATGCTAGGCTTAATGAAAATTGCTTAATTGTGCATAACCATGATTTTAGATATAATGATAGGACTAGGATTAACAAGGTAGATCAAAACCCTAGAAAGGTCATGCATCATGAAAAATCAAAGACCTCTAGACCTAAGGATCAAGGCAAAAATCCCAAGAAGGGGAGGAGCGTGCCTAGAAAGGGACATATGGATTCTAGGTTTAGGAACCTAGAAAGGGAAAATCAAGCTTTAAGAGAAAAGCTTGATAGGTTAGAGAAAACCCTAGAGAGATTCACTATTGGATCTAAGGGTTTAGATATGATGTTGGGTGGCTTAAACCACACCAATGATAGATCGGGGTTGGGATATCGGTCTAAGAACTCTCATGCCAAGGGGAAGAAATATGCTAGGGTAGCATATGATTATGGCAAGAAGGGGGAGTCCAAAAATGGCAAGGGGATGCCATTTAAAGGGAAAAAGAAGGACTTAACCAAAGACAAGGTGTCCAAGGTTAAGAGTGTCATGTTTGTAAGTCAAGAGTCACCGGTGGAATACCTATGTGGCCTAGTGATGGTTGAGTCACCTAGGGAGGTAGCTAGGGCTAACAGCTCAAGGGGGAGCTCTAGGAGCCTTTGGGATATATGGTGAATGGACCTTGGGAGGGGGTGCTCCTAGAGGTCTAGATGGACCATGGAGTGTGCCAAAGAATTGGAGACGAACTTGAGTCTCAATTCTTGGGTTTTGGCACTGTGTTTTTGAGTTTTATGCATGGAAATATGACATTGGGGTCATATAGCATGAAGGTTGGTTTTTGATGTGCAAATGTCATACAAATCAATGCTAGGGATGCATTGTGGATTGGTATGGACAGAGACATCAAGGGGAAACTAAAACTAGGACTTTTGGTTAAGGATTGAGTAAATCTTTTTGCTAGTTTTGAGTTTTGTGTCAAACTTGGGAATGGTGATAGATACATTTTGGAATGTATTTTTCCCAAGTAGGTATGGGTACCACAAATGTCTCCACAAAATTTGGGAAATTTTGGAGATTGTGGAATTTCTGGCGTATTTCTGAATGTCGTTAGAAAGGCTGAAATTCTGATTTTCAGAGTATCAGTCGACTGCCTTGGGGGGCAGTCGACTGGTAATGGCTGAATTTTGTATCAACAGTTGGGTATGTGTCCAAATGATGCAAAACAAGTGTATGGGAGACTAGTACGCATTGTTTATGGTCATTGGGGATTAAAAGAACCAATAATTGGGTTATTATGGAGGTTTTTTTTATGTATGGCAAAGGGGAGAAGTTTGGGTTTAAGTTGGGAAGCCAAACTTACCTTTGCATGAAACCCTAGGTGTAGGGGGAGTTGAGATTAAAGGGGAGCATGGTTGCTTCATTCTTGGTATAAGGGGAACCTTGGACAGGTTCTTAAAAAGCCTTTGTAAGTCCAATGTAGGGGGAGCTTTGGAGAAGCTTTAAAAAGCCCATTTTGGTGAAAAATCCTAACTTGGAGGGTTAGGTGTTGAAAAGTCCTAACTTGGGGGGTTAGGTGTAGAAAATTCCTAACTTGGAGGGTTAGGTGTGGAAAATTCCTAACTTTGGGAAGTTAGGTGTGGAAATTCCTAACTTTGGGAAGTTAGGTGTGGAAATTCCTAACTTGGGAAGTTAGGTGTGAAAAAGTCCTAACTTGGGGGGTTAGATGTAAGATGTCTTGGGATAGGATCCATTTTTGCATTGCATATACATTTATTTAGCATGGTTTTTGCTATTGACTACTATCTTTTTTCCCTAACTTAAACGTATTGCCAATGTGACAACCCCACTTCTCTACCACTAAAGCGGACATCACTTTTACTTAACCTTAACTTTACCTTATTCTTAGCCTTAGGTTACAACTACTCGATTTCCCTTAACTTGTTCTGAATTTTTTTCCTTTAAAAAAAAACTTTCATTTTATTATCTTTGCAAAGATTTGACCCCTAGACCTCTTAGTTGTAAAACTGAAGCACTAACCATCTGCCCTACAACACTTTCTTTTCAATGGTACCAGTCGACTGCTAGATAGCCAGTCGACTGGTGTCAGCCACAGAAACTTTCTGTGCCCGGCACCAGTCGACTGGCCTCTTGGCAGTCGACTGGTGCATCGAACAGAAGGTTCTGTTCGATAGGGCAGTCGACTGGTATCTGAACCAGTCGACTGACAAGCTTGAAAACTTCAGTTTCAGACCTGAGGAAGCCTTTCAAGGGTCCATTACTCATACACTTCCAATGCATATAATAAAACAACTCTAAATCTAAACCCCATACTAGTTTTATAAGCATCTTAACAACTCAAAACAAATTCAATAACTTGAAATTAGGATTTCTACGAAATTTAACAAACTTATCAAAACACATGCAATCTCTACTAACTTTGTACCCAACTTTGACTCCATGTAAAGTTTAAATAAGGTGATCACATCCTACCAATCCAAAACATCAACCATGAGTTTCTCTAAATCAAAATGCCTCTAAGACTTATCCCAAAGATCTCTTCCACGGTTCCGCCGCCACTGAACATCAATGCAAGTCTCGTTCGCCTCCATAGCTTATGCTTTTTCTTTACCTTTATCTGCAATAGAAGGAAATGCAACTAATAAGCGAATTGCTTAGTAAGTAAATCCTAACTCACAAATCCATGTTGTCGATAATAAACATGCTCATTTCAAAGAATGCTTGCTTCAAAATACATGCACTTGGAAATATTTGCACATGGGAACTTTCATACACTTATCATGCTCAATCATGCTTGAAAACATTTACTTGCATCAAAACACTTACAAACTTAACATGCTCATGCTTTCTTTTGAGACTTGATACTTATACATTTCCATACTTTAAAACATTAACTTCTTACATTAACTTCTTTGCTCTTGCTCTTTAACATGCTTGTAACATAACCATGTTAACTTACATAACAAAAACATGCACTTAAGAAATTTGAAACACTTACATATACTCATATACTTCAAAATAATAATCAACTTTCTCAGGCCTTGACACTGTACCTAGTATCAATGTACCAATGCGCGCATCCCTAATAATTTTCGGGGTAGCTAGCCACCACACCCTATTAGAGCTTCCTTCTAACTTTCTATGGGCCTCTCATTTGCCCGGTACATGTCACTTTACAAAAGTAAAATACTTTCTTACTCAATATGCTTATACTTATCAAGCTATCTTTCTTTTTGCATAAATTTTGCACTATAAATTTTACCTTTCTTACTTGGAACTTTCATCGAGTACCTTGCATGCCCTTAACCCAAAACTCATTTTTGGGACTTTTCAAGAATTTAGTCTTATCACACTTAGGTCACACAACCAAAACTTAATCAAAACCAAGTTCTAAGTTAATAAACATGTTCTCTTTATAAACTTAAGACACGCAATTAGCATAAACTTAAAACATGCACTTAGATCATAAAATCAAGGTTTTACATCGGAAACGACATAACGGAAACTACTTCTATTGCAGGTGAGTGATCTACTTACCCTTTTCTTGATGAAAACTCACTAAATAGAGGTAAAAACCCTAGTGTAGGACTCCTTTCCTCTTCCTTACGAAAACTTCCACTCCTTGGCCCTAGGGGAGGAACCCTAGGTTCTTTACTTAAGAGGAAGAAGAAGAAGAAGGAAGAAAACTATGACTTTCTCCCTGTTTTCGCAGCCTCCCTCGTCCTCTGTTTTCGCGCAGCCACAAAACCTAATTGGGGACTTAACGTGACTTAAGCGGAAGTTTAAATACCTCTTCATGAAAAAGCCTAACTTACTTATAACATTAATTGGCTTCATCCCATTCTGTGCTTGATACCCCCAGCCTATTAATGTTTATCCAGACTCACTTAAGGGCTTGCTTTGCCCTGTGGTCACGAGATCAAACCCCGCCCGACCCCTTATTTTTTTCTTTTTATTTTAATCCGAAAAAATGCTATAAAATTCAAAAAAATTCCTAATAATTCACGAAAATTATTTGGTGTTACAATCCTCCCTACCTTATAAAAAGTTCATCCTCGAACTTAGAATAGCTCTGGATACCTTTGCCTCATGCTATCTTCTGATTCCCAAGTTGCCTCTTTATACTTCTGATTCAGTCATAAGACTTTTACTAGTGGTACCACTTTGTTCCTCAGCTTCTTATCTGCTCGATCTATTATCTGAATAGGTCGACTTTCATAACTGAGATCTTCTTGAACTTGTACTATCTGTGGCTCAATCACTTGGTTGGCATCTGGGAATGCTTCTTTAGCATTGAGACATGGAACACATTGTGTATTGCTGACATCTCTGGAGGTAGCTCTAACTCATAAGCTACTTTGCCAACTCTTTTCGTCACTAGGTAGGGTCCTATGTATCGAGGACTTAGCTTGCATTTCTTGTCGAATCTCATTACACCGTTCATAGGAGCTACTTTGAGGAAAACTGTATCCCCAATTTCAAACTCTAACGGTCTATGACGTACATCGGCATAACTCTTCTGCCTACTCTGAGCAGCTTCTATTCTCTGGCGGATGCTCTTTATAGCTTCTGTCGTATCATCTATAAGGTCAGTCTGAGACCCTATTTCTTTCTTCTCACTACCTTCATACCAACAGAGGGGAGCTCTACACTTCCTACCATAAAGAGCTTCATAGGGCGCCATACCAATAGTGGCTTGGTAACTGTTGTTGTAGGCAAACTCAGCTAAACATAAATATCTGCACCAACTGCCTTTGAAATCTAATGCACAAGCTCTGAGCATATCTTCTAGAATTTGATTCACTTTCTCTGTCTATCCATCAGTCTGGGGATGGAAAGCTGTGCTAAACTTCAGTTTGGTGCCTAGCGCTGTCTGTACGCACTCCCAAAAGTGTGAAGTGAAATGACCATCTCTATCAAAGATAATGGTCTTCAGGACCCGTGTAGTCGGATCACTTCCTGTACATATAGCTGGGCTAATCTTTCAATCGAATAAGACACTTTGATTGCCAAGAAGTGGGCAGACTTGGTCAATCTGTCTACTATTACCCAAATAGCGTCATAGCCATTAGTTGTCTTTGGTAGACCAACTATGAAATCCATGGCTAAGTCTTCTCATTTCCACTCTGGAATCTGAATGGGTTGTAGGACACCTCCTGGTCTCTAGTGTTCTGCTTTAACTCTCTGACATGTCAAGCAGGTGCTGACATACTTAGCTATGTCTCTTTTTATTCCGGACCACCAAAATCTTCTTTTCAAGTCCTGGTACATCTTAGTGGAACTAGAGTGCATTGAGTAGGGAGTTCTATGGGCTTCTTCAAGAATCTTCTTTCTCAGCTCTTCACTATTGGGGACACATAAACGGTCACGATAATAGAGTATCTCACTGTTAGATATTCTAAACTCTTTACTTTCTTCTTCTTGTATCTCTTGCTTGATCCTTTGGATATCAGAATCCTCAGCTTGCTTTTTCTGTATATCTTCAAGCAAGGTTGACTCTAGTGTCAATAGAGCTAACTGCCCATAAATGATCTCAACTCCATAATCTACTATTTCCTTCTGTAATGGTGGTGATAATGATGACAAGGACATCAAAGTGGCACACGTCTTTCTACTTAGTGCATCTGCTACTTTATTTTCCTTACCAGGGTGGTAAAGGATCTCACAGTCATAATCCTTTACTAACTCAAGCCACCTTCGCTGTCTCATATTGAGGTCTTTCTGAGTGACGAAATATTTCAGATTCTGGTGATCTGTATAAATCTTGCACTGCACTCCATATAGGTAATGTCTCCATATCTTTAGAGCGAAGACTACAGCTGCCAACTCCAGATCATGGGTGGGGTAATTCTTTTCATAATCCTTGAGTTACCTGGAAGTATAAGCTATGACTTTGCCTTCTTACATAAGTACGGCTCCAAGTCCTAGAATTGATGCATCACTGTATATATCAAAGCTCTTATCACCTTCGGGTACTGTAAGAATAGGAGCGCTTGTCAGTCTCTTCTTCAACTCAAGGAAACTCTGTTCACAGTCTTCAGTCCACTCATACTTCTTATTCTTTCTGGTAAGGGCTGTAAGTGGAGAAGCTATCTTTGAAAAGTCTCCTACAAACCTTCTGTAGTACCCTGCTAAACCCAGAAAACTTCTGATCTCACTAGCATTTGTTGGTCGACTCCAGTTACTAACTGCCTCAATCTTGGCTGGGTCTACCATAATGCCTTCTTTGGAGATGATGTGTCCTAGGAATGCCACCTGGTCAAGCCAAAACTCACACTTTGAGAATTTGGCGTACAACTCCCTCTGGTGTAAGGTCTGCAACACTATCTTCAGGTGTTCTTCATGTTCTTCCCGAGTCTTTGAATACACTAGGATATCATCAATGAAGACAATGACGAACTTGTCAAGAAAGTCCTTGAACACTCTATTTATTAGATCCATAAACGTCGCAGGGGCGTTTGTCACTCCAAAGGGCATGACCACAAACTCGTAGTGCCCATATCTTGTACTGAAAGCAGTCCTTGGCACATCACTCTCCTTCACTTTGAGTTGATGGTAACCTGATCGTAGATCTATTTTGGAGAACACCGTGGCTCCCTTCAACTGATCGAATAAATCATCTATCCTTGGCAAGGGATATCTGTTCTTGATGGTTACCTTATTCAAGGCTCGATAATCTATGCACATTCGCATGGATCCATCTTTCTTCTTGACGAACAACACAGGAGCTCCCCAGGGTGAATGACTAGGGCGGATGAAACCCTTGTCGAGCAGCTCTTGTAACTGTTCTTGCAGCTCTTTCAATTCTGCTGGTGTCATGCGATAAGGTGCCTTTGAAATTGGGTTGGTTCCTGGAACCAACTCAATTTCAAATTCAATTTCTCGATTGGGAGGGAGTCCTGGTAACTCTTTAGGAAACACCTCCGGATAGTCACAGACTACCCGTACCTCTTTTTACTTTATCTCTTCTCTTTGCCTTGCATCTACTATATGCGCTAATAACCAGAACATCCATTATCTAACATTCTCTGAGCTTGTAAGGTAGATAAGAACCTTTTTGTCTTTCTCTTTGGGTCTCCAATAAACTCAAATAGAGGTTCTGCTTCTGGTGTGAACTTGACTTTTCTTTTGCGGCATTCATTAGAGGCATTATACTTGCTCAAGAAATTCATCCCTAAAATGATCGAAATCCTTCATCTCAAGGACTACTAAATCACTATAGAGCTCTCGGTTGGAAATTTGAATTAATACAGCTCGTAGCCACTGAGTAGATGCCATGACCTCTCCCGAAGGTAAGGCTGTTAAGAACTTCATCGTTCAACATTTCTGGTGGCCTTTGTACTGTTTAAGTAGTGCTCAGTGATCAAAGCACTACTTATCAGTTCTTTGGAGGGTTGCGACCTCTTAACACCGCTGGCCACATTTAACGCTATCTCAGGCCTTCACATTTTCAACATTAGTCTGACTCTTTCTTTTTCAGTGCTAACTAGCTCTGGGCACAGATGAGCTAACCGATTAAACTTCTTCACTGCTTCATCCACGGATAAGTCTCCTTGTCTAAACTTTGTGAATTCGTCGTAACGCTTGTTGGTTACTCGCATGTAAAAAATATTCTTCGAAGAACTCAGTCTCGAAGTCGGCCCATGTCATCTGGCTGACATTTCTCTTGGCCTTGACTCTCTCCCACCACATTCTAGCATCTTCGGTAAGGCAGAAGGAGACGCACTTTCTCTTCTCTACCTCAGGCCAGTCTAGTAGCTCTACTGTGCTTTCCAAAGTTTTGAACCATGCTTGAGCATCCCATGATTCGCTTGTGCCTGAGAAATTTTCTGGCTTCAATTTCTGCCACTGAATGAGGTACACTTCTTGCCTTACCCCCCTTGCCGGGACTACTGATGTAACCGATGGATCTTCGGTCACAACTGGTGCTACTATATTCTCCACCGGCGGAGTAATGGGAGCAGCCTGCTAGTTAGCCATTAAGGTGGTAATAACTTACTGTTGTTCTGTTAACTATTTCTGTAACTGCGCCACCACCTCTAAGAGATTTGGTGGTGGTACTGACTCTGCCTTTTACCCTCTAGAAGCTCGCTCCTCGTTTGGAGCCTTTCTAGGACGTCAACTTGTCATTCTCTTATTATTATCTCATAAAGAGAATAATGACATTACTTCACTAAGGACATTACATTATTTCACTATCATCATTCTCATATCATCATACTCATATCATGATATGTCATATCATGTCATTTTACTCATATAGCATATACTGATCATGCACATAATAGCATATAATAATACTAACATACTTCCTTATCATCTTTCACTTACTAATACTAGCAGTCAATAATGAAAAGTATACAAAAACTACAACATATGAACTTCTTACTTGGCAGGCGGCAGAATTGATGCTTGATGTCAGTGTGGCGGAGGGGTGGAACCTTTTGCTCTGATACCACTCTGTGACGACCCCACTTCTCCACCACTAAAGCGGACGTCACTTTTACTTAACCTTAACTTTACCTTATTCTTAGCCTTAGGTTACAACTACTCGACTTCCCTTAACTTGCTCTGAATTTTTTTCTTTTAAAAAAAACTTTCATTTTATTTGTTTTGCAAAGATTTGACCCCTAGACCTCTTAGTTGTAAAACTGAAGCACTAACCATCTGCCCTACAACACTTTCTTTTCAATGGTACCAGTCGACTGCTAGATAGCCAGTCGACTGGTGTCAGCCACAGAAACTTTCTGTGCCCGGCACCAGTCGACTGGCCTCTTGGCAGTCGATTGATGCATCGAACAGAAGGTTCTGTTCGATAGGGCAGTCGACTGGTATCTGAACCAGTCGACTGGCACGCCTGAAAACTCAGTTTCAGACCTGAGGAAGCCTTTCAAGGGTCCATTACTCATACACTTCCAATGCATATAATGAAACAACTCCAAATCTAAACTCCATACTAGTTTTATAAGCATCTTAACAACTCAAAACGAATTCAATAACTTGAAATTAGGATTTCTACGAAATTTAACAAACTTATCAAAACACATGCAATCTCTACTAACTTTGTACCCAACTTTGACTCCATGTAAAGTTTAAATAAGGTGATCACATCCTACCAATCCAAAACATCAACCATGAGTTTCTATAAATCAAAACGCCTCTAAGACTTATCCCAAAGATCTCTTCCACGGTTCCGCCGCCACTGAACATCAATGCAAGTCTCGTTCGCCTCCATAGCTTATGCTTTTTCTTTACCTTTATCTGCAATAGAAGGAAATGCAACTAATAAGCGAATTGCTTAGTAAGTAAATCCTAACTCACAAATCCATGTTATCGATAATAAACATGCTCATTTCAAAGAATGCTTGCTTCAAAATACATGCACTTGGAAATATTTGCACATGGGAACTTTCATACACTTATCATGCTCAATCATGCTTGAAAACATTTACTTGCATCAAAACACTTACAAACTTAACATGCTCATGCTTTCTTTTGAGACTTGATACTTATACATTTCCATACTTTAAAACATTAACTTCTTTGCTCTTGCTCTTTAACATGCTTGTAACATAACCATGTTAACATACATAACAAAAACATGCACTTAAGAAATTTGAAACACTTACATATACTCATATACTTCAAAATAATAATCAACTTTCTCAGGCCTTGACACTGTACCTAGTATCAATGTACCAATGCACGCATCCCTAATAGTTTTCGGGGTAGCTAGCCACCACACCCTATTAGAGCTTCCTTCTAACTTTCTATGGGCCTCTCATTTGCCCGGTACATGTCACTTTACAAAAGTAAAATACTTTCTTACTCAATATGCTTATACTTATCAAGCTATCTTTCTTTTTGCATAAATTTTGCACTATAAACTTTACCTTTCTTACTTGGAACTTTCATCGAGCACCTTGCGTGCCCTTAACCCAAAACTCATTTTTGGGACTTTTCAAGAATTTAGTCTTATCACACTTAGGTCACACAACCAAAACTTAATCAAAACCAAGTTCTAAGTTAATAAACATGTTCTCTTTATAAACTTAAGACACGCAATTAGCATAAACTTAAAACATGCACTTAGATCATAAAATCAAGGTTCTACATTGGAAACGACATAACGGAAACTACTTCTATTGCAGGTGAGTGATCTACGTACCCTTTTCTTGATGAAAACTCACTAAATAGAGGTAAAAACCCTAGTGTAGGACTCCTTTCCTCTTCCTTGCGAGAACTTCCACTCCTTGGCCCTAGGGGAGGAACCTTAGGTTCTTTACTCAAGAGGAAGAAGAAGAAGAAGGAAGAAAACTATGGCTTTCTCCCTGTTTTCGCAGCCTCCCTCGTCCTCTGTTTTCGCGCAGCCACAAAACCTAATCGGGGACTTAACGTGACTTAAGCGGAAGTTTAAATACCTCTTCATGAAAAAGCCTAACTTACCTATAACATTAATTGGCTTCATCCCATTCTGTGCTTGATACCCCCAGCCTATTGGTTATCCGGACTCACTTAAGGGCTTGCTTTGCCCTGTGGTCGTGGGATCAAACCCCGCCCGACCCCTTATTTTTTTCTTTTTATTTTAATCCAAAAAAATGCTATAAAATTCAGAAAAATTCCTAATAATTCACGAAAATTATTGGGTGTTACAGCCAAACATCAAAAAGGGGGAGATTGTTGAGGCAATCTGTGGTTCCGAGTGACCAGGTGTTTTGATGTTTGGGCAAAGGATTTAAGTTAGGTTTCCCTTGTGTTCTCATATGTGTATGTTGAGTGTACAAGTTGTACAGGTTTACACATGTTAAGTCAGCTGAGGCAAGGGACAAGAGCCGAGGGAGGAGGACTCCAAGGGCAAGCCGGGAAGTGGACTTCAAGGGCACACGTGAAGGGTGGCATGGAGGCAAGTCGAGGACTTGCGTGCGCATCCGAGGGACGATAGCCGGTGGAAGAGGACTTCAAGGGGCAAGCCAAAGGAGAGGACCTGAAGGCACACGTGGAGGAGGGCCAAGAAAGTGAGTAGGAGTGTTGTGGTAAGCTGGGCAGTCGACTGGGGGTTGTCCAGTCGACTGCCAGAACTCACAGAATGGTTTTGGCCCTGGACCAGTCGACTGCTCTAGGAGGAACAGTCGACTGGTGTACAGCTGGATTCGAACGTTGGGGCTGTCAACGGTCAAATTCTGAGTGGGGCAGTCGACTGCCCTGGGAGCAGTCGACTGCCCTGGGAGCAGTCGACTGCCCTGGGAGCAGTCGACTGCCATCGAGGTTTTCAGCCCGAGTTTTATTTAAAGAGAACTCGATTTGGGCTGAGATTCTTGACGAGTTTGGTCTTGGTTAAGGGCCAAACAGTAGTCTCTGTTCTCAGAGGTTCTCAAGGTGTTGTGGTGAGGTTTCTCCATGCACAAGGAGCGACGAGAGCTAGCCGGAAGTTATCCGGGGAGTGATCCACCGACGGATTCTTGGATTAGTCACCCGGCCGGGGTGGATACCAAGTAAAAGCGGTTTGTTACCGTTGTTTGTTTTCTCTATTATTGTTTCCGCTGTGCAACTAGCAACGTAGATACAAGAACGAACCGGAAAACACTATTCCCGCCCTCTAGCGGACACAATCGATTCTACAGTTAGGGCATATGAAAGAACGTGGGATGCTGGAGCATCACAAGAGAGATTTGTCGAAGAGCATTAAGACGTGCAAGCTTGAATTTTATAAATTTTGTGTCTTTGGAAAATAAAGCAAAGTACAATTCAAGACGGTAATACACCAGATGGAGGAGATTCTAGACTAAGTTCATACAAATTTCTAGGGACCAACCAATATAGTATCACGTGGAGGTTACTTGTATTTTGTGAGTTTTATTGACAATTACTCATGAAAGGTCTGGGTATACTTCATGCGGTATTAGTCAGAAACTTTTGCAAAGTTGAAACTATGGAAAAATTAAAGTGGAGAATCAGACAAGAAAGAAGATCAAATGTTTTAAGTCAAACAATGGGACTGAGTACAAGGATTCAAAGTTTCAGGAATTTTGTGAGCAGCATGGAACAGTGAGGCATTTCTCGGATCACAAGACACTTCAGCAGAATGGTGTTGCGGAAAGGTTGAATAGGACAATCATTGAGAAGACAATATGTCTCTGGTTGAATACAAGGCTAACAAAGAATTTCTGAGCGAAAGTGGTAAACATGACATGTTATCTCATTAATAAATCACCAAGGATAACACTAAAAGGCAAAGTATTAGAGAAAGTATGGGTAGAGAATCCAGTATATTACTTTTATCTTCGAGTTTTTGAATGTCCGGCCTATATGCATATATCTAGTAAGGAAAGATCAAAACTGGATGTGAAGTCAATGTAGTGTATTTTTCTAAGGTATCAAAAAGGAGTTAAAGGTTTCGAGCTTTGGGATCCTAAGGCAAACAAGGTGGTGATCAACAGAAATGTGCTATTTAACGAGAAGGTCGTGCTACAACGTACTCAGGAAGAAGAACAGGAAACGCCATAGAGTAATAAGGAGGAAAATGTTGTGCAGGTGGAGCTAGCGATTCATGACTCTGATGATTCTAGCTCAGAGTACACGGAGCATCGTACTATAGCTAGTGGCAGAATGAAACAAGTCATAAAGCCACCCATCAGATTGGATTTGAAGACATACTATCTTATACACTTATCACCAATAGCGGAGGCAATATACAGCTCTGAGAAAGACAAGTCGATGGATGTTATGACAGAGAAGATAAAATCGCTACATAAGAATCAAACGTTGGATCTAGTAGAACTTCTTGAGGAAAAACGAGTTATAGGGTGCAAGTGGGTTGTTGCAAAGAGGAAGAAAGAGGTCGACAAATTAAAGAGGCTGCTAAACAAGAAATTTTACATGAAAGATTTGGGCAAAGCCAATAAGATTCTTGGGATGGAAATTCATAGGTACAGAGTTGTAGGGAGATTATAATTGTCTCAACATAGCTATGTGAAGAAGGTGCTGGATAGGTTCAACATGAAGAATGCAAAGTTGATGAGTATACCCCTGGTGCATCACTTCGAGTTATTAAGGGCACAGTGTCCAAAGACGGATTAGAAGATTCAAGAGATGTCAAAGGTTCCTTATGTTAGTGTTGTTGGTTGTCTGATGTATACCATGGTTTGCATGAGACCAGATTTGGCGTAAGCAGTTAGTAAAGTGAGCAAGTTTCTCTCAAATCCTAGTCAACCGCATTTGCATGCAATGAAGTGGATTTTCAAATACTTGAGAAGTACAACTGATTATTGCATCATGTTCAATAGACAACTGAAAGATCTTTCAATTGTTGGGTACGTAGATGCAAACTATACAAGAGGTTTAGATGATAGGAGGTCTACTACAGGATACATGTTCTTTGAGGCAAGAGGACCCATCTATTAGAAGTCTATGATACAATATATTATTGCATTGTCTACTACGGAGTCGAAGTATATAACAACAACTGAATTAGCAAAGGAACCTTTATGGCTCACAGGGTTAGTCAGAGAAATGAGCATTCGGCAAGGTAGAGTCAAGTTGTTATGTGATAGTCAGAGTGATATCTATTTAATTTAATAAAGATCAAGTGTATCATGTGAGAACCAAACACATTGATGTGAGGTTTTATAAGATCAAAGAGTTAATTGCTTCTAGGAAAATTCAACTTGAGAAGATTCACACTACAGGCTATAGGTCTCGTGCAGGCTGACTAGAGGGAGGGGGTGAATAGCTGTGCAATTAAACACTAAAACTCTGCTAATTCTTTGCAAAGATAGAAGTTAATTTACGTAGTTTATAAAAAGCTACAACATAAAAAATAGTAAGAGACTAAACAAGATGAATTTACTTGGTTGCAACCAGGGTAGTTGTTAATCCAAGACAATAGAAGCACACTATCAAAAACCTCCTATGGTGTAGGTGGAGAAGTCTCTTACAGACTCTTAAAAGCTCAAACAAAGACTAGGAAAATCAATACAAGATGGTGTTCATTCTTCTTAGCTCTAGGGGGCTATTTATAACCCCAAAACTATTATTACCGTTGTGCTGACGTGGACATGAGGCGCCTCAGTTGGATATGAATTTATCCACTACCCAATGGTAACTGCTAACAACATTTCGAACTGAGACGCCTCAGGGAAACTGTCGATAACTTTTTGATCTGAGGTACCTCCGTTCAGACCCGAGGTGCCTCAGTTCAGACTTGAGGTTCTTTAGGTTACAATTAAAGCACCTCAGTTCGGTTCTTGCACATAACTGATTTCCTCAACTGAGGCACCTTCTCAAGCACCTGAGGCACCTCAGTTGACCATTTGGTCAAAGTTAACAGTCGCGTTGACCTTTTCACCTTTCATCTGTTTGGGTGATTTTCGGCCAATCAGAGTTAGGCTCACCCAAACTCAACTCTGGCCTTTTGTCTCGAATGAGATTCCTCCCTAGCTTCTCATCCCTTGAACGTCGCACACACCCTTCTCGTCCACTGGTTTACTCTTCGCAGCTTCTTGTCCCTCAGATGTGTAAGTATCCTGAGATGGTTTTGATGTGGCTAACCGAGTCAAGTTAGGTCATGTTGATATTTGATCTCTATGTCTAAGTGTGTAAGAGCTTATGAGCATAGAAAGTCGAGTGGAAGACGTAGCAGACGAGAAGGATGACGTGGTAAGGGAGCCGACGGGCTTGGCGCATCCGAGAGACACGAAGGTTGCGAAAGAGTACACCGGTTAGACACGACCCCGGGTCGGGTCCAGCCCGGACCCAGCTCAGGTCAACAAGCCGGGTGGCCCGTTGAACCGGTTCGCCGGGCTGAACCGAAACCGGCCCGGCATCCTGTTGAACCGGTTCGCCGGGCTGAACCGAAACCGGCCCGGCAGGATGCCGGGCCGGTTACAGTTCGGCGCAGCCAAAACCGCTAGTTCCAACGACACTGAACCGCCGGTTCAGTGCCATTGGGAAGGTTTTTTTTCATTTTTTTTCGACGGTTGAGATCATTTGATCATTTTTTGATCAATGGCTATGATTTAGTGACCGTTATGATCCAAACTCTATAAATAGGGAGTTCATTTCATAATTTTCACACACATCTTCTCTTCTCTCAATCTCTCATTCTCAAATCTCAAGTCTCAACTTCTCTCCGCATTCATCATATTTCGACGATAATGGAAGGTGGTCACGGAGCTTCATCATCTCGATCTCGGAGGGGAAAAGAAATAGTGTACGAGGACCCCAACCTTCAAATTCAATCCATCGATGATGAGACCGAGGCTCAGCCCCAATGCCCTCTGATCCCCGAAATGCAAGGAAGTACCGATGCGATTACTTCTAAGGTTCGGGAAAATCCTCTTTTAAAATCTTCTATTTTCACTAAACATTTTGAAAAGGTCACACTTCCGTCGGGAGAATTGCGTGCAAAATGCATGCATTGCAATGCTTCCTACAAATTCCAAGCCGACGGCGTCTATGGGTGGTTGAAACGACATGTAGAAACGAAGCACCCGATGGAATATGGGTTTGACCGCTCTCAAACACAATTATCAAGATTTTCTAGTGGTAGTAGTACTGATTCTAGCTTATTTATATTCGGATAATAAATTAAGAGAATCATTAGCTAAATTTGTTTCTATAGAACATCTTTCTTTTAGTTTTGGATCTAAATGCACATTTGAAGATTTTTGTAAAGAATCTCTTAATCCTGCTGCTAAACGTGTACCTAGGATTACACTTGTACAATTAAAAGATTAGTAAAACAAGGAAAAAAGAATTTAATTGATGAATTTAGTAAATTAAATAATAAAGTTTCTTTATGTTCCGATATTTGGAGTGATCATTGGCAAACTCATTCTTATATGCGTGTGACATGTCATTGGATTGATAACTCTTGGATCCTCCAAAAAAGATTGTTAGCTTATAGAGTTTTTGATGAATCACATACTACTCATAACATTGCATAATTATTTCACTTAATTTTAGAAGAATATGGATTGACTCATAAAATATTTTCAATATTATTACACAATGTTAGTTTTAATACCGCTTGTATAGATGAACTAAAATTTATTTGTCAACCTGTTATTGGTGGTTTATTTTTTCATATTCGTTGTGTATGCCATGTTTTAAATTTATGTATTCAAGATGGATTAAAACATTTAGAAAATTATATTCAATCAATTAGAATAACAATTTCATACTTATGGTCTCATCCATCTATGATGAAACAATGGGGTAGATTTTGTAAAGCTAATGGAATGTGACCTATAAAATTTTCATGTGATGTTCCAACAAGTTGGAATTCAACATATCAATTATTACAAGATTCATTTCAATATAAAGATTTATTATGTTTATTTTTTGCACAAAATAGTAATACTAATATATATTTATTTTCACAACAATAGAATATTTGTAGTAATATTTGTGAAATTTAAAAAATTTTAATGATGCAACTGAACAACTTTTCGGTGTTTATTATCCCACTGCTCATTTAATTTTAGTGAATTTTTGTAGTATAGTATTAATATTAAATGAACAATTAAATAATGAAGCTTTAACTTTATGTATATTAGCTATGAAAACTAAATGGGAAAAATATTTTTATTTTATTCCTGAAATTTATTTAATTGTATTTGCTTTAGATCCTAGATTTAAATTAGAAGTTTTACAAGAAATGTTAACTTTATATTATGACGCTTTAATTCCTATTAAAGATTCTTCCTCTCCGGATCCAGTTAATATTATATATAATATTAGAAATTATTTATATGATCTTTATAGTCAATATTATGTTAAATATGGAACACAAACTAATATTTCTAAAATACAACAACCTACTACTACTAATTTAAAACTTACAAAAGCATAACTTTTATTAAAAGAACGGACGAAACGTCCACGAGGATCCTCAAGTTCCACACAGGAACTTAAGAATTATTTTACGACTTCTTTTGATTTTAATGAAGCAGATAGTGAAGATTTCGGCATCTTAAAGTGATGGTCACAGAAGGCTCAAAGCTTTCCCGTTCTCTCCATGATCGCAAAAGAAATTTTAGCTTCTCCAATGTCAACTGTTGCTGTGGAGCAGACATTCAGTGCCAGCCGCAACATATTAGATGAACGACGATCAACTATGTCTCCCAACTCATTGGAAGCTCAAGCATTACTAGATGATTGGACCAAAGCCGAGAAACGAATCCAAGGAATGCAACTTTCAGAAGACAAAGTTGAAGAATTTGATACCGAAGAAACGAATACAACGGGAACGGGAGGAAATGGAAGTGAGTGATAAAGGGTAAAAATGTAAAGAATGTAAAAGGATAAAAATGTAAAAGAACTACGTGAGCTTTGATTCCCCTACACCCTAAGGGGATACGTAGACAACTTATATATGTGCAAGCCCTTTTTTTTAATAAAATTTATTTTTTTAATTTAATTTTTAATTTTTTAATATAATAATCTTGAACCGTGGCGAACCGTAAACCAGACCGTGAACCAACGGTTCCAAACCGTGAATCGTAATCGGCTTGGGCGGTTAAGGTTAAGGGTCGACCTCCCACAAACCGTCGAACTGACAATTCCGATTCGTCGAACCGGCGGTTCTAAACCGTCGAACCATTGGTTCTGAATCGTGGTCAGGTCTAACACCGGTGGAGCAAGAAGGACACCCGTGACGTCCGAGGGACGAGAAGCCGGAGAGGAAGGCTGATCGAAGAGAAGGCCGGAGATGTGTTCGGATAAGCCCAACTCCAGAAGGCTAGAGATCACCCAAGAGGCTGGTCAACTAGAGTTGACTAATTAGCTCCCGGGCGCCCGAGTGGATTCGGGTGCCCAAGCAATCAAGCGTCGGCATGGATACGGGCGCCGAACCATATAGGTGCCTGAGCTCATATGGGTGCCTGAGGCGTGATGCTTATCGACAAAATTTCTGGCCATTTCCACTGGTCCAATATAGAATCGGATAGCATCTCCACTGTACGACGAAAACTTGAAGCAAGGGTACAAGGCCTAAACGGCCACCTCTATCCCTCAGCCAACACGGATGACAATATCAACATAAAAAAAGCCAAGACATCACAACATATAAGGCATACCGGTACGACTTACAACAAGCATACACCAGCATGGGCCTCCATAGCACACAAAAGTATAATCCGAGACACAAACAGAAATAGAAAGTCACAAATGAAAATGAAAAATACAACATATCGAATGAATACAACAAAAAAACGACAGGTCGCCTCGAACCAGAGGTACTAGGACAAGCCGCTGGGCACTCCAGATGATCATCCTGAAATAAAAATATGGCTAACAGGGTGAGTCCAAAGAACTCAGCGAATAGATATATCTGATATACAAAGTAAGTTATACTAGCAGTAAGAATCCAGCTAAGATAATATCAGGTACAGTAGTAGAAAATGCTAAATTGACGTGCTAAGAAAGTAAAGCATACTAGTATCAAACAACCTTGGTATCATACCGATCAATACCCTCAAAACCCCTCGTGGGTAAAACAAGACTGTCGACTGTATACATATCATAATCTGTATGTGCATATCAAACAAATGCAGTATCCAGATGCAGCAAACACAAACAAATACAATTCATGCATCATGCACATGATGCAATGACATGGTCACCCCTGTCACCAGTCAGCCATCGTCACAGGTCATCAGTGAGGATGCTGACGGAAGTACTCATCCAGGTGTAGGGCTATGACAACTGTACGCACTCTGCCATCACTGCTCCTGAGTGACCAAGTAGACAGGATGCTAGTGGAGTAAACACTCCTATCCCATATCATATGGGGGAGATAAATCTCTCATCTCCTCATATCTTTGGAAAGATGAGGGACCCCTGCCTGCTACCACACTTTGGTACCGCTACCCCTGAGCGACCGAGCGGAGCAGCACAGAGCAACTGTACACACTCAGAGGGGTCTTTAATACTGGACGGCCCTCCGGTAGCCACCACCCATGAGTGGCTGTGTGTACACCACGTGATCTAACAATCTGACTCGACCACAAGGGAGCCCAGGATCGCCAGTTACTAACATAACAAACCATGCATATATATATATATATATCTGTGACAATATCTAAAAATAGATAAGTCAAAGGTACCCGTCTCAATAAGGAGAAATCCGTGTGCATAGAGAACCCCCCGCCCAAAAATAATATCCGCGACGAGTCATGCCAATCGATCAAGGTCCTGTATCAAGGATAACCTATTTATAAAAATAGTAGTTAGCTAAACTATTTACCAAACCACACTTGGTCCAATCCTAGATCAAATCCACAATCCCATCCCCAAAACTTAAGCTCACGGCAAGGAGCAGAATCCCATGGCAAACATCTACAACTAAAGGAAACAGGAAGCCTCCCTAATTGAAACTTACGGACAAGAGTAGGAACAAGGAAATAAAAGCAAACTCCAATAATCTATTCCCACCCTTGTAGCTCACAACACAGTGATCACTCATTCATCAAAGCATATGATAGAATGGAAAAACCATGGCTAACTCCATCGAAGCCCACAACAATATCCACATAAGCAAAAACCAAAATCCCAAACTGAGCTCACGTAAATGGAAAGTATCAAATCAACGTTTCGCCAATTCATAGCTCATCCTACACAAGACTTCATCAATGACCTTAGCTACTCCAATCAAAACAAGAGTAAGGAGCATGTATCATCCACAAATCTACAATTTATGATTCCCGTATGAAAGCAAAATCTTCAAGAACAGAACAAATTCGAAGTCCACCCTCCATTCAAAACTCCAATCTGATCATGGATCCAAAACCAATTCTAAGTAGAACACAGAGCTTCTAAACAACACAAAAGTCAAATTCCATTTACATCAAATCAAAACCATAGCGGATCGAAGAGAAGTTCATGGCCAATTTCAAATAACATCTACACAACCATCATCCAATCTTGATACTATAGATGAACCAAGATCCTTACCCAAATTGCTGTGATCGATGGATGAGGAAGGCTCGGCCGTCTCGCTTGTTCGCGATGGAGATCGTGAGAGAAGGGAAACGCTCAACTCAGGAAGGAAGAAGGCAGATCATTGCACAACAAGCAATGTCGTGCCCTAGATCACCGGCGTGTGCTGGATGGGGCAGCGTCGTCGAAAGGAGGGCAGAGAAAACTCTAGTGGCTTGAGTCGGCCTATCTGGAGAAGGGAACCTCGGCACTTGCGTGATCGGAAGCAAATGGGACTCTCGGCGTCAAGTAGTGAAGAAGAGAAGGAGGAAAGGAAGAAGAACAAGAAGAAGGAGAATAACTCGCGTTCTCCGTTTACGATCTGCCACAAGGGAAGAAAGGGAAAGGATTTAAGAGCTGGTCTTTTGCAATTAGCCCCTCAAACGTGTGTTATTTGCTTGGAACCCTTAAGTTAGGGACTTTATGCACTTAGGCCCCTTCGAATTTTACATTCAGGAGCCCAGACAATCAAGCGCCAGCATGGATACGGGCGCCCGACCATATAGGCGCCTGAGTTCATACGGGCGCCCGAGGCGTGATGCTTATTAATAAAACGAGCTGTTTTTTGGTCGTTGTGACATGGACAGGTGTTGAGCGCTCTCATGCGCCCATGTAGCACTTGGACACCCGTGATATGTCATGTTAGCACGTCGATAAGTTTTTCTAGGGGCTTTAAATAGACCCCTAAACTCAGAGCATTTCATTCATTCAAGCTGTAATGAATTCTGTAATAGTTTTCTTCTATTTTCTCAGAGTTTCTAATTCTATAAGAGGCTTCTCCGCCCATAAGGAGTTGATTTGGAGATTGCGCTGTCATTGCCTTAGATTAGCAATTTTCCTGGTTGCAATCAAGTAAATTTGTTTGTCTCTTTCTGTTTCTTAGTTAATATTATTTATGTTACTTATTTGTGCTAACTAATTATCTTTGTTAAGTTAAACAAAAGATCTCGAGTTTGTTTTTCACGGGTAATTCACCCTCTCTTGCCAGCTACATTAGTCCTACAGGATGCACGCGCTATCTTTCTCGCTCGATGAATCTTCCATTTGACCTTCTCGAGCTGATTTTCTCCCGACTTCTCATCCCTCGGACGTCGCACATGCCTTTCTCGTCCACCGGTATACTTTTTCACAACTTCTCATCCCTCGGATGCACCAGACATCCTTTTCGTTCATTGCGTCTTCCGCTCAACTTCCTGTGCTCCTAAGCTCTTGCACACTTAGACAAGGATCAAACACAATCAAGTCCTAACTTGACTTGGTTGATCACATCAAAACTACTCTGGGATACTTATGTAGACAATGTTGTAGACATGTTGATGAAACCAATGACCGCAGAAATTGCTTGAACTTGATCTATGTCTCTAGATGTTAGAGACAGGAAGTCCAAACCTAGAGTTCTAGGTGGAGTTTTGATACTCGTGTTCTTTGAAGGGGTGGAGATTGTTGACGGGTGGCTCATATTTGAATAAGGGATGTCATGGAAGAAAAAAATATGTTAAGATTTTTCTTAAAAAAATTTTGTGAAGATTTTTCCTAACAAATTTTTGTTACGATTTTACCGGATTTGAGTTTAGACATTATTTATAGGGGACATTGTAAACCTATTGGATCATAATCATTAAGATCAAGAGAATAATATGTATTCTCTTGTGTTGAGAGAATTCTAATTATAAAACTTTAGCCTTTTTTGGAGTAGACAAGCCGCCTAACCACGGTGACTCTTTTTCTTTTTTTCTTCTTCTCCTTTTATTCTTCTTCCTTGTATTTCCCTCTCTCTTGTGTGTCGTTGTCTCATTATTCCACGCGATCTCTTTCTCTTTTTCTCTTCTTCCGCATTAGAAGATGAGAAGTGTTACCCCCATTTTATGCAAAACTATCAATAATTAGTAAGAAACTTGGAGTAGCGTGAAGTACAGAAACAAATAATATTCACCAAAATATCATAAATATGACTCGTAGCACCAAACAAATGGCTATCCAATACATGCATCTTTGTTTAGTTAAAAAGGAGAAAATGTAGCTCAAGTGTCCAGCATGGTTAAGTTTAATATAATGTACCAGCTATCCGAACTTCATGGTCAGCTAAAGCTATAGTAACAGGAGCTCAACTGCTGGAATTGGATGTTCAATCACTTCACTATCATGTAGAACTAACTTGTTATGCTTTCCCAATGCTTAGTTTTAATGAGTAACTGGATTGCTTGGATTCTCTTCAAGTTTATAGATATGGTAATTCTACTACAACCAAAAACAATGTTTTTCGTGTGGTATTGTTGTGATCTTCTCTTGGCATACAAAGCAATATCTTTCTAGGTCAGCTGATGATTAAGTTAATTGATCATTCAAATAACTCTAATCATGTAAAAGATGAGCAAATTTCAAAAGTGAGATGTAGTTGAATAATTTGACTTTTTTGAGTTTCAAAAAGGTAATTGCGACGCTCTTTCACTATAATGTGCTTATAATTCTATTTAGTTTTCTCTAAATTCAGCCATTTTGCGTATAAATTGTATCAATCCACCAAAGTTTTTTTTGAGTTCAGATGTCTAACTCTTACGATTTAGTTAACCCTACGAAAAATCCACCAAAATTCTTTGATCATCTATTATCCTGGCTATGTAAATTTTGAAATTTTCAACTGCTTAATTTTTTTATGGGTGCTCTTCTCACATCTAGCTGTAATTTTATCTCCATTAAGTTTTATTTGTCTCCGCGGGATGAATTGATAGTTAATATTTGGGTGTTACTATTTTGAGGTCTAGGAGTCAAAATTTGATAAAGCCAAATGTCCATCTTCCTCACGTATTAGCCATAGCATCCGGGATAATAACCCCCATAATTTATTTCCTCTGTGTTGATACTGAAATAAATTGACGAAAACATTAAAAACGAACAAAGCATCTTTACCACCGTAATTTTATCTCCATTTAATTTGTTCTATATTTCACTATGATTGATGTTATTTAATGTGATTTTGGATATAATATCTAGGTTTATTTCTCTTTGTTCCATTATGTTTTTTAACTATTCATTTATGTTATTTAATGTGATTTATTGGTGTGTGGTACCATCTCGTAGTCCACATTAATTATTATTCAATGTAGGCAAAGAAGGTTATATTCATCTCTAAGTGTCATTTATAATTCATAATCAGATTAGAAGTAAATTATATAATCGATTTATAATCAACCATCAAATTACTTTCCAACTTCTGACCTTCAACTCCACTCTCATTCACGCCCCGACTGCAATGGGAGGCGCCTTCGTATGCATTAGGATCATTTGTTTTTTTTTAATTTTTAAATTAATATTATTTATATAAATTTTAAATATATATAATATATCCGTGAGAATCTAAAATTTTTTATGATAAATATTATAATCTTGAGAAAAGGCTGAACAATAGAGAAAAAATCATATCGACTTAAATCTACTATAATTTAATCCCTAAATCTTAAAATTTCAAATATTAAATATATAATATACCCCATATACATTGAAAATTTTTTATCTTGAAAATTATAATCCAAGATGAAAACTTGAATCCTAAAACAATATCTTATTAACTTAAATACATTATAATTTAATATTTAAAACTTATAATTTTAAACATTAAATAAATATAATATATTTTTAAATAATAAATAAATTTAAAAAATATAAAGGCTCCTGGTCACTTAGGGAAAAAAAACTCAAATCGATATATATATATATATATATATATATATATATATATATATATATATATATAATATATATATATATATATATATATATATATATATATATAACACTGCTCTCCTATGGGACAAAAATAACGCGCCTATGCGCGACATACTAGATGGCTTACGTGAGATTTTTTTATTTTATTTTCTGAAATAAAATATTTTCTCATAAGCATAGTTTATTTTCCTAAAAATATTTTCTAAACTCAACTTTTCCCTATCTGCCTCTCTCGCTACAACCTGAGCTCTAGGGTTTGTCGCCACCCTCCCTCTCTCCGCCTCCTCCCTCTTCGTCCTCCGAAGTGAATAGAGTTGGTCGATGCTCTCCACCCTCCCTTTCTCTGCCGGCGACGAGTAGCGATGGCGGTTGGAGGCGGCGATGACGCAAGAGGGGCGATTGGCGGGAAGGGCACGACACTGTCCAAGTGAAGCCTAGGCGGGCGAGGGCGACGAGCGATCGGTGGACGGTCAGCCGGCAACGGGGAATGATGGGCGAAGGGTTCACGTGTCTCTCTTGGTTATAGTATGGTGTTTGGGGTGGCGGTCGGAGGCCGCCGTCGGTGAACGGGTGGTGGTTAGAGGCAAGTGAAGGGCGACGGTCGATTGGCAACGGGTGATAGTCGGGCTCCAATGGACGACACGAGAGAGAGAAGCTTCGCAAGAGAGAAGCTTTTTGCGAGCAAAAAATCGCGACAATTACGGAAAAAAATGTGTCGCACATGGGCGCGTAGCTTTTGTCGCTCAGGAGATCACTACTCTCTCTCTCTCTCTCTCTCTCTCTCTCTCTGTTAAATACCGAATTTTATGGGGTTGAAAAGGGTGAATTTCGAAAATAGGGACCTAGTTGGAATTTACTGAAGTTGTTGGGTTTATTTGCAAAAAGCTAAAATTAAGTTATAAAACCTCCTAAAAGCCCTAACTTCCTCCCCCATGCTCCTTCTGCCGTTTTCTCCTCCACTCTCGGCTTCACCCGACGCCGAGCCCTAAGTTCCTTTACCTTCACCCACGCCGAAGCCCTAATTCTCCTCCTCCCTGCTTATCGGCGTCCATAAGGTAAGAGTTGATTTCATCTTGCTATATTATCAATGGATTCTGGTTGGAATTCTTATGATGATGCTGCGAATTTGGGTTGATGTGAGGAGTTGAAATTCATGTGTGATGCTTGGGAAAATAAATGGGTGCTTTGGTAGTTTTGTCTTTCATCAGAATTGTTAAGTGTAGGGGTGGTTTTCATTTGCTACCGTGAGTTGGGAATTTTAGGTTTGTAGTGAAATTTCTTTGGTTTGGCTATAGATTTTAGCTTCAGTACATGCTCTATTTTTGGATTATTTTCTGTGTGGTTTTGGAGTTTACACAGCAGTGCCACGAGTTCTATTTGATTTGGTGCTATTTTTGTAATTAGATTAGTAAGAAAGTTGCGCAGTGAAGTCATTAGCCTTTAACTATGACTTGTTAGCAGTAAGTTGTGATTATATTATCTAGCTGTAATTGGTGTGAATCTTGATTAGAATTCTAGTAGGACACTTGATTCATATGAATGGTTAGTATAGTTAATCCTAATTTAATTAGGGAAAGGGATAAATTAGAGTTAATCATTAATTAGATTTAATTAATGATCTAATTTTGTTAAATGGTTTTGGAAGAAACCCAGAGTTGTTTAGATTTAATTAAACATATGTTGCAAAAGGGATTTATCCTAATTTCATTTTACGTGAAGTTTAGCTACTTTTAATAATTTGTATAAATAGCTAAATTTAGTCCTTGATACAGGACCTTGATTCAGACTCGTTCGGTTGATCGTGAAGAGGTTATCTCGGTCAAATTCTACAAATAAAGGCGAGTACTTCTCCTTTATACTCGAGTAGTTCATTTTACCTTAAAGCATGGCTATATTATGTCTAGTATGTTGCTTGACCTTACTTCTTGTTGTTTGATATTTTAACATCGTCGTTGATACTTATTCTTCGTTGATCTTCGAGTATTCCAAATTAGTATTCGTACAGTCCTCTGTTGGTTTTCTATTCTGTAAAGTGCCACTTGTACGCGAGTACTTAGAAGTCCATTAAACACAGATAGGTTTATTTGGTATTAGAAATACCCTAACTAGTAGTGTAGGTGCATAATCGTTGGTTTTCGATTTCCGGTTGGATGTATTGATGCATCGTTTACTTGTTGGATTTTGGTTGCATCGTTGATTTCTCTGGTTGTTCGTGCATCTTGTAGCATGCTCCATATCTGCACGTTGCATACTAACGACTGTTGGGCTTCTATATGGTTAAGCCGTCGTTAGTCATTTTATTGTTTGATTCACTCAACCACTTGTTATCGTGGTAGTTATTAGAGTGTGAGCATCTGTCCTGTTATGCCACACATATTGCAGTTGTAGGCAAACAGTGACACCTTTACCGTTGTTTTCGAGGGATACTAGAGCTGTTGGTGGCTCCCCCTATGTATCGGGGCTTTTGGAGTGTAGGCTCCCCAGCATCCTGTCCACTCAACCACACCTTTGTGGTATTTATTGTTGGAGTGCGTACAGTTGTCACAGCCCTACCCACTCGGTCACATAGATGTGATGTGTTGGCGGCTTGACTGGCGTCAGGGGTGACACCATAGTTTGCAAAATCGCGATCCTGGATCGTAGGATCGTACGATCCTACGATCCTGGATCACAAAACGATCCAGAATCGCGCAGAATCGTTTTTTGTAGCAGGATCGCAGCAGGATCGGTAGGATCGGACAGGATCGGACAGGATCGTATAGGATCGGACAGGATCGGAACAGGATCGGAACATGATCGATGAAAGCTTTAAGAGGTCATAACTTTTGACTCGGATTGAACCACGTGACCTATAATATATCAAATTGAAACTCGTTCAAAGATCTACAAGTTAGTTTTAAGATTGAATCCCAAAAAATATTGTTTAAAGCCTTTTCAGAGGCCCAGAATATTATTAATCTTTTTTATTATTTTTATTATTTTTTATATCGTTAGTGTTAGGGTTTTAAGATTATTTAAATATCTATTTAATTATTTTTTAGTTAGTTTTTGATTAATAATATTATGCTATATCTTTTTTCTAAAATGATGAGTCTTTAGATGTCTATTATCTAATAGGTTGACAATTAAATTGGATCATCTTGTAATAAATAGAATATTCTTACAGTTAAACGTGATTATTTTCATTATAGTGTTAATAAAAATTGTATATTTTTTCATTTTAAGGGTTTTTGATAGGATCGTACGATTTTACGATCCGATCCTGACCGATCCGATCCTGACCCCAAATCGATCCTGTGTAGGATCGCGATTCTACGAACCTTGGGTGACACATGTCATTGCATCATGTGCATACGTATTTCGTTTATGCATTTTTCCTGTGATTGTTGCATTTATATGAGCTATGGTTGTTGCACTTGACTGACATGCATGAATATCTTGGTTTTACTGTTATTGTGTTGTTTTATACCTGTTTAGTTGTTATTCGATTTTATAACCTGTTGTTCGATATATGTTATGCATGTTTAGGTTCCTATATTCCTTATGGACTGTACCATGTTGGATTCTCTACTTGTTATATCTTTTTATTATGTCATGCTTATTGTCTACTCATATACCCGCAGAGTCCACCCGGACTCACCACCCTGCTTTTCCTTTTTGTTTCAGATAGCAGGTAGTTACGTTTCTTGGAGCTAGGAGAGGATCCAGTTGCCAGTCCCCAGAGTTGAGTTACTTTTCCGTATTGAGTATAGTTGTTTTGTTTTCAGTACTTGGTAAAGTCACCTTTTATTTGTTATCAGTTTGTTTGTCGATATCAGAGACGTTTGAATTCTCTTTGGATTTAGTTTCTTTCATGTTTAAGGTGGCTGAGCCACCCGTTCTCTTATGTTGATATTTAATATCTACGTGGTTGTGTTTACATCTATATATTGTGATGCTAGCCGCTTGTGGCTAAGCTTTTGTGATAAGAGTGTATGTACATTTGCCCCATATTGTCCGCTGTACAGGGGAAATGCTGCCCGATTTTCGAGGAAGCATGAGCCCCTGGGGTCGTGACACACACTCTCTCTCTATATATATATATAATTTTCTTTTTTTTAATTAACATTTCCTCTCTCTCTCTCGTCCCCTCTCGCGCGCGTCTTCTTCCTCGACGTGGCAGGCAATGAGCGACGGGCAGCGACGGCAGTGACGATGCGGGAATTGGGCGATGGGCAGGAAGGGCACGACACTGTCCGGGCGAAGACTAGGCTGGCGACGGCGAGCGATCGGCGGGCGGTCAGCCGGCGACGGGCAACGACGGCAGCTGGAGGCGGCGACGACGCAGGAGGCGGGCGATTAGCAAGAAGGGTGCGACACTGTTCGGTTGAAGCCTAGGCGGGTGAGGGCGTTGAGCGATCGGTGGGCGGTCAGCTGGCGACGGGCGAAGGGCGCGACGAGCCCCGACAGGTTTACGTGTCCCTCTTGGTTATAGTATGGTGTTCGGGACGGTCGCCGTCGGTCAGCGAGTGGCTGGAGGGAAGCGAAGGGCGACGGTCGACTGGCAACGGGCGACAATCGGTTCCAATGGACGATGCGCGAGAGAGAAGCTTTTCGCCACAAAAAATCACGATATTGCGGAAAAATATGTGNGGCAGAGTACTTGGGTGGTCGACGATCACCGAATCTTTATTTGATCTATCCTGAACTTCCTGATCCTCTGCTAGCACCATTCACAGATGTTACCCCTGACTCTATCTATCAGCACTTCTTCGGTCATCCTCACCCTGCCGGGCTTGATGAGTTGGGTCCAGTTTTTCCTACTTTTGCAGCCCTCCGCCTTGCTCCAGCTGACTATGTCATTTTCAAGATAATCATAAATTGCATCTTACCCATCACTTCCAAGCCTTTAGCCGAGATCCGACCCTATCACTGCTTTATGCTCTACGGCATGCATCGCCAGATGGACTTTGATATCATGGAGAGCATCTTTCAGTCTATCCTATCCTACCGTGAGCCTAGCCATCGCACGGTTTATATGCCTTTTGGTCATATCATCACTGATTGGCTTATGTCCGTCGGTGTTGATGTCACCAAGGGCAGGACCGTGCCCATGGTTAAGCAAGATTGTCGTTTGGGTAGGCGGGCTTTTGCAAAGTCTGGTATTGTCATTCGTGAGCGCGATGGGGTCTTGGTATGGAAGGATGGACGCGGACTTGGTGATCTTCCTGGAGGGGCACCGCATTTTCAGGCACCACACGAGGCTCCTCCTGCTGACGCTGAGTACGACGACGAGCCGGAGCCTGATCTGTGCTGGCAGATCTCTGAGCTGGATCAGACGGTACAGGAGTTTATTCAGCTGGGGGCGACAGATCGTGAAGAGTTTCGTTCGACCTTTCGCTCCCTAGATTCCTGACTGACCAGGATCGAGACCGAGGTCTCAGGGACCCGCACACTCCAGCAGACATGGTATGATGAGTGGCGCAGCCACACATTTCCTGGAGGTGCACCTTCTTCGAGTACTGCACCAGGGTCCTTGGCTCCTACTGACACCACGATGGATGATCTCGTGGATGATGACGACCTTCCAGCGGATGTTTGAGCTTCGCTATATCTTACCCTTCTCTTTGGATGATTCGCATGTTGTATGACTTTTGAGCTGTAGGCTCTGTAACTTGATTGTTGTGGCCTTGTACCACACGTATTTTGCAATATTTTCAATATTTTCAAAATTATCCTCAGACATATTTTCAATATTTTCAACATTAATCTCTAGATTATCTTTAAGATTTTCAGAATTAATTTCTGAATTAATCTTGAGATTTTCAGGATTAATTTCGGATTTATCCTTAAGATTAATTTTGTCTGAATTAAAATTATCAGAATTAATTTTATCAGAAAAATTATCAGAATTAATTTTATCAGAAAAATTATCAGAATTAATTTTATCAAAAAAATTATCAGAAGTAATTTTATCAGATAAATTATCAGAATTAATTTTATTAGAAATATTATTAGAAGTAATTTTATCAGATAAATTATCAGAAGTAATTTTATCAGATAAATTATCAGAATTAATTTTATCAATTTCTGAATTGATATTCTGAATTAAACAATTAATTTCTAATATTTTGGTCATATTCACGTTTTGTAATTTAACATGCAAAAAGTTAATTTTACTATGCAGTAAATCTACTTTGTCAGAAAAATAAACTACTTTATCACATGGCAGTGCAGGAACTTGTAAAATTTTTGGAATATAAATCTTGTATACCTTCGCCGGACACTTGTTTTTGTAATGTCCGTATTTCTTGCATTTGAAGCATTGTATGTGACTTTTGTCCCTCCGGTTTCCTGGCGCTGGTGCCTCCTTCGCCACCGGTGATGTAGATCGAATCTTACGAGTAGAGCACTGATTTTTATAGTGCCCTCTCTCCCTGCACGTGAAACAAATAATATGGAATTTACAAATGGACATTTTAAATAAAATATACCTGATTCACCCCTGGGCTCCCCCTCAACTCCTGGCGTCTTTGCTCCGTCGGCGGTTAGTCCGGTGAAGAGCGGCTCGGCTCTGATACCACTTGTTGGATCGGTGCCGTCGATTGAGGGGGGGGGGTGAATATCGATCGTCAAAACTTCGTAGAAACTTCGTAAAACTTTTCGTTCGTTCTGGACTTAGAATATTAGTAGCGCAACGGAAAATAAATAGAACGAAAAAAAACAAAGCAAAGGACACAGCGGATTTTTACTTGGTTCCCGTCCCCCCAGGGTCAGTAGATCCAAGGCCTATGCACGGGAACGCCCATCCACTATTGGTCTCCTTCCTGGACTTTCCGGAGGTGGAGAAACCCGACTTACAGTGCAAGATTTACAAGCAATAATATAGAAACTTAAGTGCGGAATAAATAAAAGCGAACCGAACAAAGATCTGAAACTCGACCGATCTGGACCTCCGAAGTGCCGCGCACTTCCTCCTGGAGCCTCCCGGTCGTAGAGCCTCATCTCTAGCGTGTTGTCGTCGGTCAGAATGCTTGGAATGGTACTTAGCAGTTGATGTTGAAGCAAAGGGGTCGATGCCCCTTATATAGGCCTCCTGGGGGCGCCCTGAACGCTGGGGGCGCCCCGGAAGACTCGGTCAAACTTTATCCCTGCGCCTACCTCGCCGCAGCTGATAACAACTTTGACCAGGGTGCCCCGGACCTTCCGAGCACCCTCATGGAGGCTTATCTGTGTTTCTGACACTAAACAGCATAAACAGGTTCGAACCCGGGCGCCCCAGACGCTCCGGGCGCCCCGCTTGACAACTGTTCTGCCTGCTTAACTAAAACTGTACTTTTAGCTCTGTATGGGGGCGCCTACACTGTTGGGGGTGCCCTGGTTGCATGGGGGCGCCTTGCTTAGGGCCTCCAGCAGCTTACAACATCTTTTACTCTTGGTACCTGCAAGATACATAACCATATAGCACATATATATATAATTTTAGTTTTAAGGACTTGGTTCGGACTTCGGATTTCCACGAAACCCTAGGTCGAACCTGCGCAAGCTCCCATCCCCCGAGAACGTGCCTTTCACCTACTCCTTTCAGGGGACGGTTGCCACCCAGCCCTTCGGGTGGACTTTTACTTAGCTTCCGATACCTCCGGACCTCGAGACGCCCAAACCCTGACCCGTCTCTACTCCTGTCCTTAGTCATCGCTCAGCTAAGTTGCTCAGTCCTTTGGACCAAGACTTCATTACCTAGCAGTCCTTCGCCAGGTGCCTAGCAGTCCTTCGCTAGGTCTTCATTCCCTAGCATCCCTTCGCTAGGTGCCTAGCAGCCCTTTGCTAGGTCTTCTATGCCTAGCAACCCTTCGCTAGGTGCCTAGAAGCCCTTCGCTAGGTCTTCTATGCCTAGCAGCTCTTCGCTAGGTGCCTAGCATCCCTTCGCTAGGTCTTGGGGTTTTGATTCCTAGCAACCCTTCGCTAGGTGCCTAGCAGCCCTTCGCTAGGTGCCTAGCAGCCCTTCGCAAGGTCTTAGGGTTACGTTGCCTAGCAGCCCTTCGCTAGGTGCCTAGCAGCCCTTTGCTAGGTCTTAAGGTTTCGATACCTAACAGCCCTTCGCTAGGTGCCCAGCAGCCCTTCGCTGGGACTTAGGGTTTCGATGCCTAGATTAACTAGGACTTTTCTTCAGCTTTGGTTACTTCTCCTTTGCTCCCCTTTGTCTGTTTAGTGTATCACTGACTTAAGTATATTGTCAAACATTAAAACACTTAAAGGAGAACATCATTGATGCAACTTGCACCAACACCTGCTCTCCAAGGTCCCTTGGGTGCACACAAGCCTCCATCTTGTCTCTATGCCACCCTTCAACGTACTGAGGCCGTCCAGCTAGTCCATATGTGTAACTTGCGCACCCTGCACACTCAACATACACATATCAAATACACAAGGGTAAACCTAAATTAAACCCTTTGCCCAAACATCAAAACTCCTGGACCACAGATTGCCTCAACAATCTCCCCCTTTTTGATGTTTGGCAATATGTTTAAGTTAGGGAAAACAAATAGTGATAAATACCAAAAATAATGCTAAACAGACAACTGGACTTACGTTGCCAAGACTCCATCTTGGACTTACACCGCCAATGCATATGCAATGTAATCATGGATCCTATCCCAAAGCATCTCACACCTAACCCTCCAAGTTAGGACTTTTCACACACCTAACTTCCCAAGTTAGGAATTTTCACACCTAACTTCCCAAAGTTAGGAATTTTCCACACCTAACCATCCAAGTTAGAAATTTTCCACACCTAACCCTCCAAGTTAGGACTTTTCACGCACCTAACTTCCCAAGTTAGGAATTTCCACACCTAACATCCCAAAGTTAGGAATTTTCCACAAAATGGGCTTTTTAAAGCTTTTCCCAAGCCCCCTACATTGGACTTACAAAGACTTTTTAAGAACCTCTCCAAGGTTCCCCTTACGCCAAGAACGGAGCAACCATGCTCCCCCTTAATCTCAGCTCCCCCTAAACCTAGAGTTTCCCACAACGGCGTGTTTGGTTTCCCAAATTAAACCAAACACTTCTCCCCCTTTGCCTAACATCAAAAAGAACCCAATAATATCCCAATTATTGGTTCTTTTAATCCCCAATGATCCTAAACACAGTGTATTAGCCCCCCATACACTTGTTTTACACCATTTGGACACAAAACAGCTGTTGGATACCCTATCCAGCACTGACCAGTCGATTGCCCCCAGGGCAGTCGACTGATACTCTGAAAATCAGTTTTTCAGGCCACATTTAGAAATGCGCCAGAAATTCCACAAATCTCCAAAAATTTCCAAATTTTGTAGAGAACGTTGTGGTACCTATACCTACTTGGAAAAAATACATTCAACCATGTATCTATCATCATTCCGAAGTTGGACATAAAACCCAAAAATTTTCTATGAAAATTAAGGCAACTAAGAGGCAACCTCTCCCTTAACCTATGCCTTCTCCCAATTTTCAATTTATCAGGGTCAAGTTCTACCCAACTTGACACCATAACACCATGGTTAAGTTTCACCCAACTTAACACTATAAATTTCCCATGTCAAGTTAATCCTAACTTAACAACCCAAGTTTTCTACCCTAGAACCCTCTAGAAAATCCTAGAAAACCTGAAAAAATCTAAAAATTTGCAAGCACCTTTGCTAGGATATATCCTATCCTAGAAAAATATATTTCCATAAAGAGTATCAAGTGTGCTTGACTTTTGGTATCAATTTTAATTTCCTTAAACATTGACATTTTGTATCAACTTTGAACTTTATTCATGATTCCTTGTGTTTATTAACTCTAACCATTATTAATTTGCACAAGGAATTGTCCTCACTTCTTTCCTTTTTCATATCCTCAATATGATTCAGGTCTCCTCCTTTTTATCTCTTAATCCTAGATACGTATGGGAAACTTATCAATCTTCTTTGATTTTCGATGATATCCATATGACCTCATTTCATATAATCACCTTTAAATCATGAGGCAACCCTTTGTTTAAAGAGTATAATCAAGGATCTTAATTTTAAGGTCATATCCTATTATCCAATATCCATTTCTATCTAACCCTAATGGATCAGTCGACTGCCCATGGAGTAGTCAACTGCCAAAACTTACAGAGAGTTTCCAGGGCTGAATTCACTCGGATCAGTCGACTACCCCCAGGGCAGTCGACTGATACCTGAATTTCAGGTTTTCAGCCCAATTTCAGTAATCCCTAGTTAATTCCACAAGTCTCCAAAAAATTTGAAATTTTATGGAGAGATTTGTAGAGCCTATGCCTACTTGGGAAAAATATGTTTCCAAATAGATGTACTCCAAATCCCATGATTGACATGAAACTCAACTCTTTCTAAATTGTATCATTTAGACCTCTCCAAAAGTTCTAATTTTGACTTCTCTTCAATGTATCTTCTCATACTTGATCATAATTCATTTATAGCACTGAATTATATGACATTTACACCTCAAAACCTAATTTTACCAAATATAACTCTATTTTCATCTTTTTCTCCCTAAAACTCTTTTTAATGTGCCAATTCTCTAGGATTAAGACTTACCCTAGTCTTCCAATCCCTTTGACACATTTCATCTAATTTCCTAGGAGAAAATCTCTTGAGATCCATTTACCATGGACCCCAAAGGCTCCTAGAGCTCCCCCTTGAGCTCTTAGCCCTAGCCACCTCCCTAGGTGACTCAATCCACACTAGGCTACACCGGTGTGCCTCCGGTGACCCTTGGCCTACAAATCTAACCTTCTTAACCTTGGACACCTTGTCCTTGGTTAAGTCATTTTCTTTCCCTTTGAATGATACCCCCTTGCCATCCTTGGACTTCTCCTTCTTGCCATGATCATATGCCTTCCCAGCATATTTCTTTTTATTGGTATTGGAGACTCTAGACCGGTAACCCAAACCCGATCTATCATAGTTGGATTTTATACTACCCAACACCATGTCTAACCCCTTTGATTCAACCGTGAATCTTTCTAGGGTCTTTTTCAATTTATCAAGCCTTGCCCTTAAGGCTTGATTTTCCCTTTCTAGACTTTTAACCTTAGTGTCCATATGTCCACTTTGGACATCCCTAGACCTACCCGTCTTCCTAGACATGTGTCTCCCCTTCTTGGGATTAATGCCTTGATCCTTAGGTCCTAAGGTTCTAGGTTTATCATGATGCATGCTTTTCCTAGGGTTTTGATCTACCTTGTTAACCCTAGTCCTATCATTATATCTAAATCCAAAATTGTACACAAGTAAGTAATTTTCATTAATTCTAACATGCATGGATAAATAATCAACTCTATTTTTATCATGCATAGAGAATCTTGAATTTGAATTACATTTTAACTTAGGGTTAGGAATTACCTCCCTTACCCTTGTAGTTCCTCCTTGACGTGAGCTTCTTCTCTTCTTTCTTTCCTCCTTCTCCCATCTTCATAGATGCTCCATTTTCCTGATTTCACCTTTCTTTGGGCACTTGGTGTGGTAGTGCCCTAGCTCTCTACATGTAAAGTATCTAATTTTCTTCCTTTTAGCTTGGGCTTCTCCAATCTTACAACCCACATTAGATTTGAAGGAACTTGAAATAGGTTTAGATTTTACCTCCTTTTTATCTTTTGGACATTTATCTTTGTAGTGTCCCTTTTCGTTGCATCCAAAGCATATAATATGGTACTTTTTCTTTGCTTTGGTGGAGGTGGAGGCTAGGTTGACTTCTTCTTCAACCTTGGATGAAGTGGATGCTTCCTCTTGTTCCGGCATTGAAGTGGGTCTCTCCTCCCCTCAATCCTTGAGGTGGTGACCTCTTCCTCTTCCCTTGATGAGGTTGATGATCTCTCACTCTCTTGTTCCTCCTCTTGGGCTATCGAGCTCACTTCCTCGGGTTCTTCCACTAATTAAACTCGTGTAGGGTTTTCATGGAATTCTCCTACCTTTCTCCATAGATCATGTGCGTTTTGATATTCCCCTACACCATTTAACACATTAGTAGGTAAAATGTTAAGCAATATATCAATTATCTTTTTATTCGCCTTGGATTGATTTTGTTATTCTTGATTCCAATATCTAGGCCTAAGCTTCTTCCCGTGCTTATCCTTTGGAATCTCGAATGGCTCTTCAAGTGCAATCCTAAGGTCCCACTCCATTCCGAACCATGTCTCTATTCTTGCTTTCCAATATTCGAAATTTTCATGGTCGTAGGGTGGTGGAGTGTAGATGTCATCCCCAAATTTGTCTTCCATGTTCTTCCTCTAGCATTCTTTGCTCCATTGGCGGTTAGTCCAATCAAGAGCAGTCATTCGCTCTAATACCACTTGTTGGATCGATATGGTTGCTAGAGGGGGGGGGGGTGAATAGCACTTTTCGAGCTCGTTCTTCCTACATGGTTAGTTGCGCAAGCGGAATATACAATAAAACGAAAACTAACAATGAAGAACAATGCTAACAGGAAGATTTACTTGGTATCCACCCCTAATGCTCTGTTTACTTGGGAGAGCGGAAAGTAAAACTAAGGAAAAGTTTCCACAGTGAAAATCTTTTCATTGTTTACTTCATTAAAATTTAAAGAGAGAAGAGAAATATAATCCATCCGCGGATAGTTTCGGAGCCAAAATCGATCATCTCAAAATCGGACGGAAAGCAACGGATGGATAAAAAATGACGCATGTACCCCTTTTCATTTACAAAATTATATTATAAATAAAAAAAAATAACGCATGTACCCTTTTTAACTCATAAAATTATACCATATACTAAAAAAATGACGCATGTACCCTTTTGCATTAATAAAATTACACCGTATTTACCCACCTTCCTCAATCATGGTAAACAAGCATGCAAAGGAAAAGATTTCTTTTCCTTTCCATTCTCTTCCCATGCCCCTAAGTTTGTTTAATCCATCCATCATCCACTCTTTTAGGTAAACATAGCATAAGGGTGACTAATCCAAGAATCCGTCGGTGGATCACTCCCCGGATAACCTCCGGCTAGCCCTTGTCGCTCCTTGTGGGTAGAGAAACCTCACCACAACACCTTGACACAACATGAGCACCAAGACTACTATTTGACTCTTACCCAAAGCCAAACTCGTCAAACCTTTCAGCCAACACGAAGTCCTCTTAAATAGAACTCGGGTTGAAAACCCTCACCACCAGTCGACTGCCCATTTACCAGTCGACTGGTGCCAGCCAAACAGCAGTCCAACGACTCGCTACAATGGCTAGTTTTTGACTTTACCAGTCGACTGCTCCCAGGGCAGTCAACTGGTCCCCAGCTAAAATCATTCAGTGAGTTTTATCAGTCGACTATCTCCCAGGGCAGTCGACTGGTCTACTCACACACCTAAGGTTACCCTTCCCGAGTACATTTCACTCCACACTCTGTAACGACCTGAAAAATTCTCTTAATATTTTCTTAAAATATTGAGCATGTCTAGATAATTTTCCGAGGGGCCCAGAAATAATTATATAAAATTGGGCCTAGAAATTTATGTTTTCTCATTTAAATTGAGAAAAACTAGGTACTAATGAGCTTTAAATGGGCTCCAAAAATGGGTATTAATTAGGTAAAATTAATATAAATTAGGTAAAATTAATATAAATATAAAAGAATTTTATTTAGAAATATTGGCATAATTATGGGTGATTTTAGAGGGATTTTCGGAATTTAAGAAATAAAAATAATAAAATAAATAAAATAAAAATAAAATAAAAATAAAGGTGCATGAGCCAAGGATTGAACCTTGGACCTCTTGTACAACCATGTAAGCCTTAACTAACTCACCTAGCAAAGGATTTCTATGAGGAAATGAAGTGGATATAAGTTGAGATTAAGAAGGAGATGAAGAGTCATGGAGAGACTCTTCATTCACCACCTTAATGGGTTATAAAGAGGGGGGTTTTGGGAGTTATTCTCTTCTCTCCATCAATTGCATTCTCTTCCTCCTTCTTTCTCATCCTAGACGAAATCTACAAGGGAGATTTTCCCTTGGGAAAACTCCACAAGAAGGTCCTACCACCAAGATCTAAAGGTTTCCTAAGGTTCCAAGGCTAGGGGTGATCAAGAGACAACAAGTCTTCCTTCTTCTTCCCATCTAAGGTCTAAAAATCAAGAAACCCCAAGGTAAGACTCCCTCACCTGTGGTATAATAGTTCCCTATGATTTCCATGATTTTTAGCATGATATATTGGTTAGTTTTCGAATTTGATGTTGAAAGGAAAGAAAACCAAGACCCTCATACTTAAGGGTTTCAGCCACCATGTTTTACAGGTCTTTAATTATTCTAAAAATCATGATAATGTTATTTAATGTTCCCTTATGATGAGTAGAGGTTAAGTACAATTTTTGGGAATTTTTAGAGTACCCTAGGACACCCTAGGGTTTCGGCCAACATGAAAGAAACAAAACTAAGAACCCTAAGTTTAAGGGTTTCGGCCACCATGATTTACAGGTCTATAATTATGCTAAAAATCATTATAATATTATTTAATGTTCCCTTATGATGTGTAGAGGTTAATTACAATTTTTGGGAATTTTTAGAGTACCCTAGGACACCCTAGGGTTTCGGCCAACATGAAAGAAGCAAAACCAAGAACCCTAGGATGGAGGGTTTCGGCCACTATGATTTTAAAGTCTATAATTATGCCAAAAATCTTTATAATGTTATTTAATATTCCCTTATGATGTTTAGAGGTTAAGTATAATTTTTGGGAATTTTTGGAGTACCCTAGGACACCCTAGGGTTTCGGCCACCATGGTTTAGGGTTCAAAAATGATGCTAAAAATCTTGATAATGTTGTCTAATGTTCTCTTATGAGGTTTAGGGATTAAATATAATTTTTGTGAATTTTTGGGGCACCCTAGGATACCCTAGGGTTTCGGCCAATAACAAGACCTCATGGGTGGAGTTGGGTCTAAAACCCCAAGCATGTGTTTGATGTATTAACATGATATAAGAGAGATGGAGGGTGATTATGTGAATGTTTCACATAGCTTTGAGACCCTATAGGTTTTGGCCAAGTACCCTAATAGGGTGGGAAGTTAGGACTTATTTCAAGTAAGGGCCCCAATAGCCCTATGGTAAGGTATGGTTGATGTTTAAGCAATTGATTTGGGGTTTTAATGGAATTTTTCCATACCCCCATGGCCTTGAAGTTTCGGCCAAGAGCAAGTTTAGGGTTAAAGGATTAGGGTTGGCCTTAAGTATGGGATTAAATGTTCCCCATGGCCTTGAAGTTTCGGCCAAGGGCCTAACCTAGGGTTAGGGTCGAGTTAAACCTCCAAAGATGCTTGTGTAAGAGTTACCAAGAGATATGTTTAAGTAAGATGGAAGAAGTTCTATGGTAACCAAACCCTTAGTTTGTATGTCATGAATTATATGTTAGGTCATGGATGTTTATGAATGATATGCCATGTTTATGAATGATATGCCATGATTTATGAATGATATGCCATGTTTATGAATGATATGTCATGTTTATGAATGATATGCCATGTTTAAGAATAATATGCATGTATGCCATGTCTTATGTGATACGTATGTATGCCATGATTTATGAATGATATGTATGTATGCCATGTCTTATGAATGATATGCCATGTTTTATGAATGATATGTATGTATGCCATGCTCTATGAATGATGTGTACATATGTCATGTCTAAGAATGAAAATGATGAATGAAGTTTAAGTATGATGAATGAATGAAAGATGATGCTTATGTCTTTAAGGCATAAATATGCTAAACGACACGGTCGATGGTCGACGGTACGACGGTCGTGAGGACCGGTAAATGGGCCGGTAGACGGGCCGGGCCGTAACAAGTTATGCTATGTTAAAGATGCCATGAATGTCTTATGAATGATGAAGCATGTAAAGTATTTTTACTTTTTGAATGGGCTTGTACCGGACCGAAGTATGGGTCCAAGGGATGGGCACCTTAAGAACGCCCCGGTTCTGGACTACCGACTATGCTGTCCACGGTTCTGGCACTACCGGAGCTGTGCAACAGGGATGGGCACCTTAAGAACGCCTCGGTTCGGGGACTACCGACTATGCTGTCCTTACCCTAGTAGGTCGAGATTAGCTACCTCGTATTTACTTAGGGATGCGCACATATGATGAATGAATGTGGTACAAGCCAGGGCCCAATGAATGTTATGATTATGTTTAAGAAATGAAAAGTATGATTTCAAACTAAGCATCCTTATGATATATATGCATTGCCCATGCATTCATTATGAAAAAGTATGTTTATGAAAAGTATGTGTATGAGAAGTATGATTTTAAACTAAGCATCCTTATGATATATGCACTTGCTCATGCATCCATCTATGCTATGCATTATGTTATGTAAAGTATGTTTATGAAAAGTATGATTATGAAAAGTATGTCTATGAAAAGTATGTTTATGCTAAGTTATGATGCCATGATTTGATGTTCATGCTAGTTTATAATGCCATGATTTTATTTATGTTCATGCTAGTTTATAATGCCATGATTTTATTTATGTTCATGCTAGTTTATAATGCCATGATTTTAATTATATTCATGCTAGTTTAAGATGCCATGATTTAATTAGGTTTATGATAAGTAGGATGCCATGATTTTATTTATGTTCATGTTAGTTTAGGATGCCATGATTTAATTATGTTTATGTTAAGTTAGGATGCCATGATTTTATTTATGTCCATGCTAATTTATGAAGCCATGATTGGATTATGTTTGTGCTAGGTTAGGATACCATGATTTTATTTAGGTTCATGCTAAGAATGTTTATGAAGTTATGCTTATTATGGTTATGTCTATGCCAAGTATTATGCCATGCTGTGAATGTTTTAAGTTTATGTTTATGTCATGCTACGAATGTGATTGAGTTGATGATCATGCCATGTGCATGTATGCTAAGTGATCATGAAGGCTTATGCTCTAAGCAAAGCACTAAGAATGTTAATGTTTTATGTGCATGTATGTTAAGTGATCATGAAGGATTATGTTCCAAGTAAAGCACTAAGTATGTTAATGTTCATGTGCTAATGATTAAGTGATGAATGGTTTTAGTGAGTAGGAAAGAGTCTTACTAAGCCTGTGTGCTTATAGTCTTATTTTTCTTATACCGCAGATCACGCAAGGGGACCGTAAGGAAGCAGCAGGAGGGCAATAAAGTATGTGTGTGATAGTGACTTGGCCACGAGACCATATGTTTGCTTGTTTTATGATAGAACTTTACCTTTACTAGTATGTGCTTGAATGTGACTCTATGACATGATGCTATGTATGACATGATGCTAAGAATGACATGATGATAAGTATGACATGATGACAAGTATGACATGATGCTAAGTATGACATGATATGAGGTTAGGTATAAAGTTAATATGCCAAGTTCCCATGTTATGATGTTAGGAAGGGTAGTAAGTGCATGTAGGTGTAAGTTAAAAGTATCCACTGCATTATGATGTCTACATTCCCTAAGTATGTTAACGTAACGCCGCTTTATGAAAAGAAAAAAAAAGCGGGCGTTACACACTCGAACCCTAGGATTTCTCGAGTACAATCACACAGCACTCGTACCCTCACAACTCAACTGACTCCTCATCAGCAGCCTCGACTATTGCCTTCGCGCCCTCTTCATCTTCGGCTCCCGTCCCTCGGATGCACACAAGCCTCCAGCTTGCCTCCATGACATCTTTCACGCATGCCTCGAAGTCCGCACCTCTCAGCTCATCGTCCCTGCTCTCCAAGGTCCCTTGGGTGCATACAAGCCTCCAGCTTGTCTCTATGCCACCCTTCACCGTACCGAGGCCGTCCAACTAAGTCCATATGTGTAACTTGCGCACCCTGCACACTCAACATACACATATCAAATACACAAGGGTAAACCTAACTTAAACCCTTTGCCCAAATATCAAAACACTTGGTCACTCCTGACCACATATTGCCTCAACACCAGAGTCATCTTCTATGGCCCAATCAGGAACATATTGATTCATTGCTTACCTATTAACTTTTCCACTGAACTGAAAACCATCCAACCAAAATAAATGAGAACACCAAAATATAGCTAGGGTTCTAAAGAGGCCATAGTTCAAGTTCTTAACCTAAACTAGAATAGGCATGGGAAACCAAAGTTGTCAATTAGTATAAAGAGATGCAAAAGATCCGAAATTTCTGCTAAAAAAAAGTATGGAACAGAAACAAATGATTGCAGTGAAATCTAATAGCACTGTGAATTATGAAATCAAATCAATCTATCCTAGAAGAGCTTGTGTCCTAAGTTAGAACTAGAACGACAACAGGAAGGAATTGACAACATCAAGAAAACCTAGTAGACCATCAAAAGTCAAACTTAAATATTTTATGACAAAAAAAGACCCTCTTTGGAAATTCCTAATGTGATGCTTCTAAATTTTAATTTCATTTTTCAACTTTCCATTTAACTTTTTTGTAATTGATCCCTTCATTCTTGTCCTTAAAAAAATATTAAAAATTAATTAGATTTCATTTCAGGTCAAAAGAGGGCTTGACATATTTCATTTCAGTCCCTCTTTGTGCCTAAAATATTTTTATTTTATGCCCAAAGAGGGTCTGAAATTTTTGGGACTGAAATCTTTCCTTATTTTATTTTGATGATATTTTTTGATATTTTATATTTTCTATTTATATTCTTATTTCAGGCCAAAAAGTGCTTGAAATAAATTCATTTCGAGCCAAAAGGGTCTTAATAATTATTTATAAGATTATCTTTTAATTATTTCTTAATCTTTTCAAAATCACAATAAAATATAGTAAAAGCTTTGGGGCTTAGTCAAGTTACAAGGCAGGAAGAGATATATAGGGTAAGAGAAAATGAGAATATCTGCATCCAAACCACAGTTTATTATTTTAAAATCAAATTATGAAATGATGGTTCAGATATCTCGAAAAATGAACTATGAAAAAGCGTTATTGTCGGGAGGGGTATAAGATGAATGAGCTGATTTTATATGCGCCCTTTGGTAAAGAATAAATCATAGGACACTTTTTGGTAAATATAAATTCTCATGTACGTCTTTTGGTAAAATGTCGAATGTAATTTGATATACGACCTTTGTTTTACCCTATTGTGAGAATTCCCTAAAATATGTTTAATATTTCAATTCATCCCGATTATATCCCTTATATTTTTTCAGAGTTATTTATTTATTTTATATTTTACAAAGTATCTCAAATCTATCTCCATTGTTAATTCTTCTGTTATCTATAATGAAATATCTAAGATAATTCATTAAAATATTTCTAATGTTTTAATCAAGTTTCGATTATGTCCCTAAAGTTTTTTCGGAGTCATTCATATCCCTCATGTTTTACAATGTGTCTCAAATCTATTCCTACGGTCAACTCTTCTGTTATCTATAAAGGAATCATTCACCACGTAAACTATATAAAATTTTGAGGGTTTACTCTTAATTGACAGCCGAATGAATGAGCTTCTTATTGCTCATGATCACCTCACCCTTCGTCAGTAATTCGACGGTGTCAATTACAGTCCATGTGTTTGTTTGCCTTAGAGACATTCATCATTATCGCATGTTATGCTTGTTCCTCATGAACTATAGCAACTTGCCCAAAGTAGTCTCTGAGCTCTTGATTGCCCCACTGACAAACACCTTAGATTCCACTGTCACCGCCCGTTTCCTCGTCTCCTCGTCAAACATTAGCCGTTCAATCTCCTTCGCTACCTCCGTCCTCGTCACCATCCCTCCACCTTCGCCCTTCACGGCCAACCCCATCCTCAGCTACCTCACCACCAGCTTCGCATTCCACAAACTTAGTGGCCATGCATCGACCACGCGAGGATGGGCACATCGAGGCCATGCGCCTCAACTATCGAGTTCCACCCACAGTGCGTCACAGACCCACCTATGGTCGGGTGGCTTAGTATCAACAGCTGCGACACCCAACCCTGGATCACCATTCGACCCCTTCCCTTCATCTCCTCCACTAGCCCCTCGGGGAAGTAGACCTTAGTCGCTCCAAGTCCTGTGTGTGTCATTGTGAGACCTAGATGAACAAGCGGCTCAACTCCTTGAGAGTTTCCATCAACTCTTGGAGGTCCTCATCGCTAGGGATGATGATCAACCCAAAGGATGTTGAGGCAATCTGTGGTCCGGGGTGACCAAGTGTTTTGATGTTTGGGCTAAGGGTTTAAGTTAGGTTTGTTGAGGCAATCTGTGGTCCGGAGTGACTGACCCGATTTGATCTAGGTCCATGATCATTTGAAGCCTACAGAATGATATTCACATTTAGTGCCTAAAATATCCCAAATATACAAAGATTAGAATTAAAAGCCAAAATAAGGAAAATACGTGAAACCTAATATAATTACAAACTTAAGCATATAAAATGTGGATCAAACATGGATTTTAGAGCCTAAAATAATCAATAAAATGATGGTTATCAGTGACCAAGTATTTTGATGTTTAGGTAAAGGGTTTAAGTTAGGTTTTCCCTTGTATTTAATATGTGTATGTTGAGTGTGCAGGTTGTACAGGTACACATGTTGACTTGACTGGGCGGCCTCGGTACGGTGAAGGGTGGCATGAAGACAAGCTGGAGGCTTATGTGCACTCGAGGGACTTTGGAGAGCAGGTATGATGAGCTGAAGGGTGCGGACTTCGAGGCATGCGTGAATGATGACATGGAGGCAAGCTGGAGGCTTGCGTGCATTCGAGGGATGGGACCCGAAGATGAAGAGGGCGTGAAGGAAAGAGTCGAGTTTGCGGATGAGGAGTCAGTCGAGTCGTGAGGATACGAGTGCTGTGTGAATGTACTCGGGAAGGGCTTCAGCTGGGGACCAGTCGACTGCTCTAGGAGCAGTCGACTGGTAGGTGGTTGGTGAGTTGGCTGAGAATTCGAACGTTGGGGTGCAACGGTCGAATTTCAATGGCACCAGTCGACTGCCCTAGGGGCAGTCGACTGGTGACGAGGGTTTTCAGCCCGAGTTCTATTTAAAGAGAACTCAGTTTGGGCTGAGACTCTAGACAAAACAAGCTTGGTTAAGGCTTGTTAGTAGTCTATTGTGCCCAGACAGTGTCCAAGGTATTGTGGCGAGATTTCTCCACCCACAAGGAGCGACGAGGGCTAGCCAGAGGTTATCCGGGGAGTGATCCACCGACGGATTCTTGGATTAGTCACCCGTCCGGGGTGGATACCAAATAAATCTTCGTTGTTAGCATTGGTTAGTATTGTTTTAATGTTTTATTGTATATTCCGCTTACGCAACTAACCGTGTAGGAAGAAAGAATTCGAAGAAATGCTATTCACCCCCTCTAGCGTACGAAAATGATCCTACAATTGGTATCAGAGCGAGGACCGCTCTTGATCGGACTAACCAGTTGGGACCGGGTGCATGTTGACATGGATGCGGGTTCGTAATTTTAAATTTAATTACTTGCAGCGGAAGATTTAGCATAAATAATTTCTTAAATTATTTAAACACACATCTAGCATGCAACCTTATGTTGTGTAGACATGATCATATATTTAAAATTTTGCAGAAACGTAAACTAATTTACTTGTTACCTCGCATAACTCGAAGAAAAGGACGAGATCCAACCGTAGCGCCCCTTGGAAGCTCCACCTCTATTCGCGTCCACGCCGAGTTTTCTTCGGAATGACTTCGCAAAGCCACGAGTTTTGTGCCGACAAAAACTACTAGATTCTCCAAAGGCACGACAAGAATACCAAGAGAGAGATGGAAAGACTAACCACCAAACGAAGAACAGAATCAAGATTCCGGGAAGAAGGAAGGAGTTGCGCCCGCTTCTTCTTCTTCTTGCGGCGGCATCTTGGTGGCCAAAGGTGGCTGATCGCCGGAGCATGGACGTCGGAGAAGGAGGCCGGTGGTGGTTGTGGCTCACGGCAACAAGGGCCTCTAGGGCCGGCGGCACTAGAGAAGGGAGGGGGAGAGAAGGAGAGAGAGAGAGAGCTTATTCCTTGATCTCTTGGATTATTTTCCAAGCCTTGCCTTGGTTCCTTTATATAGTAGTCTCTCAACAGCCAAGTCTCCTTTTTATGGAATAAATTTTTCATAAGAAATTTATCATATAAATTTTTCTATGAATTATTTCATCATGCCAAGTTTTTATCATAATTTAATTTATAATAAAAACAACCATGTCTCCATTTTCTTTATGGAATAAAATTTCATAAGAAATTTATTATATAAATTTTTTTTATCATGGAAAATCAATTCATAATTGATTTTATAAAATAAAATAAACTATTCAAGTTTATTTTAATTTCCATGAAAATAATAAACCAAAATCTTGGTTTATAAAATTTATATATTATCCATAATTTTATAAAACAAACCATGCTTGGTTTATTTTATAACTTGAACCAAACAATTTGGTTCTCCCTTTTTATGTGACCGGCCAAATAAAGAGGGCGGGGACCCTCTTTGGCCGGCCAAACCCAAGCCAAGACCATATGAATTAAACTCATTTAATTCGTCCACTAAGTCTTCAGAAGACCTAGCCATTTTATGCTTCCGATGCGTCTCTGAAAATTCAGATTCGACTTATCTCTCTTGATCGGAAAATCCAATTTTTAACTCGTTTTAAATCCCTCGGATTACTCGTAGTGCGTGTGACTAAATAGGCTTTCGATTTATGTTGGCCGTCTATAATTAACCAATTATAGAATGATCATGAGTGACACCTAGTAGTACATCATGATCCCCAATTAATCGAAAGATCAACGGTTGACCTCAGAAATGATTCTGAAACCCTTCAGCAGCTATAATGAATCGTGCCTCCTTCCCTTCACCATCTTATACCAACTTGGTTCAGGACATGGTCTATGTGTGTCAGTCCCCACTAGGCTGACTACGTCACACCTAGCCCAAGTAACATTTTCTCGTCCTACGGATTCTTATTACTCTCATGTATCTAAGAGATCCATACTCTGAACATGTCATGCTCTGGCCAGAGGCTTCGAGTAACAATCCGACGACAGGCCTTGGGTATACATATCCTTGCAAGGAGTGGTGAATCCTTTGTAGGCTGTTCAAACATCTTCGGGCACTTTGGCTTATACCCAATCATCCTAGGTCCACACCTCCTTGGAGATGCTTGCTTAAGATGTCAAAGCATAAGTCTCCATGACCAAGAAGACTTGAACACCGCAAGTCAAAGGAACATCGCACTTAAGCTGCAGTAACACTTCACTGACATGTCTATATGTAGACTACCATATAGTGTTTTACAGCCAGTCACTCCAATGAACTAGTTCCCTTAACTAGCATTCATGTTTATCTCCGGACATCCCAATGTCACCAGCCAGTGAGAATCAGCTGATTAGAGAATAACCCATGCTAGTCTCAACAGAATTGATAGTGTCCGTATTTATCAATTCATCGACTAGGGACAATTTCAATACTTCACAATTGCACATGTACAGATAATCACTAGTTGTGAATTCATCACAAATTCTCTCATGCTGTGAATTGTATTGCGGACATTCAGTAAATGAGTTTAAGATCTCAATCAAATACACAGACATGTATACTCAAATAGTGAATATTCATTTATTAAAATAAATGATTACAATCATAAGGCGATTGCCTTAGGACACTTCTCTCATATTACTAACATAACCGTCGAGGGAGAACACGCTAGAGGAGAAGAAAATGGAAGATAAACTTGGGGACGATATCTACACTCCACCGGCCTACGACCATGAGGACTTCGGCTATTGGAAAGCAAGAATGGAAACGTGGCTTAGCATGGATTGGGCATGTAGAATGTGTTGGGTTCTCCCGGCATAAAACAATAAAAACGCAGCGGAAACAAGACCCCACGAGCGATCCATGAGAAAGAAAACTCGTACAAAGTTATCTATCTAATAGATTTATCTACTGTTTATACCTTTGAAGCGTGCCCTTCGTTTATCCCGCTCGTCCAAGATGCGTCGGATCTCTTGCACGTTCAAATGTCCGTGCCTCTATTTGTATCCACACGGACACAATCTCTCAACTTCAGGAGAACTACCTTAGTTGTGCTAGCAACTTGAGGTTGCTCGAAAACACCAAGAACCTTACAATAAGGTTTCAGCCAAGAAGGGAGGAGAGGAAGAAGTGAGGAAGGGAAGAAGGAAACACTTGGTTGTTCTAGTCAAAAATGACTTGACCCCTTTTATATTCATCCCATGAATACCAAGAGTCATTTGTCTCTTTGCCTTCCCTTTATTAAAGCCAATAAAGAGCACATCTTTTCATGTGACTCTTCATCTTCTCTTCATCCAATGAAGAGAGACTTTTTCTCTTTCCTGCATGCAAATCCGACCGGGTCTCTCGGGCTTCCGACTAAGTCTCCCGACCAAGTCTCCCGAGTGCCGAGCTCCCGACCATGTCTGCCGAGCTCCGACCCAGTCTGCCAAGTGCCGAGCTCCCGACCCTGTCTGCCGAGCTCCGACCCAGTCTGCCAAGTGTCGACCCAGTCTGCCGAGTGCCGACCCAGTCTGCCGAGTGTCGACCCAGTCTGCCGAGTGCCAACCCAGTCTGCCGAGTGCCGACCCAGTCTGCCAAGTGTCGACCCAGTCTGCCGAGTGCCGACCCAGTCTGCCGAGTGCCGACCCAGTCTGCCGAGCTCTCAGCTCATACTACCGAGTGCCGAGCTCCCGACCTGCGCTCCTGAGTTCCCAACTCGAGCTCAGATCTTCCGAGTTCCCAACTCGGGCTCGGACTTCCCGAGTTCCCAACTCGGACTCGGACTCCCCGAGTTCCCCAACTCGGGCTCGGACTCCCCGAGTTCGCCAACTCTGGCTCGGACTCCCCGAGTTCTCCAACTCGGGCTCGGACTCCCCGAGTTCTCCAATTCGGGCTCGCGAACTGACCTCCCGAGTTCCCAACTCGGGTTCAGGTCTACCGATCAGATTTCCCAAAGCATTGTGTCATTTGTGTGTGACCCAATAGGTTCTCGTGACGTTGGCAATGCGCCTAAACACTTTAGACACATAAACAATGAGCGGCATCTAGTAATGCATCATTGCTACCCAAGTAACAAGAAAAGTCGAGATCCGACTAAACCTCCGTGACTATGATAGTGTATGACCATGTCCTTCTATCCTTGATATCTAGATTGACCAATGAGACATAGACCGTGTCATCCTCAATAAATCATATGTTTCTTGATCCCCGAGTAGACTCACTCAAACAAATGAGCTCAATATCTCATATTGACTCATCTGAGCATGGCCATGCGTTTCAGTAGTCCTACTCGATCAAGGGGCCCACAAATATCACTTCCGTCATATGGGAGTGATAGATCCCATCTGTTGGGACTGGGTGCATGTCGACAAGGATACGAGTTCGTAAAATTTTAAATTTTTACGTGCAGCGGAAGAATTAGCATAAAATAATTTCTTAAATTATTTTAACCACGTATCTAGCATGCAACCTTATGGTGTGTGGACATAATCATAAATTAAAACTTTATGGAAAAAGTAAACTATTTTACTAAGTACCTCGCGTAACTCGAAGTAAGGGACGAGATCCAACCGTAGCGTCCCTTGGAAGCTCCGCCTCTATTCGCGTCCACGCCGAGTTCTCTTCGGGATGACTTCGCAAAGTCACGAGTTTTGTGCCGACGAGAACTACTAGATTCTCTATTGGCACAACTAGAAGATCAAAAGAAAAATAGGAAACTAACCACCAAGAATCGGAATCCAAATTCCGGGAAGGGAAGGAAGGATACGCTATCCGCTTCTTCTTCTTCGGGGTCTTCTTGGTGGAAGAAGCTCATGCCCACCTTGGGAGTTGCGCCGGCCCTAGGGGAGGAGAGAGAAAGAGCCATCCCTAGAGAGAGAGGCGTTGGCCCTAGAGAGAGAGAGAGGCATGTAGAGAGAGAGAGCAACAATCTCTTGATTAATTGATTGGAATTAAGGGCTTGCCTTTGGTTCCTTTATATAGTTGCTTCTCCCTTGCCAAGTCTCCTCTTTAACGGAATTTTTCATAAGAAATTTATCCTATAAATTTTCTTATTAATTATTCCGTTTAAGCCAAGTTTTATTATAACTAACTTTATAATAAAACAAATACTTTCTCTTCTTTTATTATGGAATAAATTTTATAAGAAATTTATAAACTTTCTTATTATGGAAAAATCAATTCATAATTGATTTTATAAAATTAAAATAAACCATTCCATGGATCATTTTAATTTCCATAAAAAGAATAAATTTCTATAAATTTATTTATATAAATTTCTTTATACAAATTTATTTATCCATATAAAACAAATCCCTCTCTCTTTTTAATTATGGAATAAAATTTGTATAAAATTTTCTTATCATGGAAAAATAAATTCATAATTGATTTTATAAATTAAAATTAAATCAATTCATTGTTCATTTTAATTTCCATAAAAAGAATAAATTTCTACAAATTTCTTTATAAATCTCTTTATATAAATTTCTTTATATATCAATTTATTTATCCATAATTTTATAAAACAAATCATGCTAGATTTATTTTATTAATTAAACCAAATGAATTGGTTTATCCCCTTTATTGTGGCCGGCCAAACCAAAGGGGTTTGGCACCCTCTTTGGCCGGCCAAACCGGGCCGAACCGATCGCGAATTAAACTCATTTAATTCGCCCAATAAACCTTCAAAAGACTTAGCCATTTTAAGCTTCCATTGCACCTCTGATTAATTCAGATTCGACTTATTTCTCTTGATTGAAAAATCTAATTTTCAACTCGTTTTAAATCCCTCGGATTGCTCGTAGTGCGTGTGACTAAATAGGCTTTCGATTTATGTTGGCCGTCTATAATCAACTAATTATAGAACGATCATGAGTGGCACCTAGTAGTACATCATGACCCCCAATTAATCGAAAGATCAACGGTTGACCTCAGAGAGAATTCTGAAACCCTTCAGCAGCTCTAATGAATCGTGCCTCATTCCCTTCACCATCTTATATCCACTTGGTTCAGGACATGGTCTGTTTGTGTCAGTCCCCACTAGACTGACTACGTCACACCTAGCCCATGTAGTATCTTTCTCGTCCTTTGGATTTCTAATTACTCTCATGTATTTTAGAGACTCACACTCTAAACATGATATGCTCTGGCCAGAGGCTTTGAGTAACAATCCGACGATAGGCCTGGGTATACATCTCCTCGCAAGGAGTGGTGAATCCTTTGTAGGCTGTTCAAACATCTTCGGACACTTCGGCTTATACCCAATCATCCTGGGTCCACACCTCCTTGGAGATGCTTGCTTAAGATGTTATAGTATAAGTCTCCATGTCCAAGATGACTTGAACACTGCAAGTCAAAGGAACATCGCACTTAAGCCGCAGTAAGAACTTCATTGACATTTCTATATAGATTCTATATGAAGTTTTACAGCTAGTCACTCCAATGAACTAGTTCCCTTAACTAGCATCCATGTTTATCTCCGGACATTCCCAATGTCACCAGCCAGTGAGAATCAGCTGATTAGAGAATAACCCATGCTAGTCTCAACAGAATTGATAGTGTCCGTATTTATCAATTCATCGACTAGGGATATTTTCAATACTTCACATTTGCGCATTTAGAGATAATCACTAGTTGTGATCCCATCACAAATTCTCTTATGCTGTGAGTTGTATTGCGGACATTCAGTAGATGAGTTTAAGATCCCAATCAAATACACAAGTATGTATACTCAAATAGTGAATTATCATTTATTAAAATAAATGTTTTACAATCATAAGGCGATTGCCTTAGGACACTTCTCTCATATCACTAACAAACTCCCACTTGGCCTAATGTCAATCGCTATGGTATCCAATACCACAAGCTCTAACATGACCCTCAAACTTGCTATGAGGTAAGGCCTTAGTTAAAGGATCCGCTAAATTCCTTTCAGTGGGAATTTTCTCAATTTGTATGTCATTCCTACTTATAATCTCTCTGATCAGATGATAGCGGCGAAGCACGTGTTTGGATCGCTGATGAGACCTTGATTCCTTTGCTTGTGCAATAGCTCCATTGTTGTCGCAGTAAACCGGCACTGCTTCATCAATGGTTGGAACCACACCAAGTTCGGATACGAACTTCTTGATCCAGACTGCTTCCTTTGCTGCTTCCGAAGCTGCGATATTATTCCGCTTCCGTGGTAGAATCCCTACGGTGTCTTGTTTGGAACTTTTCCAACTTATTGCGCCTCCATTCAAAGTAAATACGTATCCAGATTGAGATTTGGAGTCATCCTTATCTGTCTGGAAACTGGCATCTGTATACCCACGTATTACCATATCTCCTTCTCCATATATTAGGAACACATCCTTAGTTCTTCTTAAGTACTTAAGGATTGTCTTAACAGCCGCCCAATGATCCATTCCTGGATCCGACTCGTATCTGCTTGTGACGCTCAAAGCATACGATACATTAGGCCTAGTACACAACATAGCATACATGATAGATCCTATCGCGGATGCATAGGGAATCTTGTTCATGCAAATCCTCTCGTCTTCTGTGCGCGGACACATAGACTTTGAAAGGTTGATCCCATGCCTGATGGGAAGGTAACCTTTCTTGGATTCCGACATGCTAAACCTTTTTAGCACTCGGTCTATATATGTAGACTGCGAAAGACCGAGCAACCGTTTTGATCTATTTCTATAGATTCTAATCCCAAGGATATAGGTTGCTTCTCCCAGGTCTTTCATGGAGAAAGTTTTGGATAACCAAATTTTAACTGTCTGTAAGACTGAAATATCGTTTCCTATAAGTAAGATGTCGTCGACATATAATACTAGGAATACGACTGCACTCCCACTAACCTTCTTGTACACACAGGGTTCGTCAGGATTTTGTGAGAAATCAAACTTTTTGATTGTCTCATCAAAACGGATGTTCCAGCTCCTAGATGCTTGCTTCAGTCCATATATGGATCGTTGAAGCTTGCATACCTTGGTTTTATCAACCAATGTGAAACCTTCAGGCTGTATCATGTATACGTCCTCAAGCAGGTTTCCGTTAAGGAAAGCTGTTTTCACATCCATTTGCCAAATCTCATAATCATAATGAGCTGCTATGGCTAGGAGCATCCGAATGGATTTAAGCATAGCTACTGGCGAATAGGTTTCGTCATAATCAATTCCTTGTTTCTGACGATATCCTTTTGCCACTAATCTAGCCTTAAAGGTAACAACATTACCTTCCATGTCGGTTTTCTTCTTGAAAACCCACTTGCACCCTATGGGCTTAATCCCTTCAGGTGGGTTAACCAAGTCCCATACTTGGTTTTCGTACATGGAATCCATTTCCGACTTCATGGCTTTAAGCCATTTGTCCCTTTCTGAATTTTTCAGAACATCTTCATAACTGATAGGTTCATCGTCGTTCGATTCACTTATGAGAAATCCATATCACTCTGGAATATTGTTTGTCCTATCAGATCTACGAAGAGGTGGTGTAGTTTTAGGTTCAACTGATAGCTCATCATTATGAGTTATTGGCTGTGGGTCTAGACTAGGTGTCTCTGTTATGTCTATTGGAGTTTCTTGAACTTCATCAAGTTCAATGCCACTCCCACTGTTTTCTTGTAAAAAAAATTTTTTTTCTAGAAATACAACATGCCTTGAAACAAACACCTTTTGTTCCAAGGAATGATAGAATTGGTAACCCTTCGTTTCCTTAGGGTATCCAATAAATAGACATTTATCAGACTTAGCATCCAATTTGTCTGATACAATCCGCTTCACATAAGCAGGACAACCCCATATCTTAAGGTGAGTTAAGTGGGGTTTCTTACTATTCCATATCTCATATGGAGTAGTAGAGACTACCTTGGTCGGGACTCTGTTTAGCAAGTAAACAGCTGTCTTAAGTGCATAGCCCCAAAAGGATTTTGGAAGAGTTGCATGATTCATCATTGACCTAACCATGTCCATCAAAGTTCGGTTGCGCCTCTCAGATACACCATTATGTTGTGGTGTATACGACGGAGTCCATTGGGACAATATCCCATTGTCCCTAAGATAATCTTGAAACTCTTGACTTAAGTATTCACCACCCCGATCGGATCGAAGTATTTTAATACTTTTGCCAAGCTGTTTCTCTACTTCATTTCTGAACTCTTTGAATTTCTCAAAAGCTTCAGATTTGTGTTTCATCAAGAACACATACCCGAATCGTGAGTGATCATCGATAAAGGTGATGAAGTAGCTATAGCCTCCTTGTGCAGGAGTTGATATTGGTCCACATACATCAGTATGTATTAAACCAAACAATTCTCCCACTGGATTACCTTTTCTGGAAAAGGGTAATTTGGTCATCTTGCCTTTTAAGCATGATTTGCATGTATCAAATGAATCGGGTTCAAATGATTCTAAAATTCCACATCGGTGTAATTTGGTCATGCGTTTCTTACTTACATGGCCAAGACGACAATGCCACGTGTAGGAGTCTATTCGATTATCTATTCTAGCACGTTTGTTGCTAACTTCGATATTGAAAACGTCACCGGATAAATCTAACGTGTAGATACCATTGCACAAAGTTCCATTCCCATAAAGAACGCCATTTAAAGTTATGTAACAACAATTGTTACTAAAAGTTAAATGATAACCCTTTTCATTCAAACATGAAATAGATACAATGTTCTTTATTAACGAAGGAACGAAATAACAATTATCCAATTCTAAGACACGTCTAGTCGGGAGCTTTAGCAAATATGTTCCGATGGCAACAGCAGCAATCTTTGCTCCATTTCCAACTCGCAAATCCGCTTCTCCCTTGACGAGTCTTCTTCTATTCCTTAGCCCCTGTATGTCATTACATATATGTGAGCTACACCCAGTATCAAGTACCCATGTGTTTGAGGAAATAGAGTGACATTCAATAACGAAGATACTTGAAGAGGATGGGGTATCGGATGCCTTCTCTTTCAAGGACTCAAGATAAACCTTGTAGTTTCTTCGCCAGTGACCCTCCTTGCCACAATGATGACAAGTTCCTTTTGGTTTCTTTTCAGTCTTTTTGGCCTTTTTCTTCTTTCCCTTATTCTGTTCTTTGGCCTTCCTCTTAGAACCTTTCTTCGAGGAACCATCTTTTGATCCTGCTTCACAGAAGGCTCTACAGTCTTCAACAGGTTAAGCAACTCAGGAAACTAGTCTGGAGTTGCATTTTCAGGAGGACGGTTGGGAAGTTGTTCTTCAAGGACATAAGCAAGCTTCTCTCCCTCGAGGACTATCCTCATGTTTCGAAGCCAGTCCATGAAGTTTGGCCCAGTTAGTTTATTGGTTCCAAAATGGAACGCAAATTCAGAGAAGACATGATCGAGTGATTATCCTAGAAATACAAATTGAGCTTATGTGAGAAGAATGATTAAGAATGTATCAATATACATTAATTAAAAAATCCTATTTATTTATCAAATTGAATAACCCTTTTTATCAATTCGGGAGATTGTAGGAGCATCTCCAAATAGGTTGATATCCAACCATAGATAAGAACAACCATGGCTGTGGCCATCAAGTTTTTCTTAGCTATTAAGGTAGGTAAGTATACCGATTACATATCACATATATGTAACTATCACATTATGCTATGAACTAATTGAATGTTTGCATAAAACATTGGGTTGTTAACTCATTAACAAGTATGCAACAATATACATAGCACCCAACTGCACCTCTCTTTACATCGACCTTGGTTGTGGCACAACAAATCGATGCTCCAAGCTTAAGGCTGACCCATTAATCAAGAAATAGTTTTAATATGGTTGGAGCTCATTCAACCGCTTAGTCAGGCTTGGATGTGTCCAACAACCAAAACTAATGATTGACCTCTGACTCCAACTATATTATTCATAAACTAATTCCATGGTTTGAACATGTTGATGTTGGGACCGGGTGCATGTCGACAAGGATACGAGTTCGTAAAATTTAAAATTTTTACGTGCAACAGAAGAGTTAGCATAAAATAATTTCCTAAATTATTTTAACTTCGTATCTAGCATGCAACCTTATAGTGTATCGACATAATCATAAAATAAAAGTTTGCGAAAAGTAAACTAATTTACCAAGTACCTCGCGTAACTCGAAGTAAGGGACGAGATCCAACCGTAGCGTCCCTTGGAAGCTTCGCCTCTATTCGCGTCCACGCCGAGTTCTCTTCGGGATGACTTCGCAAAGTCACGAGTTTTGTGCCGACGAGAACTACTAGATTCTCTATAGGCACAACTTGAAAGATCAAGAGAAGAGTTAGAAACTAACCAACAAGAAGCAACGGAATCGAATTCCGAGAGGAGAGGAGTCGCTATCCGCTTCTTCTTCTTCTTGTTCGGGTTCTTCTTCTTCTAGTGGCTCACGGCAACACCTCCTTGGTGTTGTGATTGGGCGCCGGCCCAAGAGGAACTAGGGTGCGCCGGCCCTAGAGAGCTAGGGTGCGCCGGCCCTAAGGAAAGAAGAAGAGAAGGAGGAGAGAAGAGAAGAGAGGGAGAGAATAATTAATCTCTTAATTACTCAATTGGAATTAAGGGCTAGCCTTTGGTTCCTTTATATAGTAGCAACTCATTTGCTAAGTCTCCCTCTAAACCGAATTAACGAAATTAGTTATAAGAAATTTATCTTATAAATTTTCTTATTGCTTATTCCTTTTAAGCCTAGTCTTATTATAAACAATTTATAATAAAACAAATTAGTTATCATAAGAGATTTATCCTATAAATTCTCTTATAAATTTTATTATAACTAACTTTATAATAAAACTAATTATTTATCATAAGAAATTTATCCTATAAATTCTTATGAATTAATTCCGTTTAAACCAAGTCTTTATTATAAACTAATTTATAATAAAAACTAATTCTTCTTCTCTTTAAATTATGGAATAAATTTTATAAGAAATTTATAAACTTTCTTATTATGGATAAATCAATTCATAATTGATTTTATAAAATTAAAATGAACCAACTCATGAATTATTTTAATCTTCCATAAAAGAATAAATTTCTATAAATTTTATTTATATAAATTTCTTTATACAAATTTATTTATCCATAATTTATAAAATAAATCGCGCTATATTTATTTTATTAATTAAACCAATTAAATTGGTTTTCTCCTTTTATTTGGCCGGCCACCAAAGAGGGGTTAACACCCTCTTTGGTCGGCCAAACCCAACCCGGACCGTCGCGAATTAAACTCATTTAATTCGCCCAAAAAAGCCTTCAAAAGACTTAGCCATTTTTAGCTTCTAATGCGCCTCTGACTAACTCAGATTCGACTTATTTCTCTTGATCGGAAAATCTAATTTTCAACTCGTTTTAAATCCCTCGGATTACTCGTAGTGCGTGTGACTAAATAGGCTTTCGATTTATGTTGGCCGTCTATAATTAACTAATTATAGAACGATCATGAGTGGCACCTAGTAGTACATCATGATCCCCAATTAATCGAAAGATCAACGGTTTGACCTCAGAAGAAATTATTCTGAAACTCTTCAGCAGCTCTAATGAATCGTGCCCCATTCCCTTCACC
>JAGFNQ010005452.1:0-20988 GCA_024364735.1 Boesenbergia rotunda | reverse complement strand
TTCTTCGCAAGTGACCCTCCTTGCCACAGTGATGGCAAGTGCCTTTTAGGGTATTTTCAGTCTTTTTGGCCTTTTTCTTCTTTCCCTTATTCTGTTCTTTGGCCTTCCTCTTAGAACCTTTCTTCGAGGAACCAACTAACAGTACGCGTCTTTTGATCCTGCTTCACAGAAGGCTCTACAGTCTTCAGCAGGTTGAGCAACTCAGGAAACTGGTCTGGAGTTGCATTTTCAGGAGGACGATTGGAAGTTGATCTTCAAGGACATAGCAGCTTCTCTGCCTTGAGGACTATCCTCAGGTTTCGAAGCCAGTCATGAAGTTTGGCCCAGTCAGTTTATTGGTGTCCAAAATGGAACGTAAATTCAGAGAAGACATGATCGAGTGATTATCCTAGAAATACAAATTGAGCTTATGTGAGAAGAATGATTAAAGAATGTATCAACATACATTAATAAAATCCTATTTATTTTTCAAATTGAATAACCCTTTTTTATCAATTCGGGAGATCGTAGGAACATCTCCAAATAGGTTGATATCCAACCATAGATAAGAACAACCATGACTGTGGCCATCAAGTTTTTCTTAGCTATGAAGGTAGGTAATTACACCGATTACATATCACATATATGTAACTATCACTTTATGCTATCAACTAATTGAATGTTTGCATAAATCATTGGGTTGTTAACTCATTAACAAGTATGTAACATTTTACATAGCACCCAACTGCACCTCTCTTTACATCGACCTTGGCTGTGGCACAACAAATCGATGCTCCAAGCTTAAGGCTGACCCATTAATCAAGAAATAGTTTTAATATGGTTGGAGCTCATTCAACCGTTTAGTTAGGCTTGGATGTGTCCAACAACCAAAACTAAGGATTGACCTCTGACTCCAACTATATTATTCATAAACTAATTCTATGGTTTGAACATGTTGAGGTTCAAGCTGGGCATGGATGTGTCCATCAACCCAAACGAGAAACCAAAACTCCGATTCTACCATATTAATGGAAGGTGTTGGCCTTAATATTTTGTAAGGGGTTTGGGTCTCATCTTTCTAAGCACATTCATGGCATATGTCATGACTAACGTTTTCCTCAATAAGTATGTATGTGACTTAAGTTATCAAGTCTCATTAATTGAATTAGGAACCGGATTTCCTAATTCTAATCTCATACTTTAATAAAGGAATTGTTCTGGGAAACAATTTCCTAAATTGTCATAATCAATTTCGGAAATAATATGTTCAAGACTTTGATTTCTCTAAATCAAAACTTATTAAATTAAGAGATAATTCCCTTAATTCAACCACATATTATTTTCATGAAAATCTCATTTAAGAAACTCTATAGGAAACCATTTTCCTAATTAATTTTGGAGACAACAATATGTAAGAGCATCACCTCTTAAAACATATTTTATTCATGGATTTAATTAATTACAACAAATCATTTTCTAAGGGTGGCTCCCCGAGGCTCAGATACCCAAAGAAAAATAATTTGTCATAAATCCAATTGGACGGCTCCCCGAGGCTCAATCCAAATCAAACATGACAATTTCAATTAAAAATTGGGAAATTAAATTACAACAACTAGCTTTAAATTGGACGGCTCCCCGAGGCTCAATCCAAAATAAAGAATTTTGTTGTCAATTTAAAGACCAATTCAAATTTAATTGTCAATTAACTGTCCATGAATTTGTCTAGACTTTCTTAAAAGAAAGTGCCCAAAATTGCGAGATTTCATAAATTGGTTTTCAGAATAATTGTAAGTTTCTGGTACAAAGAAAACTTACATATTTTCAAAGTTGGAAAGTTTCTAAAATAGAAAAATTTCCAAAATTGGAAAGTTTTCAAGGATGGGAAGTTTTCACAATTATTATAAAATTTCAGAAACTAGAAAATTTCAAACGTTTGCGAAATTTCATGAGGATTTCCAAACTTTGAAATTCCTAAATCTAAAATTTATTATAATTTGAAAGTTTCCATAATTGAAAATTTTTTCCGAAATTGAGATCATGACAAAGTTTTCCACAAAACAATTATATGATAATGTCGAACACTAACCGGCTCTGATACCACTGTTGGGACCGGGTGCATGTTGACAAGGATACGAGTTCGTAAAATTTTAAATTTTTACGTGCAGCGGAAGAATTTGCATAAAATAATTTCCTAAATTATTTTAACTTCGTATCTAGCATGCAACCTTATGGTGTGTTGACATAATCATAAATAAAACTTTGCGGAAAAGTAAACTAATTTACTTTATACCTTTCGTAACTCGAAGAAAGGGACGAGATCCAACCGTAGCGTCCCTTGGAAGCTCCGCCTCTATTCGCGTCCACGCCGAGTTCTCTTCAGGATGACTTCGCAAAGTCACGAGTTTTGTGCCAACGAGAACTACTAGATCCTCTAAAGGCACAACTAGAAGAACAAGAGAAAAGGAAAGGAAACTAACCAACAAAGAAACGGAATCGAATTCCGAGAAGAGAGGAGTCGCTATCTGCTTCTTCTTCTTCTTGTTTTGTTTCTCCTTCTTCTTGAAGCTCACAGCAACCACCTTCTATGGGAGGAGTTGCGCCGGCCCTAGCACACAAGAGGGGCACCGGCCCTAGATGCCTCAAGGTGGGCGCCGGCCCTAGGTGGGGAGAAGGGAAGGAGAAGAGAATAAAAGAGAGAGAGAGAGGGAGCTCTATATCAATACTCAATTGATTAGTTCGGAATCCAAGGCTTGCCTATGACTCCTTATATAGTTGCTTCTCCCTCGCTAAGTCTCCTCTTTAACGGAATTAACGGAATTAGTTATCATAAGAATTTTATCTTATAAAATTTCTTATGACTTATTCCGTTAAGCCTAGTCTTATTATAACTAATTTATAATAAAACAAATTCTTCTTCTCTTTAAATTATGGAATAAAATTTTATAAGAAATTTATAAACTTTCTTATTATGGAAAAAATCAATTCATAATTGATTTTATAAAATTAAAATAAACCAATTCATGGATTATTTTAACTTCCAAAAAAGAATAAATTTCTATAAATTTTTTTTATATAAATTTCTTTATACAAATTTATTTATCCATAATTTATAAAATAAATCGCACTAGATTTATTTTATTAATTAAACCAAAATTAATTGGTTTTCTCCTCTTATTGTGGCCGGCCACCAAAGGGGGTTTTGGCACCCTCTTTGGCCGGCCAAACCAACCCGAACCGCCGCGAATTAAATTCATTTAATTCGCCCAAAAAGCCTTCAAAAGACTTAGCCATTTTTAGCTTCCATTGCGCCTCTGATTAACTCAGATTCGACTTATTTCTCTTGATCGGAAAATCCAATTTTCAACTCGTTTTAAATCCCTCGGATTACTCGTAGTGCGTGTGACTAAATAGGCTTTCGATTTATGTTGGCCGTCTATAATCAACCAATTATAGAACGATCATGAGTGGCACCTAGTAGTACATCATGATCCCCAATTAATCGAAAGATCAACGGTTTGACCTCAGAAGAAATTATTCTGAAACCCTTCAACAGCTCTAATGAATCGTGCCCCATTCCCTTCACCACCTTATACCCACTTGGTTCAGGACACGGTCTATATGTGTCAGTCCCCACTAGGCTGACTACGTCACACCTAGCCCAAGTAGTGTCTTTCTCGCCCTTTGGATTTCTAATTACTCTCATGTTTTTAAGAGACTCGCACTCTAAACATGATTTACTCTGGCCAGAGGTTTTGAGTAACAATCCGACGATAGGCCTGGGTATACATCTCCTCGCAAGGAGTGGTGAATCCTTTGTAGGCTGTTCAAACATCTTCGGGCACTTTGGCTCATACCCAATCATCCTGGGTCCACACCTCCTTGGAGATGCTTGCTTAAGATGTTAAAGTATAAGTCTCTATGACCAAGATGACTTGAACACCGCAAGTCAAAGGAACATCGCACTTAAGCTGCAGTAAGAACTTCATTGACATATCTATATAGATAACCATATGAAGTTTTACAGCTAGTCACTCCAATGAACTAGTTCCCTTAACTAGCATCCTTGTTTATCTCCGGACATCCCAATGTCACCAGCCAGTGAGAATCAGCTGATTAGAGAATAACCCATGCTAGTCTCAACAGAATTGATAGTGTCCGTTTTTATCAATTCATCGACTAGGGATAATTTCAATACTTCACAATTGCACATTAGAGATAATCACTAGTTGTGATCCCATCACAAATTCTCTTATGCTGTGAGTTGTATTGCGGACATTCAGTAGATGAGTTTAAGATCCCAATCAAATACACAAAACATGTATACTCAAATAGTGAATTATTATTTATTAATATAAATATTTACATCATAAGGCGATTGCCTTAGGACACTTCTCTCATATCACTAACAACCTAACCCTCTAAATTAGGACTTTTCACACCTAGCCCTCCAAGCTAGGACTTTTTCACACCTAGCCCTCTAAGCTAGGACTTTTCACACCTAACCCTCCAAGTTAGGACTTTTCCACTGCCAGCATGCGATCTCCCGATCCACCTGGACTTAATCCGAATTCAACCAGACTTAAATCAAACTTAAATCAGTGTCAACACCAAAACAACAATCAGGGTCAGACTGCATCAACATGGAAGACATCTCTAAGAGATGGATGGATTGTGGCTCGGATAATATAACACAATTGAGCCTCATCATTTTTCCATATAGGACGATCGACGACTTGAGCATCCTCTTCGGTTTGGGTGAGATATGCCTCATGACCCTGTCCAACAAGCTAAAGCTCGATGTGAGAATCCCAAGAGAAGTAGTTCTTACCATCCAACTTCTCGAAAGAAAGCGGTGCAGTGATGTGGTTGATAAAGATTGAGATATCCGGCTTTGGAGTGCCAGAGGTAACCATTGATCAGTTTTGAGTTGTTGAGAAGTTGTCGACGTTAGGAATAGGCGCCAGAATACACACTCGATGGAGGAGCCTTTGGCGTTCGACGGAGGAAAGCACACTGCGGAGAACAGCATACTGTGTGCGACGCCGTGCAGGAAGAAGCCTTCAGCACCCCTTAAGATGGAGGTCGCGAGCTGAGGAAGAAAAGGAAGGGCTACCTTACCCGAGCAGGTTGTGGGGAGCGATGCGATCGAGTGCAGAGAGAACGCGATCACGTATGAAGAGCGACGAGTTGCCGGAACTCGCGACGCGTGCAGGAGAAGAACAGTAGCTTCGGCTTCTCTAGAGAACAACAACTTTGGCTTCTCTAGAGAACAGCAGCGTCGCGTGCAAGAGAAGAACAACAACGTCACGAGGAAGAACAACAGCATCACGTGAAGAGAGGGAAAAAAAGAAGTCGCGAGCAGGACAAGTCGCAGGAGGAAAAAAAGAAACGGATCGGCTAAGATTTAGGGCAAAAGAGAATTTTAGGGTAAAGGAAAAACTTAAACCTTGTACTCTGATATCATGTTAAAGAATTCTTTTCATTAAATATTATAAGGTAAAATACAAATTTATGACCTATTTATATACAAAGTTATGACCTATTTATATACAAAGTTATGACCTATTCTAAGAATTAATTAGAACTCTATTCTAGGAAATAAATCAGGATTCTATTCTATGGACGAATTTGTACTTTAGGTAAAATACAAATTAGGATACATCAATTATCCCTAGCTATATTTATAATATTCTAACAATTATCATTGAAAGTTTATATCCCTTTTGGCATTAAAACTTAGTTTTTTTGTTTTGATACTTTGAACAATATATTTCTTAAAAACCATTTTACTTTAGGTCTCCCCTTATCCAAATGTTGCTAATTAGTCTCTATCTTTGTTTTTTTTTCTGTCGTTACGATGTTGCATATGCTATTATTGTCTATTTATTTTGATGAATGCCAAGAGGGGAGGGTTAAGGGTTACAAGCTAAGAAAAAGCTAGAAAATTAAAATACTTGAATCTAACCCTGATTTTAGAACATCTCATTGAATCTTATTATTATTGTTGCTGCTTTTTTCTAACTTAACCTAGGTTGTCATTACATCAAAAAAGGGAATATTGTTGGTGCAGTTTTCACTAACGGTCAAACTCAAGTTTTGATGAATGACAAATAGGTTAATGTTAGGTTTGTGATTATTTTAACCTTTTTACCGAGTGTATAGGTTTGAAAGACTTAGAATCAGACACTAGGCTGAAGTCCAGGATGGTGGAGTCCTAGCAAGAAGTTGAGTCAAGTCCACGGGGCCTAACAACTGGCTGAAATCCAAGTTGGTGGAGACTTAGCAGAAAGTCCAAGATGGTGGAGTCCTAGCAGGAAGTCCTGATGGGTTAAGAAGTCAAGTAGAACTGCACCAAGGTAAGTAAGGTAAGTCACTGGAAGAGTGAATTCCGGTGAGGACGAGTCCCCGTTGGGACTTTAGGCGTAGTCCAGTTTAAAACCATTTCGGATCTCTAAGTTGTGGCCTTTGATTAGATCCTAGTCTTGGGAAAACAAATACTCATGTTTATTTAGTTCATGTTGTAGTTATGCTAACCTTGTTTTGCAGAGTATTTGTTGTTTTGGACTAATGTGATTTTGCAGGATTTAAACTGCAAAAGTTGCCTCGGATGAACAGTGCTCGAGGCGCCTCAGTTTGGACTGGAGGTGCCTCAGGTGATTGAAGGTACCTCTGCGCAGTCTTCGCTGAAAATGAGATTTTAGCGAACTGAGGAGCCTCAGGTTGGATCCAAGACACCTCAGTTGGGAACTAAGGCGTAGCAGCGAAAGCAATAGCTTCGGATCAAGGATAGTGTTCGCTCGATCTGAGGCACCTCAGATGGCCTTTATAAGGGCAGTGTTGCTGAAGCTTCAAGATAATTATCTTTTCTCTATGACATTCAAACTTTCGCGTTCATCCTTTTGCGGCACTGCTTCGATCGACTACGTCTAACCATTGTCGGAAGACTGACGCCAACACATGAACCGATCCAAATCCTACTTGAGTGTTGGTAACAAATTTATTTACTTGTACTTAATTCATATCAAATAGGAAGTATAGGGTTGTTACACTTTCTACTCATCTTTTGCACTTGATCACTCTGCCGGGAGTTTACCGGTAGAGGGTATTAGTGGATTGTTCGTCGGAAAAGTCCAAAGGACCTGGCCTTGCAGTAGGAGTCGCCGAAGACTCCGAAGCAAGTAAAACCGACTTGTGTCCACGTGATTGTTTTTTCGTTATTTTCCGCTGCAATCAGTCACGTTTTTATAACTTTAAAAAAACATTGTTTATTTTAAAAAGATACGTAATTCACCCCCTCCTCCACGTGCAACACTGCTGCACATCTGATATCCTACTGAAACTTACCATGACTCTCAGATACCTTGCCTTGCGTTTTCTAATCATCTTACTGCGATATCATAATGTTTCTGCGGGATTAGTATCAAGCCTTTTTGTGGAAGCTTCACTCGCAGACTTAAGATGTTTTAACTGAAGTTTTCTTCTCAAATTGAATCTAGAGGATTTGAGTATAAATGCAAATATGCCTGAGCTAATCCATTTAGTTTGCAAAATTTTATGGTCGCATGGATTCAGAATTAGGCACAAATATTTATCTGTTTACCTTGCGTGTGGTTCTTTGCTCAATTTCCTGATTATGCGTTGTGCATGTTGTCTATCTATACGATATGGTTGTTGTATTGTCATATTCCTATAGATACTCTAAAGCCTGATGATGTTGGTCTTAAGTCCAAACTCACCATTTTTTCAGAGCTTTGGGATTGATGGGCCTCCTCCTGTGACATATTTGCACCTCTATGACTGTCCTAAATTTTCAGTACCGACTGCTCCTTAGTTTTCGTTACTAATTGTATTAGCATTTCTCATTGATTTGATACTGCATTTTGCAGATTGGTATCTTTTGCCTACCACAAGCAGCTGCAATTCCACTTCGCAATCACCTGAGCACGACTGTTTTTAGTAAAATCCTTCTCAGGTTCATGCACATTAAATCGTACGACTGGGTTAATGACCCTCGGAGCTCGAAGGTGAAAATCCTACTCAGGTTATCTCAGATATTCACGATTTGATCCCTAGTTATGACGTATTTATAAGAATATTTTCTTCAAATGGGGTGCGAACCCTGGGACGCTGGATTTTTACACCGCCCATTGTGAGTGCTTCCTGATTTACCCTGACAGTCGGTAGAAAATTTCCGTGAGATCGGATCGATCGTCCGAGGTTGGAAAAATCTCGTTAATTATTTTTTTCGAACGTGAAAATCAAATCCTCTAGTGGTGCGTTACAGGTGCACCGTGCATGTCTCGCCAAGGTGAACACTGATGCTGTATTTACAGCACCTCGTCGGACATCTGTTTCATACCCTACCACTGGGTATAACTTGCATTGTTTTACTGCAGTAACCACTTGTGCAGTGATAGATGTCCTTGGACCACCATACAGTGATGACACACTTGTAAGTACAACAAGGAATATGCATTCTCGAGTTTCCCGGGTATGTTGTCTATGTTGATAGTAAAATGTATGAACAATTACATGAGTCAAGAGCCTAAAAGATTGATACATTATTGCATAATGAGCAACAAAACAGTACCAACTATTGATCTTCTATCTTGAGATTGGATTACTGATTCATATCAGTTCTAGTGTAGCAAACTCTAAATGAGCGTGTTTAATGATACGATGCTTTGTTTCAGGCGATGCGACTTTGGCATTAGGCGAGAATGAGGAGCATGCATGATCTTGTTGTGCGTGGTGCAGAGTATAGAGGCCCGAGGATTTTAGAGCGTTGATTTGTGTTGGATACGATTTTGCAAAGTCAAATTTTGATGTCATCGATCGTTGAAAGTCAAGTTTCACTTCAAAATCGAAATCTACGTTTCGCGTAGATAAATCTGGACTATTTATTTGCTCAAAACCGATTAAGAGTGAATGAGAAATTAATTATTTAAGATACACTCAAATAAACATTAAGGAAAAAGATAAGGTTTTAGTCCCACATTGTTAACCGGCGAGAGCCAGTGTTTTCTTATATGTGTTCTTGTGCTAATGTTGTTAATACAAAAGCGCAGGAAGTCTCTACCCTTGGGCGAGCAGGTGCTCGCACCTGCGAACCCGCGACGCGCGCACACGCGCACGTGCGCAATGGGGCGCTTTGTTGACGCACTTTGCACTTTGCACTTTGCACTTTGCACTTTGCACTTCGCATCGTCGCGAGGAGCATTGAGGAGCTTTAATTTATGCTCCACGTGCTTTCGTTATGAACGGTCCAGATCTGTCTGAACCAAAGGGTACTTATCTCTTCACTCAATATAAATAGATCCCTCCACTTGATCATTTCATTAATTCAAGCATTGCAATCTAAAAGCATTTGCACTCATCCATCTTCTGCATCGAGAGTCCAAAAAGCCTACGGAAAGATTCGCCGGTCTCGAAATTTGAAGTGCTACTATTCCGAGACGACGTCGTTGTATCTTGGAAACGAATTGCTGCTATCCGTGAGCACCAGTAGCGGAGCAATATTGTTTTACGGAGATAGTGTCGAACACAAGCCTCGACGTAAACCAATCAGTTTACTTCTTCCAAAAGCAACCTTCCGGAAAATCCGATGGTCGTAAATCGACTAAGTCAAATACCGAGAAGATACAAGTCAGCAACCAACAATCATAAAACGATATTGGGCAAACTGATATAGCCGGAATCAACGATGTACCAACCGTCGTCCCTCACGCCGAGAAGCCAGAGAAATTCAATGGAGCCGACTTCAATGTACCAACCATCGTCTCTCATGCCGAGAAGCCAGAGAAATTCAACGGAGCCGACTTCAAAAGATGGCAGTAGAAGATGCTATTTTACCTGACCACGCTGAACCTTGTACGGTTCCTGCGTGAAGACCCGCCAGCCGCTACGGAAAATAATTCCGGGAGCCAGGCTGCTCGCGATGCGTGGTCACACGGAGACTTCCTGTGCCGTAATTACGTTCTTAATGCACTGGACAATGCGCTGTATAACGTATATTGCATGATGGAGACGCCCAAGTCACTGTGGGAATCGCTGGAGAAGAAATACAAAATCGAAAACGCCGGACTGAAGAAATTCATTGTCGGCCGATTTCTGGATTTCAAAATGGTGGATTCCAAGAGCGTCACGTCTCAGGTCCAAGACATGCAACTGATAATGCATTATCTGGACGCCGAAGGAATGCCGCTGAATGAGTCATTCAAAGTTGCTGCGGTAATCGAGAAACTCCCTCCATCATGGAAGGATTTCAAAAATTACCTAAAGTACAAGCAGAAGGAGATGGGACTTGAAGACCTCATCCTGCGGCTGCGAATAGAGGAGGATAATCGAAAATTATCCGACTCTAGAGGAATAAAGCGGGCAGTCGACGAGATGTCCAACCTGACGGAACCAAAAGCCAAGAAGCCGAAGCAACCGAACCAGAAGGCTCAAGGCAAAAGGTTCAAGGGCACGTGCTACAATTGTGAAAAGTCAGGACACATGTCCAAAGACTGCAGACGCCCGAAGAAAACAACCAAGAGCCAGAAGAATGTTGCGAACCAAGTCGCAACCCGCCACGTCTGTTCGAAGCCAACTTGGTGGTCAACCCAAAGCAGTGGTGGATCGATACTGGAGCAACCCGCCACGTCTGTTCGGACAAGGCGATGTTCTCCAAGTACACCCCAATAAGTGGAAGAAAGCTCTATATGGGCAACTCCACGACGTCCTCAATTGTTGGACTCGGGATAGTTGTTCTAAAAATGATGTCTGGGAAGGAGCTAACTCTCATTGATGTGCTCCTTGTTCCCGACATCAAGAAGAACTTAGTTTCTGGATCGGCACTTGTTAAAGCCGGATTTAAACTAGTGTTCCAATCCAACAACTTTGTGCTTACGAAGAACGGTGTCTTCGTAGGAAAGGGGTATTTAGAACAAAATTTGTTCAAGATGGTTGTAATGACTGTACACCATAATTTTGATGGTAATAAATTAAAAGCTTCCAACTATGTAGTTGAGTGTTTTAATTTATGGCATAATCGGCTTGGGCATGCCAATAATAATACTCTGAAACGTTTCGTTAAACTAAATTTATTACCAAACATCGATGTTGACGAAACACACAAATGTGAAGTGTGCGTGGAAGCGAAAATGACGAGACTACCTTTTCATTCGGTGGAAAGGTCAACAACTCCTTTAAAATTAATACATAGCGATCTATGTGACTTGAAATTCATGCAAACTAGAGGAGGTAAAAAGTACTTCATTACTTTTATCGATGACTGCACGAGGTTCTGTTATGTCTTTCTTTTAAGAAGTAAAGACGAAGCCCTAGATACTTTCAGAACCTATAAAACGGAAGTTGAAAATTAACATGAAAAACGAATTAAAATAATTCGTAGCGATAGAGATGGAGAATATGGTGCACCGTTTGATGAATTCTGTTCAGAATCTGGAATTATCCATCAGACAACGACACCTTACTCACCTCAATAGAATAGTGTTGTCGAACATAAAAATCGGACACTAAAGGAAATGATGAATGCCTTGTTGATAAATTCAGGCTTACCCCAGAACTTGTGGGGGGAAGCCATATTATCAATAAACTACATTCTCAACAAAATCCCTCACAAGAAAAATGATAAAACACCATATGAACTATGGAAAGGCCGCGAGCTATCGTACAAATACTTAAAAATGTGGGGCTGCTTAGCAAAAGTCGAAACACCTAAGCCAAAGCAAGTTAAGATCGGACCTAAAACGTTTGATGCAATATTTGTCGGATATGTCCAAAATAGTAGTGCATATCGCTTCATAGTTCATAAGTCAGACATTCCTGATATTCATGTAGGTACAACCATAGAATCTCGGAATGCAATATTTTTTGAAGACGTGTTCCCAAATAAGAAGGAAAACGTTCAAAATAATGACAACGGAAGTTCTAACAAAGATAATGTTCCAGAACTTAGTTGTCATAAAAGGGCTATTGACGATCAAAGCGAAGAGCCACGTCGGAGCAAACAGGCTAGAGTTGAGAAATCGTTCGGGCCAGATTTCATGACATTTATGTCAGAAATAGACCCAAGAACACTAAGTGAAGCTCTCTCTGGTCCCGACGCCCCATTGTGGAAAGAAGCTGTCAATAGTGAAATCGAGTCCATCATAAATAACCATACTTGGGAATTAGTAGACCTTCCTTCTGGTACTAAACCATTAGGTTGTAAGTGGATACTAAAACGCAAGTATAAATCTGATGGATCAGTTGACAAGTATAAGGCCAAACTTGTAGCTAAAGGGTACAAGCAACAGGAAGGCCTTGATTACTTCGATACCTACTCACCGGTGACAAGGATTACGTCCATACGAGTGCTGATAGCCATTGCAGCATTGTATGACCTTGAAATATACCAAATGGATGTTAAGACTGCGTTCTTAAATGGTGAGTTGGAAGAAGAAATCTACATGGAGCAACCCGAGAGGTTCATAACTCCTGGAACTGAGGGAAAGGTGTGTCGACTTGTTAAGTCGTTGTACGTACTTAAACAAGCGCCAAAGCAATGGCACGAAAAATTTGACAAAATAATGTTGTCAAACGAATTCAGAATAAATGAATGTGACAAATGTATTTATGTCAAAAGCACACCTGAGAGTTATGTAATCGTCTGTTTATACGTAGACGACATGCTCATAATGGGAAGTAATCATGATATCATCATGAGTACTAAGAAAATGTTGACCAATAATTTCGACATGAAAGATATGGGTCTAGCAGATGTCATATTAGGAATTAAAATTCTCAGGACGTCCGATGGGATAGTTTTAACATAATCCCATTATGTAGAGTCAGTATTGAAAAGATTCAATGCATACGATCTCTCTACTGTAAAAACACCTATGGATCTAAGTCAACACTTAGCGAAAGATATTGCCTGTATGGTCAACAAACTGAGTCATTTTACGAGCAATCCAAATGATACCCATTGGAAAGCACTAATGCGAGTTCTTAGATATTTAAAATATACTATGAACTACGGATTACATTACAGAAGGTATCCTGCAGTCTTAGAGGGATATTGTGATGCTAATTGGATCTCCGATACAAAAGACTCCAAATCCACTAGTAGATATGTATGCACGATCGGTGGGGGAGCAATATCTTGGAAATCCACTAACCAGACATGCATAGCTCGGTCAACAATGGAATCCGAGTTTATAGCACTTGACAAAGCAGCTGAAGAAGCTGAATGGCTGCGGAATTTCTTGGAAGATATTTCGAGCTAGACAAAACCTGTGCCCGCCGTACTTATCCACTGTGATAGTCAATTGGCAATTAGAAGGGCACAGAGTAGTATGTATAATGGTAAGTCACGACATATACGTCGTCAACATAATACCATTAGGCAGTTGATCTCGAACGGAGTGATTGTAATCGATTATGTCAAATCTAAGGATAATTTGGCAGATCCCCTAACGAAGGGGCTAAATGAAGATCAAGTATATTGCTCATCAAGAGGAATGAGATTGAAAATCTACAACTAAAAGCGACTGTAGCGGTAACCCAACCTTGTTGACTGGAGATCCTAAGATTTTGGTTCAATGGGATAACGAAGTTACAGAAGTTGTGTAACAGCACAAGAAAAATAATTATCTCTACTATCCCAATCCTAGGATGATTTGTCCTGTCCTACCACATGTAGTGAGGATAAGTTTATGCTTTTAATGACTTTTATATCTTTAAGGTGGAGTATGGTGGGATACTCTTGATAGAAGTGTCACCTATGTGAGTGTGAAGACAGACCACTTCAATGAAACACTCATGAATCCAAGATGGTGTCCATGGCCGAAACGGAACCAACCATGAGAACCAAAAGTGGGTGAGATAAGTCTCTGTGTGGGTGTTGCTGTCTTAGTATACACCAACAGCTGAGTAGTTCAAGACATCACGTTCACTGCGCAGCCTAATATGCTCGATAGCATTCCACTACGGAAGGTTTAAAGCCACAAGCTACCTTTCCCGATGCATTGACTTATCAATTTGACTCTTGTAAAGTGTCAGCATGCATACATGCAATACATGCATTAATTTCCATTCATGTGGGGGATTATTGGAAACGATTTTACAAAGCAAAATTTTGATGCCATCAATCGTTGAAAGTCAAGTTTGACTTCAAAATCGAAATCTACGTTTTACGTAGATAAATCTGGATTATTTATTTGCTCAAAACCAATTAATGGTGAATGAGAAATTAATTGTTCAAGATACGTTCAAATGAACATTAAGGAAAAAGATGAGGCTTTTAGTCCCACATTGCTAACCGGCGAGAGTCAGTGTTTCCTTATATGTGTTCTTGTGCTAATGTTGTTAATACAAAAGCATAGGAGGTCTCTACCCTTGGGCGAGTAGGTGCTCGCACCTGCGAACCCGCCACCCACCATGCGCGCAATGGGCGCTTTGTTGGCGCTGTTGGGATCGGGTGCATGCTGACGCGGACACGTATTGTAATTGTTACATAATTACATGCAGCGGAAACAAAAGCATGAATAATTTCCTAAATTATTCTAACACATATCCTAAGCATGCAATGTGTTCACATAATCGTAATATAACATTTTTGCAGAAAAGGAGATTACTCAACGAATTACCATGCGTAACTTGGAAGAAGGGACGAGATCCAACCGTTAGCGTCCCTTGAAAGCTCCGCCTCTATTCGTATCCACGCCGAATATCATCGGGATGACTTCGCTAAGCCACGAGTTTCGTGTTCACGAGAACTACTAGATTCTCCGTGAACACGACTAAAACCGAGAGAGTAATCAAATCGAAAGACTCACCACCAAGGTTGGCCGAAGAGGAAGATCGTCGCAAGGAAGAACTTCGTCGCCTTGATGCTTCTCCTTGTGCTCACGGCAAGAAGAAAGAAGGAAGGCCTATGGTCGGCCAAGAGAGAGGGAGAGAAGAAGAGGAGAGAGCCCAAGCAATTCTTGGATGGATCATCTTCCATGGCACCCCTTGGGTCCTTTATATAGGGAGAGGTTTCTTAATTTCCAAGCAAACCTCTCCTTGATTATGAAATAATTTCTCAATCAATCCATAATCAAGGCTCTCATGATCAAGCTTCTTCTTCTTGATTATGGAATAATTTCTCAATCAATCCATAATCAAGGCTCTCTTTCTTTTGGCATGATTATATATAAATTTATAAAACAAACCAACCATTAGTTCATTATATAAAAATTTATAAAACAAACCAACAATTAGTTCATTATATAAATTTTATTAAACAAACCAACTCATGGTTCATTATATAAAAATTTATATAAATTTATATAACCTTTTATAAAATAAACCAACCTTTGGTCTATTTTATAAAACAAATCAAAATAGCCTTATCCTCTTATGGTGGTGGCAGGCCATGACAAGAAGAGAGGAGGCCCCCTTCCTTGGCCGGCCCATCTAACCCTAATTGGATCAAATCCCTTAATGAATTAAACTTATTTAATTCACCCATTAAGTCTTTAAAAGACTTAGTCATTCTATGCTTCCGATGCATCTGAAATAAATTCAGTTTTGACTATTGTTTGGACTTACCAAAAATAGTCTATCTCGATTGAAGAATCCAATTCTCAACTCGTTTTAAATCCTTCGAATTACTCGTTATGCGTGTGACCAAATAGGCTTTTAATTTATGTTGGCCGTCCATAATTAACTAATTAATTATAGAACGATCATGAGTGGCACCTAGTAGTACATCATGATCCCCAATTAATTGAAAGATCAACGGTTGACCTCAGAAATGATTCTGAAACCCTTCAGCAGCTATAATGAATCGTGCCCCATTCCCTTCACCATCTTATACCCACATGGTTCAGGACATGGTCTATGTGTGTTAGTCCCCACTAGGCTGACTACGTCACACCTAGCCCAAGTAATGTTTCCTCGTCCTATGGATTCTAATTACTGTCATGTATTTAAGAGATTCATATTCTGAACATGTCATGCTCTGGCCAGAGGCTTCGAGTAACAATCCGACGATAGGCCTCAGGTATACATCTCCTCGCAAGGAGTGGTGAATCCTTTGTAGGTTGTTCAAACATCTTCGGGCACTTTAGCTTATACCCAACCATCCTGGGTCCACACCTCCTTGGAGATGCTTGCTTAAGATGTCAAAGTATAAGTCTCCATAACCAAGATGACTTGAACACCGCAAGTCAAAGGAACATCGCACTTAAGCTGCAGTAAGAACTTCACTGACATATCTATATGTAGACTACCATATGAAGTTTTACAGCCAGTCACTCCAATGAACTAGTTCCCTTAACTAGCATTCATGTTTATCTCCGGACATCTCAATGTCACCAGCCAGTGAGAATCAGCTGATTAGAGAATAACACATGCTAGTCTCAACAAAATTGATAGTGTCCGTATTTATCAATTCATCGACTAGGGACAATTTCAATACTTCACAATTGCACATGTAGAGATAATCACTAGTTGTGAATTCATCACAAATTCTCTCATGCTGTGAATTGTATTGCGGACATTCAGTAAATGAGCTTAAGATCTTAATCAAATAATCATGTATACTCAAATAGTGAATATTCATTTATTAAAATAAATGATTACAATCATAAGGCGATTGCCTTAGGACATTTCTCTCATATAACTAACAAACTCCCACTTGGCCTAATGTCAATCGCTACGGTACCCAATACCACAGGCTCTAACATGACCCTCAAACTTACTTTGAGGCAAGGCCTTAGTTAAAGGATCCGCTAAATTCCTTTCAGTGAGAATTTTCTCAATTTGTATATCATTCCTACTTATAATCTCTCTGATCAGATGATAGCGGCGAAGCATATGTTTGGATCGCTGATGAGACCTTGGTTCCTTTGCTTGTGCAATAGCTCCATTGTTGTCGCAGTAAACCGGTATTGCTTCATCATTGGTTGAAACCACACCAAGTTCTGAGACAAACTTCTTGATCCAGACTGCTTCCTTTGCTACTTCCGAAGCTGCAATATATTCCGCTTCCGTAGAAGAATCCGCTACGGTGTCTTGCTTGGAACTTTTCCAGCTTACTGCGCCTCCATTCAAAATAAATACATATCTAGACTGAGATTTGGAGTCATCCTTATCTGTCTGGAAACTGACATCTGTATATCCACGTATTATCATATCACCTTCTCCATATATTAGGAACACATCCTTAGTTCTTCTTAAGTACTTGAGGATTGTCTTGACAGCCGCCCAATGATCCATTCCTGGATCAGACTGGTATCTGCTTGTGACGCTCAGAGCATATGATACATCGGGCCTAGTACATAACATAGCATAATGATAGATCCTATCGCGGATGCATAAGGAATCTTATTCATGCAAATCCTCTCGTCTTCTGTGCGCGGACACATAGACTTTGAAAGGTTGATCCCATGCCTGATGGGAAGGTAACCTTTCTTGGATTCCGACATGCTAAACCTTTCTAGCACTCGGTCTACATATGTAGACTGCGAAAGACCAAGCAACCGTTTTGATCTATCTCTATAGATTCTAATCCCAAGGATATAGGTTGCTTCTCCCAGGTCTTTCATGGAGAAAGTTTTGGACAACCAAATTTCAACTGACTGTAAGACTGATATATCGTTTCCTATAAGTAAAATGTCATCGACATATAACACTAGGAATACGACTGCACTCCTACTAACCTTCTTGTATACACAAGGTTCGTCAGGATTTTGTGAGAAATCAAATTCTTTGATTGTCTCATCAAAACAGATGTTCCAGCTCCTGAATGTTTGCTTTAGTCCATATATGGATCGTCGAAGCTTGCATACTTTGGTTTTATTAACCGATGTGAAACCTTCAGGTTGTTTCATGTATACATCCTCAAGCAGGTTTCCATTAAGGAAAGCTGTTTTCACATCCATTTGCCATATCTCATAATCATAATGAGCTGCTATGGCCAGGAGCATCCGAATGGATTTGAGCATAGCTACTGGCGAATAGGTTTCGTCATAATCAATTCCTTATTTCTGACGATATCCTTTTGCCACTAATCTAGCCTTAAAGGTAACAACATTACCTTCCATGTCGGTTTTCTTCTTGAAAACCCACTTGCACCATATGAGCTTAATCCCTTCAGGCGGGTTAACCAAGTCCTATACTTGATTTTCGTACATGGAATCCATTTCCGACTTCATGGCTTCCAGCCATTTATCCCTTTCTGAATTTATTAGAACTTCTTCATAACTGATAGGTTCGTCATTGTTAACGAGTAACACGTCGTTCGATTCACTTATGAGAAATCCGTATCTCTCTGGAATATTGCGTGTCCTATCAGACCTACGAAGAAGTGGTGTTGTTTTAGGTTCAACTGATAGCTCATCATTATGAGTTATTGGTTGTGGGTCTAGACTAGGTGTTTCTGTAATGTCTATTGGAGTTTCTTAAACTTCTTCAAGTTCAATGCTACTCCCACTGTTTTCTTGTAAAAGAAATTCTTTTTCCAGAAATACAGCATGCCTTGAAACAAACACCTTTTGTTCCAAGGGATGATAGAATTGGTAACCCTTCGTTTCCTTAGGGTATCCAATAAATAGACATTTATCAGACTTAGCATCCAATTTGTCTGATACAGTCCGCTTTACATAAGCAGGACAACCCCATATTTTAATGTGAGTTAAATGAGGTTTCTTACTATTCCACGTCTCATATGGAGTAGTAGAGACTACCTTGGTCGGGACTCTGTTTAGTAAGTAAACAACTGTCTTAAGCGCATAGCCCCAAAAGGATTTTAGAAGAGTTGCATGATTCATCATAGATCTAACCATGTCCATCAAGGTTCGGTTACGCCTCTCAGATACACCATTATGCTGTGGTGTATATGACGGAGTCCATTGAGACAATATCCCATTGTCCCTAAGATAATCTTGAAACTCTTGACTCAAGTATTCACCACCCCGATTGGATCGAAGTATCTTAATACTTTTGCCAAGCTGTTTCTCTACTTCACTTCTGAACTCTTTGAATTTCTCAAAAGCTTCAAATTTGTGTTTCATTAAGAACACATACCCGAATCGTGAGTGATCATCGATAAAGGTAATGAAGTAGTTATAACCTCCTTGTGCAAGAGTTGACATTGGTCCACATACATCAGTATGTATTAGACCAAGCAATTCTCCCACTGGTTTACCTTTTCCGGAAAAGGGTAATTCGGTCATCTTGCCTTTTAAGCATGATTCGCATGTATCAAATGAACCGGGTTCAAATGATTCCAAAATTCCACATCGGTGTAATTTGGTCATGCGTTTCTTACTTACATGGCCAAGACGACAATGCCACGTATAGGAGTCTATTTGATTATCTATTCGAGTACGTTTGTTGCTAACTTCGATATTGAAAACGTCACTGGATAAATCTAACGTGTAGATACCATTGTACAAAGTTTCGGTCCCATAAAGAACACCATTTAAAGTTATGTAACAGCAATTGTTACTAAAAGTTAAATGATAACCCTTTTCATTCAAGCATGAAATAGATACAATGTTCTTTATTAACAAAGGAACAAAATAACAATTATCCAATTCTAAGACAAGTCCAGTAGGGAGCTTTAGCAAATATGTTCCAATGGCAACAGCAGCAATCTTTGCTCTATTTCCAACTCGCAAATTCGCTTCTCCCTTGACGAGTCTTCTTCTATTCCTTAGCCCCTGTATGTCATTACATATATGTGAGCTACACCCAGTATCAAGTATCGAGGTGGACGAGAAAATAGAGTGACATTCAATAACGAAGATACCTGAAGAGGATGGGGCATCAGATGCCTTCTTCTTCAAGGACTCAAGATAAACCTTGCAGTTTCTTCGCCAGTGACCCTCCTTGCCGCAGTGATGGCAAGTGTCTTTTCAGTCTTTTTGGCCTTTTTCTTCTTTCCCTTATTATGTTCTTTGGCCTTCCTCTTAGAGCCTTTCTTTGAGGAACCAACTAACAGTACCGTCTTCTGATCCTGCTTTACAGAAGGCTCTACAGTCTTCAGCAGGTTGAGCAACTCAGGAATGGTAGTCTCCAGCTTGTTCATCCGATAGTTCATCACAAATTGTGAGTAACTCTTGGGCAAACAATGCAGAATTAAGTCAACACTTAGTTCGTGATCTATTGCAAATCCGAGTGTGCCTAGTTGCTCAATGTACCCCAACATCTTCAACACAAACTGTGAGACAGAAGTGCCTTCCTGCATCTTAGAGGTGAAGAGGAGTCTGGAGACCTCGAACCTTTCGGATCTCGCCTGCTCGTCAAATAGCTCATGAAGATGGAAGATGATGGTATGAGCATCTATATGCTCATGCTGCTTTTGCAGCTCAAGTACCATAGCGGCCAGCATGATGCAACTCGTAAGTTCAGAATCGGCCACATGTTTCTGATAGGCCACTAACTGGTCTGGAGTTGCATCTTCTGGAGGATGGTTGGGAAGTTGTTCTTCAAGGACATAAGCAAGCTTTTCTGCCTTGAGGACTATCCTCAGGTTTCGAAGCCAGTCCATGAAGTTTGGCCCAGTCAGCTTATTGGTGTCCAAAATGGAACGCAAATTCAGAGAAGACATGATCAAGTGATTATCCTAGAAATACAAATTGAGCTTATGTGAGGAGAATGATAAAGAATGCATCAATATACATTAATTAAATCCTATTTATTTTTCGAATTGAATAACCCTTTTATCAATCCGGGAGATCGTAGGAACATCTCCAAATAGGTTGATATCTAACCATAGATAAGAACAACCATGACTAGAGTCCATCAAGTTATTCTTAGCTATGAAGGTAGGTAATTATACCGATTACATATTACACATATGTAACTATCACATTATGCTATCAACTAATTGAATGTTTGCATAAATCATTGGGTTGTTAACTCATTAACAAGTATGCAACAATATACATAGCACCCAACTGCACCTCTCTTTACATCGACCTTGGCTGTGGCACAACAAATCGATGCTCCAAGCTTAAGGCTGACCAT
>JAGFNQ010005451.1:446466-545319 GCA_024364735.1 Boesenbergia rotunda | reverse complement strand
ATGTTTAATCCCTAGAATGGATATCAGATTTCTAAGTAAGAAGACAAGTTTATACCTAGAGATGTAGTAGTGAATTCTTGTTTCCTTATGCATTATTAGATGGCAAGAAGAGGCCGAGCTCCTAATGCTAATAACAGAACTCCAGTTCCAGATAACAGTGAGCCTGGCACAGACAGCCAAACCTGATGGCAGTCATTGCTCAAATGCAAGCTCAGATTACAGAACAACAGAAGACCATCGCCACACTGATGGCGAATCAGCACCCAGTGCCCCCTACACCACCCACAGCAGGAGTGGGAACTCCAGTGGTGGCTGAAGTTCCACCAGTCCCACAGGAGACCCCTGCCGTGAACCGAAGACAAGAAGCATACCTCGTCCAGTGGCAGAGGCTGAAACCCGAAAGCTTCTCAGGCACGACTGAGCCCTGGGATGCCCAGGCTTGGTTCAAGACTTTAGAGAGCACAATGGAGCTTCTTGACTGGCCAGAGGTTGAGAAGGTCAAATGTGCCTCCTTCTGCCTAACTGGAGATGCTCGTATGTGGTGGGAGCGAGTCAAGAGTAAGAAGATAGTCAACCAGATGAGCTGGGCAGATTTTGAGCACGAGTTCTATGAGGAATTCTTCCACATGAAGGTTACCAACAAGCACTTCGAGGACTTTATGGAGTTCAGACAGGTAGCCTACCAGTGGGAGAAGCAGTTGCAAAGTTCAACAGACTAGCTCGCCTCTGCCCAGAGCTAGTCAGCACAGAGAAGGAGCGAGTCAGACTGATGCTTCGCATGCTGAACCCGGAGATAGCACTCAACGTGAACAGCGGGATGCACCGACCCCAGACCAGCGAGGAGTTGGTCAGTAGTGCTCTAATCTCAGAGCACTACCTGAATAGCATCAAGGCACAGCAAGCACAGCAGAAGCCAGTCCTGACTGAGAACAAGACAATAGGAGGACAGAAGCCTCAGCCAAATAACCAGAACTGGAAGAATAAGAACCACAAAAGGAAGCAGTGGCCTGGCAGCCAAAAAGGAAACTCAGAGAAAAGCAAGCTAAGTATCCACCTTGTCCTAAGTGTGGGAGGAACCATCCAGGAGCATGCCTTTTGGGTGCAACTGGATGCTACTCATGTGGACAAGAGGGACACAGATCCAGAGACTGCCCAAACAAGTTTAAGGTACTTCCTCAGCAGTCCGTACAGCATGGAGGCAAGCCTCAGTTACACTACATGCCTACTATACTGGAGGGACCTCAGATCAGTCAGAGAGGGTTGGAAGCAGCACCAGTTCCAACCAATGCCAGAGTCTTTTCCCTCACGAAGGAAGAAGCTGCCAGCGCCTCCACGGTCGTAACAGGTCAAATAGTTATTTTACAGCATTTAGCTACTACACTGTTTGACACTGGGGCGACCCATTCTTTCGTATCAGTACCTTTTGCTAGTAAGTTACAGGTGCCTACAGAGAGTTGGGAATCCAGATTCCTGACAACTCTCCCTTCAGGGGAAATCATGGAGTCCACCCAGAGGCTCCGGGCTGTGCCAATCAAGATTTCAGACCGAGAGCTATATGTCGATCTGATAGTCTTGCGATGCAGGACTTCGACATCATACTGGGCATGGATTTCCTCAGTAAGTACAGCGCTTCAGTGGACTGCCGTAGAAGGAAGGTGGTTTTCAGCCCAGAGGGAGAACCACCATTCGAATTTCAGGAGCCCCAAGGAGGAAGACTCAGAAATTTCTCTCAGCCTTGGCAGCCCACCAGATGCTAGAGCAAGGGTGTGCTGGTTTTCTTGCACACATAGTGGACCCAGAAGCAAAGAAAGAACTTAAGCAGGAGGATGTACGGGTAGTTTGCGAATATCCAGAAGTGTTCCCAGAAGAATTACCTGGACTACCTCCCAACAGAGAAGTGGAATTCGAGATCGAGCTAGTGCCCGGTACCGGTCCGGTCTCGAAGGCCCCATATCGCATGTCTCCAGCAGAGTTGAAGGAATTACAAGAGCAACTCCAGGAGCTACTAGACAAGGGCTTCATTCGCCCGAGTCATTCACCCTGGGGAGCTCCTGTACTATTCGTCAAGAAGAAGGATGGATCTATGCGTCTGTGCATAGACTACAGAGCTCTGAATAAGGTGACCATCAAGAACAAGTACCCCCTTCCTAGAATAGATGATTTATTTGATCAGCTCAAAGGGGCTACAGTGTTCTCGAAGATAGATCTGCGTTCTGGGTATCATCAGCTAAAGGTTAAAGAAGTGACATTCCCAGGACGGCCTTCAGGACAAGATACGGCCACTACGAATTTGTAGTAATGCCTTTTGGAGTAACCAATGCTCCAGCAGTCTTCATGGAGCTGATGAACCACATCTTTAGGGAGTATCTCGATAAATTCGTCATTGTGTTTATTGATGATATTCTCATATACTCACAGACTCCAGAGGACCATGCTACACACTTGAGGATAGTGCTGCAGATCCTTCAGCAGGAGAAGCTCTATGCAAAATTCTCAAAGTGTGAGTTTTGGCTAGATCAGGTGACCTTCCTAGGTCACATTGTATCCAAAGAAGGCATTCAAGTTGATCCAGCCAAGATAGAAGCAGTCAGCAACTGGTGTAGACCCAAGAATGCCAGTGAGATCAGAAGCTTCTTAGGCCTGGCAGGATATTACAGAAAATTTGTGGAGGACTTTTCCAGGATAGCCTCTCCACTCACAGCTTTGACCAGAAAGAACAAGAAGTTTGAATGGTCAGATAAATGCGAGCACAGTTTTCTAGAGCTGAAGAAGAGACTGACCAGTGCTCCCATCCTGACTGTTCCAGAGAGTGACAAGGCCTTTGACATCTACAGTGATGCATCCAAGATGGGCCTTGGAGCTGTCCTCATGCAAGACGGTAAAGTAATAGCATATGCCTCCAGACAGCTCAAGGACTATGAGAAGAATTACCCTACGCATGACCTTGAGCTAGCAGCTGTGGTTTTTGCACTGAAGCTTTGGAGACATTACCTGTATGGAGTGCAGTGCAGAATCTTCACAGACCATCAGAGTTTGAAGTACTTCTTCACTCAGAAAGATCTGAATATGAGGCAGCGCAGGTGGCTAGAGTTGGTCAAAGATTATGACTGTGAAATCCTCTACCACCCAGGTAAAGCTAATAAAGTGGCAGATGCACTGAGCAGAAAATCCTGTGCGGCACTGATGTCCTTATCATCACTGTCTCTACCACTTCAGAAAGAAATAAAGAATTTTGGAGTCGAGGTAATAATTGGGCAATTTTCTGCATTGACTCTAGAGTCAACCCTGCTTGTGGATATACAAAGAAAGCAAAGTCAAGACCCAGAAATCCAGAAGATCAAGCAGGGGATCCAAGAGGCAGAACATTCAGAGTTTCGAGTATCAGACAGTGGCATCCTCTATTTTGGAGACCGCCTTTGCGTCCCCGATGATGAGGAACTAAGAAAGAATATTTAGAAGAGGCCCACAGTACCCCATACTCTATGCATCCTGGTTCTACCAAGATGTACCAAGATTTAAAGAAGAGTTCTGGTGGTCTGGACTCAAGCGAGACGTGGCCAGATATATCAGTACCTGCTTGACCTGCCAGAGGGTCAAAGCAGACACCAGAGACCAGGAGGAGTTCTACAGCCACTTCCCATTCCAGAGTGGAAGTGGGAAGAAATATCCATGGACTTTATCACAGGTCTTCCAAGAACCACCCATGGACATGATGCAATTTGGGTGATAGTGGACAGATTGACCAAGTCTGCCCACTTCCTAGCCATCAAGTTATCGCATTCGGTAGAGCAATTAGCACAGCTGTATGTGAAAGAAGTAATCAGGCTTCACGGAGTCCCGAAGTCGATCGTTTCTGACAGAGATGGGCGATTCACCTCCCATTTTTGGAAGTGTGTTCAGGGCGCCTTAGGCACCAGACTTCAGTTCAGCACAGCTTTCCATCCCCAGACAGATGGACAGACAGAGAGAGTAAATCAGATTTTAGAAGACATGCTCAGGGCTTGTGCATTGGACTTTAAAGGTAGTTGGTGTAAATTTCTGTGCTTAGCTGAGTTTGCCTACAATAATAGCTATCAGGCCACCATCAGGATGGCACCTTATGAGGCATTGTATGGCAGGAAATGTAGATCACCCATATGTTGGCAAGAAGCTGGTGAGAAGAAAGAGATGGAGTCAGGACTAGGCAGCCAGACTGAGCTTATAGATGAGACCGCTCAGGCTATCCAGACGATCCGCCAGAGGATTGAGACTGCCCAGAGTAGACAGAAAAGTTACGCTGACACACGCCGTAGGCCACTTGAATTCGAAGTTGGAGATTCAGTATTTCTCAAGGTCGCTCCTATGAAGGGAGTGATGAGATTTGGTAAAAAGGGTAAGCTAAGTCCTCGCTACATAGGACCCTACAGATCATAAAGAGGGTTGGTAAGGTAGCATATGAGCTGGACCTACCAGAGGATATGTCAGCTATCCACAGTACATTTCATGTCTCTATGCTGAAGAAGTGTATTCACGACCCTAGCCAAGTGATTCAGCCTCAGTCAGTACAGATCCAAGAAGATCTTAGTTATGAGAGCAGACCGACACAGATAGTGGACAAAGCAGTTAAGAGATTAAGAAACAAAGAAGTGCCACTAGTGAAGGTCATCTGGCAGAATCAAAAGCATGAAGAGGCTACTTGGGAACGTGAGGACAGCATGAGAGAAAGATATCCAGAGTTATTCTAAGTTCGAGGACGAACTTTTCATAAGGTATGGGGGATTGTAACGCCCCAAAATTCCCATTTTTAGTTTTTAAAGTCCTTAGAATTATTTAGAAATGGTTTAGAAATATTCTAGATATTTTTAGGAATTTTTAGAGTATTTTTATGGAATTTTCCGAGTCCGTTTGGTATTTTTTGGAAAAAGAAAAAGAAAAAGGAAAAAAGCCAAAAATAAAAAACACTAAGGGGCAGCGGTGGTTGAACCCGCGACCACCACCGAACAGCAAGCGCCGCAACCAGCCGGGCTAGGGTATCAAGCACAGAAAAGGAAAGAAAATAAATACTTAAGCTGTAGTTAGGTTGATCCGACCTTAAGTATAAATAGAAACTTAAAGAGAGAAGTTGGATTTCTCTCAAACCCTTCGCCACACACCCTTGCGCCGACCCCTCTCCCTCTCCTCTCTTGGCGCACGCAAATCAAGCCAAGAGGGTCGGCCGAGACCCTTTCTCCAAGAGATAATACTATATTCGAGATCCCCGCGACGAGAGGAACGCGTAGACGTGAAGAATTCTTCGAGATCTCGAGTTTCTCCCGAGTTCTAGACCTCAATCTTGGTTGTAAGTCCAAGATATCAAAGTAAGTACTGCTCACCTGCAGTAAGAGGCAGTTTTTCCGCGAGAATTTCCTTTAAAAGTTTTAAAAGAGATATTTCTTTTTGTTTAGTTTTTGCATGTGATCTTAGTTCTTATATGCTTGTATATGTTTGATAAGCACCCTATATGAGATTAGGACCAAGAAAAGCTATGAGAAAAGAAAAGAAGATAAAGATAAGAAAAGAAAAGGCCAAGGCCTTAAGAAATCCCCAAAAGTCAAGACTTAGGGATTTTAGCACGCAAGGTGCTCCAGAAAATGCCAAGGCATTTACAGATAAGAAAGAAAAGAAAGAAAAGCTATTTTATTTTATAAGGCCAGTACCCGGCGTCTAAGGGCGTCGTTAAAGAAATCCAGGTGTCCAATTCCAAGGTCTTGGCCCTGGTAGACCAAGGTCTGCTCTATTAGGATTGGTGGCTCGCTACCCCAACCTTTTAGGGAACGCGCATGAGATGGTACTTACGTCTTCAGTGGATCCAAGTGATTAGTATTTTCAAGTATATGCTTTAGCAAAGTTTTCGAAAGTTTAAGAAAGTTTTCAAAAGTTAAAGAATAGCTAAAGTTTCAAGTTGAGCCAAGAAAAGTAAAATGAGATTTATTATTGCTTGAGTATGCATGTTTTGAGTTATACATGTTATTAGTTTTCTTTCAAGCATATTAGTATCTCATATGATGTTCAGTTTGATCTAGAAGCAAGTTTGCATATTTCGAGTTTTTGTGAGCTAGATAGTACTTACTAAGCTTTTTGCTTATAGATGCATTTCCTCTTATTGCAGATAAAGGTAAAGGCAGGCAATTCTGAAGGAAGGCGACGAGGCGGTGCTGAGCAAAGTGTGTGTGGTGGCTGATTATGGAGAGATTTTGAGACGAGACTATTTAGTTATTTGAATTGCAGTGTTTAAGTTTATTCAAATTACAAGTTCTTACTTTATGGAGATTATGGAGTATTTGAGTTTTGGATAGTTTTATATGCTAAATTCTTAGAGTAAAGATTCCATGTCATTTCCTTTAGCATATATATTCCCATGATTGCATTAGATGAGTAAAAGTGTGAGTAGTTAGAAATATTGATACTTTGTTAGAGAAAAAGTGTTTGTGCCAAGATAGTATCAATTTTCCTTTTGAATTAAGTTTCATTGCTCGAATATGTTTAGAAAAGTTGCATTCATATTTCATGATGTTTTAGCAAGGTCATAGAACATGTATTTGGTGTTATAAAGTAATAGAAGCTAAGATTGGTACAATATCCATTGTTAAAGTTTATATAAACTTGCTTAGTTCGTTTCCTTCCATAAAAGTCCTAAATTCAAGTTTATGAATTCGTTTGAATGGCTAAATCGTTTAGGAAACTGATATAGAGTATAGAAATGATGTTGTAGTTTGATATGGCTCGAAATTGAGAGAAGGGTGGCCTTGGACAGCAAGGGCCGAAATCTGTAAAACAGATTACAGCCGTATCAGTCGACTGATGACGTCATCAGTCGACTGATACAGGCTGTTTAAGAAGGGTAAGGCTGTTTTTCGATGGGTATTGGCTATGGGATTGAGAAGAGAGTATGACATGGTATTATTATACATGATTGCTTAAGTTAGAACATAATTGTTAGATGAATTTTAAAGTTTAAAAAAAAAAAGATTTCCGCAATTTTCTTTAGTCATGTATAGAAGTCAAGAAGTAGAGATAAGTAACGATCCGTCTAAGGTAGTAAGAAGGCGGGTCGCTACAGGGACAACGCCCTCTTTCTCTCTCTAGGGTCGGCACCCTCTCTCCTCCCCTAGGGTCGGTGCACTGCCTAGGATTGCCGTGAGTCTCCTCCACCAAGAAGGTGCCAAAGAAGAAGAAGAAGCGGATCGCAACTCCTTCCTTCCCCCGGAATCTTGATTCCGTTACTTGGTGGTTAGTTTCCATCTCTCTCTCTTAATATTCTAGTTGTGCCTTTGGAGAATCTAGTAGTTCTCGTCGGCACAAAACTCCTGGCTTTGCGAAGTCATCCCGAAGAGAACTCGGCGTGGACGCGAATAGAGGCGAAGCTTCCAAGGGACGCTACGGTTGGATCTCGTCCCTTTCTTCGAGTTACGCGAGGTACTAAGAAAATTAGTTTACTTTTCTGTAAAATTTTAATCTATGATCATGTCCATACATCATAAGGTTGCATGCTAGATACGTGGTTAAAATAATTTGAGAAATTATTTATGCTAATTCTTCCGCTGCACGTAATTATTTTTAAAAAATTACGAACTCGTATCCATGTCAACATGCACCCGGTCCCAACACGAACTTGGAGCCGTACGTGAAGGATGTCATGGAGGCAGGGCGAGGGTTTGTGTGCACACCTGAGGGACGAGGGCCAAAGTCGAAGAGGGCTTGAAGGTAACAGGTCGAGGCTGCTGGAGCAGGAACGATGAGCTGAGGGAAGCGGACTTTGAGGCATGCGTGAAGGATGGCATGGAGGCAAGCCGAGGGCTTGTGTGCGCATCTAAGGGATGGGAGCCAAAGTCGAAGAGGGCTTGAAGGCAACAGATCGACGCTACTGGATGAAGAGTCAACCAGTTCGTGAGGTTCCAAGTTCTGAGAGAATTGTACTCGGGGTGGGCTAAGTCGTGAGGGTTCGAGTACTGAGAGAAATGTACTCTGGAAGGGTAACCCTAGACTTAGGAAGTGGAGCAGTCGACTGGTGAGGGACCAGTCGACTAATAGGGTTCACAGAAAGATCAGTCGACTGGTCCAGGACTAGTCGACTGATGATGACCAGAATTCGAAAGGTCAGGAGGTGATACTCAAATTCAGAGTGGACCAGTCGACTGGTGCTGGACCAGTCGACTGGTAACGGTCATATCTGCCTCGAGCTATATTTAAGGGAGCTCATTTATGGCTGTTTCTTCTTAGCGAAATTTGCTTGGTTAGAGCTTGTTAGTAGCCTGGTACTGCTCAGTGATTGCCCAAGGTTGTGGCGAGATTTCTTCACCCACAAGGAGCGACAAGAGCTAGCTAGAGGTGCTCCGGGGAATCATCCACTGAAGGATCGGGATCGTCCACCTTACGGATAACCATGAAGTAGAAGTTTCATCTCTGAACCACATAAATAAGAGTGCCTTTCTTATGTGTTAGGTTTTAGTTTTTGTTATTCCACTTGCGCACTAACCATTGTAGGAAGACAAGATCAAAAAATTGCTATTCACCCACCCCTCTAGCAAACGATAAGATCCTAACACTGTAGATATCTCAACCGAACATACTTCCAGGAGATCACTCCTCACATTGTTGAGATAATCACGCATTTTGGATTAGAAAAACTAGTATACTGTCAGTGTTATGTCAATATTGACCTATGCAAAGAATTTTATGCCAATCTTACGTGTATTAATACCGATGACGGCACATATGAGTCTATGGTACAGGGGGTTACCATTCCTTTCACATCTGTATTATTAGGATCATTTTTAGGGTGTAGGGCTTCCGATAATCCATTCACATGTTTCCCCACAGTCACTGAGCCATTGACCCTGCACAATGTCACTGTTGATCATTTATCATCATTATTTTGATAATCCTGGACATCCTCTACAGCGTATTTTCATAGCTAGGCGCATGAGTCCAGTCAGCAATGTCTTGTATAAAATCGTCCTAGACTGCATTCTGCCCATTGTCACCAATGGAAGGTCAATGATCTGGCTACCTCACTTGGCGATGATGTATGCATTAGAAAGGAAACTTGACATAGACATTGGCCGCCATATGTTTGCATCTATTGTCCATTTTTCGCATAGCGTCAATAGGAAGATATACATGTCATTCGGTCATATTTTGACTGAATTCTTTTTGTCTAGAGGTATTAGGACCACTAGGGGTGAGGTACATCAATTGTCAAAGGACTACGACCAGATTGGTTCTCGGTAGCTTTCCTTAGCGGGGATCGAGAGGTGACAGGGAGTGCTGGTCTGACACCGTCGTCAGGATTCTTCCAGTTCTGATGATGATGAGGAGGTTGCTCTTGCTGCTGCACCTGCTAGGATTACAGAGGAGCGGTTCTCCCGGCTAGAGGCAGAGGTGCATGGACTCAGGGAGGACTTCCAAGGTTTTTAGGGGGAGGTTCATGGTCTCACAGAGCACTTTTAGAGGTTCCAGCAGTGCCAGGACAAGATGCATGAGATGATGCAGCACTGGAACCTTATGTATTAGGCCCCTCCTCCTCCTCCTCCTCCTCCTCTTCAGGCGATGACATGTTAGCTCAGCTTGATTTGGATGTGGAAGTGTTGAGAGTGTATTTAGCTTAGGCATTTTCTTTATGCCCTCTCAAACATTTTATTTCATATTGTATTATTTGGGGGATTTCGGGGCTATGACCCTTGTAGTACTTATTTATGTTTTGGCATTGCTTATATGAACTTTTAATTCATGTTTTGATATTGCTCATATGATATGTTATTATCTTGCTATCATGGTTATAGAAAATTTTCAAAATATGTCTTCTATGTAGAGATTATGGTAAAAAAAGTGGAGCTTTCATCATTTGTTTTGTCTTGGGAAGTTATATAAGGACAAGGGGAGATTTGAAAACATTTATATCTTTTAAATGGTATAGGATATACTTGAAAAGCACATGGGTTCAAATCTAGGATAAAAGATTGATACAAACTGGATTGTTTTCAAAGAATTGGAATTTTTATCAAAAAGTCAAGCATATTTGGTATTTTCACGAAACCATATTTTTCTAGGATGGAATACATCATAAGAAATATGCTTGTAAAATTTCAGAATTTTTCAAATTTTGTAGAATTTTTTAGAAGTTTCTGAATTTCGGCTGGAAAATTTCAGAATGATGCGTATCAGTCGACTGCCCTTGGGCAGTCGACTGATTTTTCTATAGGTTTGCGGTTTGCAGGCCCCAGTCGACTGGCTCTGCTGGTTGCTGATTTCTGGGGGTTTTCATAAATAGAAAGGTGTTCTCATTGATACTCTGGTTAGGATTGCTTAGGGCAATCTTTTTGATGGTGTCAAAGGGGGAGAATTTGTGGTTTAAGTTAGGTTTTAACTTAACTTGTGAAGTTAGTGTATAAGTTAACTTGTGGTTATGAAAAATTGAAAATTATGTGGAGGGTATAGGATAAGGGGGAGAATGCATATTTATGCTACTTACTATATCTTTAATTTTCAATTGTTATTGCTGCTTTTGCATCTAACTTAAACATATTGCCACACATCAAAAAGGGAGAGATTGTTGGGGCAATCGACCCAAGTTTGATCAGGTAGATTATGGGTTTTGATGTGTGTGTCAATATGATTAAGTTAGGGTTTCATATTGATCTAATATGTGTATGTGAGTGTGCAGGTTTGCAGGATACACATAGACTTAGTTGGACGTCTTCGGGATCGGTGAAGGATGACATGAGAGACAAGTCGTGGACTTGCATGCATATGAGGGACGGTGGTCAAAGCAGGGACGATGAGCCGAGAGCAGCGGACTTCAAGGCATACGTGAAGGATGGCATGGGAGACAAGCCGTGGTCTTGCATGCATCTGAGGGACGAGAGCCAAAGTCGAAGAGGGATTGAAGGCAACAGATCGAGGCTGCTGGAGCAGGGACGATGAGCTGAGGGAAGCGAACTTCGAGTCATACGTGAAGGGTGGCATGGGAGACAAGTCGCAGGCTTGCATGTATCCGAGGGACGAGAGCCAAAGTCAAAGAGGGCTTGAAGACAACAAGTCGAGGCTGCTGAAGGAAGAGTCAACTGAGTCGTGAGGATTCGAGTGTTGAAAGAACTATACTCGGGAAGGGAAATCCTAGGGTTTGAGTGCTGAGAGAATTGTACTCGGTAAGGAAAACCTTAGGTGGTAGTCGACTGATGCTTGATCAGTCAATTGAGGTAGAGCACAAAGACATCAGTCAACTAGTAATGGACCAGTCGACTGATGCAGTCGACTGGTGTCGACCAGAATGTGAATTGTCAAGGCGGTGACATTTGAATTCGCAAATCCTTGGCGAAACAAGCTTGGTTAGAGCCTGTTAGTAGTCTACAAGTGCTCAGGTCGTGCCAAAAGGTTATGGCAAGGTTTCTCCACCCATAAGGAGCGACAAGAGCTCGCCAGAGGTGCTCCGGGGAATCATCCACCGAAGGATCGGGATCGTCCACCTTACGGACAGCCGTGGAGTAGGTGCTTTATCTCCGAACCAAGTAAATAGGTGTGTCTTTCTTAGTTGTTAGGTTTAGTTTTTGTTATTCCGCTTGCGCACTAACAACTTGTAGGAAGAAAATCGAATCGAAAGCTATTCACCCCCCCCTCTAGCTAAACGACAACGTCCCAACATTTGGAACACAAGCCAATCATTGTGATGAAATAATATATAAGCCTAGTTTGCTAAATATATTTAGATGTGTATTCAGATGTTTTCTAAGTTTTATTTGTATTGTTGTATTGTGTCAAAATTGATCAAAAAATGTTGTGTTGTGTTGTATCATGGAAAAAAATTGCTGCTCTTAACGTGGTATAACGTAATAATTTTCGAGAGCATGAATACATTGAGGGCAATAACTCGAGTGCATAGGGTCGCGCCCCACGTCAATCCAATGTCTATCGGGCCATCTAGAGATTTTTAAAAGTTTGTCAGTCGATTTTGATCAAAATCAGCTGATGGGCATAATCAACTCTAAAAATTAAAAATTTCATAACTACATAATTTGGAGTTCTCAAATATCTCTGATATGGTGTATTTGAGTCATCAAAATCTTATTATGAAATTTATTGCGCTTCTGACCTCTTTTGTCTCTTTGACTGAATCATGAAAAAAAATCACTGCTCTCGACGTGGTGTATCGTAATAATTTTTGAGGGCATGGATACATTGAGGACACTAGCCTGAGTGCATAGGATTGGGTCCCATGTCAATCTGAAGTTGATCGTGCCATGTAGAGATTTTTGAAAGTCCATCAACCGATTTTGGTCAAAATCGGTTGATGGACATAATCAAGTCTAAAAATTAAACATAATCGCATAATTTGAAGATCTCAAGTATCTCTAATATTGTATATTTGAGTCATCAAAATCCTATTATGAAATTTATTGATCTTCGGTCCTCTTTTGTCTCGTCGACCGAATCGTGCAAAAAAAATCGCAACTCTTAACGTGGTGTATCATACTAATTTTCGAGGGCATGAATACATTAAGGACACTAGCCCAAGTGCATAGGATCGGGTCCCACATCAATCCGATGTCGATAGGTCCATCAACCAATTTTTTGAAAGTCTATCAGCCGGTTTTGGTCAAAATCGGCTGATGGACATAATCAACTCTAAAAATTAAAAATTTCATAACCGCAAAATTTGGAGTTCTCAAATATTTCACAATAAGGTGTATTTGAGTCATCAAAATCCTATTATGAAATTTATTGAGCTTCAAACCTCTTTTGTCTCGTCAACCGAATCGTGAAAAAAAAATCACTGCTCTCAACGTGGTGTATCGTAATAATTTTCGAGGGTATGGCTACGTTGGGGACACTAGCCCGAGAACATAGGATCGGGTCCCACGTCAATCCAATATCGATAGATCCATCAGTCGATTATGAAATTTTTAATTTTTAGAGTTGATTATGTCCATCAGTCGATTTTGACCAAAACCAACTAATGGATTTTCAAAAATCTTTAGATGGTCAGATCGTGATCGAATTGATATGTGCTCGGACTAGTGTCCTCTATGTATCCATGCCCTTGAAATTATTACGATACACCACGTTGAGAGCAGTGATTTTTTTCCACGGTCAAAGAGACAAAAGAGTTCCAAAGTGCAATAAATTTCGTAATAGGGGTTTGATGACGCAAATACACCATATCAGAGATATTTGAGAACTCCAAATTTTGTGGTTATGAAATTTTTAATTTTTAGAGTTGATTATGTCCATCAATCGATTTTGACCAAAATTGAATGATGGACTTTCAAAATCTCTAGATGGCTCAATCAACATTGGATCGACGTGGAACCCAATCCTATGCACTCAGGCTAGTGTTCTCAATGTATCTATGCCCTCGAAAGTTATTACGATACACCATGTTGAGAGCAGCGATTTTTTTCACAATTCAATCGAAGCGAAAAGAGGTCCGAAGCTCAAAATTTACACATTACACAACACAACATTTTTTGATCAATTTTGACACAATACAACAATTTACACTTTACACAATCCAATACAAACAAAATTTAGAAAACATCTGATACACATCTAAATATATTTAGCAAACTTGACTTATATATTATTTCAACACAATTCAAACATATACACAAGTTAAGCACTATCACCAAAAGTTGCAATATTCCATACCTCAACACAATATTTTTTTGATCAATTTCGACACAATTCAACAATTTACACTTTACACAATCCAATACAAATAAAATTTAGAAAACAACTGAATACACACATCTAAATATATATAGCAAACTAGACTTATATATTATTTCATCACAATGATTGGCTTGTGTTCCAAACACATACAAAAGTTTAGAAAACAATTCACATATATATTAGTATACAGATGTATGTATACAAAAGTTATGCACACATCTAAACTTTATACAAAAGTTGCAATATCACCAAAAGTTGTGATACACAACACCTCAACACAATAATTCATGACAACACAAGACACGAATTTTATACAAGCTTCTTAACAATCCAATACAAGAACACCACAACACAATATTTTTATAATACATCATATTGTTCAACTAGATGAAGTATTAATGTACACAGGCAATTCAAATATACTACAACACATATACAACCGGCAGATGATTCATTCTACTTTGAATGCACAAAATTTGTCCCTAATGATTGTTGTGGCAACATCCACCCTAAATTTATAAATATCTTTTTGGGTGAAATCCACATCCATATTGTACAAGAGATATTTCACATATCGAATAACAAAAAACCCACAGTCATTCCTGCAATATCATAAATTTAAATTATTAACAAAAAAATTTGTATTGATGTACAATTACATTTACTAATAAGTCCACATAATTTACTTATGATAATATTTGTTGTGAAATCTACTTTAATAGAGACTCATTCATCTAGAAGATGATAATCTTCTAATCCGTCATGCATTTCTTTGAGTTTATCGTTGCGAAACATTTTAAAGCTAGCAACCTATGAGCATTGGATAGACAAATTAAAAGTCATCAAAAAATATACAATGTATCATAATGCTTGAGAACTACAATATGAAAGAATTGATACTAACCAGTTCTGCAAAATGTTTATCATATTTATTGTTGTAGGACATTGAATATATTGATAGAAGGTTTTGGCATCGGTGTCCATGATCATTAAATGATAATGTGCACGATCAGTATTTATAGGTATAAAAATATACCTAACTTTTGATCTTCCAAATTGGTTTTGAGAAGATGATACAAAATTGTGTGGGATTGTTGTGATCGATAAAGGGGGGGTGAATATCAATAACATTTTTTTTTGAAAATTAATCGAGAGTAAACACAGCGGAAATAAAGAACTTCGTAAGATAAAACACTCTAACACAGTTTGTTTTACTTGGTTCGGAGTCTGTGACGACTCCTACTCCAAGGCCCACGGTCCTTGATCGTTTTTGTTGGGCAATACTATAAGTCGGAAAATGATGTACAAATATAAGGATTTAAGTACAGAACTGAATTGAAAACTTTATACCAACAACACTTAAGAAAAAGAGCAGAACTTGTTGGAGTGGCGTGTCGTTGATCTTTAAACGTTGTTGGCGCAGAAAACTTGAGCACGGAAGCTTATTGTAGTGTTTTCGAGTGCTTGAGTTGATATCGGAAGCAAAGGGGGCGAAACCCCTTTTATACTGGATCTCGGGCGCCTGATAAGCTATAGGGGCGCCCTACACGTCACCGCATCAACCGCGTCCTTATCCGTAAACTCGGCCAACTTTTATCCTATTCTTGGGCGCCTGGGATCAATAGGGCGCCTAGGAGCAACGAGGCGCCTGGGAGCTGACGTGGCGCGAGTGCCAACTCAGCTTTGCCACCTGCTGAGAAATCCCCTCTACGGCGCTTGAGTCCTCTCAGGCACCTGGGTTCACGGGCACCTGAGCCATCTCAGGCGCCCCTGATCGCAGCAGCTGATTCCTTTAGCCTGCAACCAAGGTTAGTCCAAGAACACAGTATAATAAGGTAAATGCATGCATGAATGACAGCTAGAGCTGTCTAGTTCTGACTTTGGATTTCAAATGAAATCCTAGGTCGAACCGACGCCTACTGTTCCCTCTTCCGAGGAATGCATCCTCACCTACTCCACTCTAGAAAAGTTATCTTTTGCCAACCGGCTACTCCGGTTGGACTTTTGCTGAGCCTCTGAGACTCTCGAATCTCGAGACATCCGTACCTCGACCCTCTCTACTTCTACCCGTAGTCCTCGCTCGGAATCCGGATCAGGCCTTCGGTATCCAGTTCTTGACCAGACATCCGTACCTCGACCCTAGACATCTAGCCTGTTTTTCTTATCAGGTTCTATAAAGCCTATAAAGCCTGACAGGCCAGCCTGGGCCTGTTAAACATGTCCTCGCTCGCTCCCGCCCAAGCTTACTTAACCAACAGATCACAAGTCTTTGTCTCAGAATATCTGCCTGATAGGCTTTGTCCTAGGCCATGCTCAGGCCTAGAATAAAGCCTGTAACAGGCCTAGGCCAGGCTCAGGCATGTTTGCTATTATACATGCCTGGCCTGTTAAGGTGAAAGCCTGGCCTGGCCTGGCCTGGCCTGTTTCCATCCCTGGTGCCCAACCCTCCAGGTCTTCGGGCCCAACCCTCGGCTAGGACTTCGTACTCAGTCCTCGACCAGGACTTCGTGCTCAACCCACAGGTCAAGACTTCATGCCTAGGTTAACTAGAAGTAGCCTACAATCCCCTTGATTACGGCAAGTTGGAGTGAGGGGCAATCCATCCTGTAATGTAATCAAGATTCGAGTGACCATTCGACCGGACGGCGAACGTTCGATGCCTCGACGACGACGACTTTACAAGCTGTAATGGATTACATCCAGATTACAAATCATCATCGAGCAATCTTAAAGTGATTTCCAACTTGTAATGTAATCTCGATTACATTACTTACCAAACGCAGCCTTAGTAAATTCATTAGATTACCACATAAACTTAACTTTGAACCCTTTGCCATTATCAAAATCAGGTTCGATTTGGTGCTTCCGGCACCAACAAATTATTTCCCATAAATAATTGAATGATGACTACAAGAATCGATATATAATCTTAAATTAATATAATAATATCAAAATAAAATAGAAATTTAAATTCTGAAGGTAAACATTTATCGCAAATCTAGTTGAACAATATATGGATTTATTATACGACATACCAAACGAGGAAGCTTCCCTAAAGAGTAATGAAATATAAGCATCCAATACATCCACGTCGGTAAATATACTACCCAAAACGCATGTAAGGAAGGCATCCATTGTCAACGAGTGGTAACCTTCCTCCCATAGAAAGTGATAAGTAAGCCATGTCAATTTTTGAAGATAATCTATCAAATCGACTACATCTTTATCTCGCTTTTTCTTTTTTGTTTCTTTGAATTTTCCCTTCAGGTACTGCAAATAAAATCAACTCAATTTGTTTAACAAAAGAACAAGTCTAATTAAAGATAATACAATTCATAACAAACCTAAATTAAATGTAAACCTACTTTAATAGCATTCAAACTCATAGTGTTTATTGCCTTCTCCCTATTTATTTTAAGGGTCTCTACTTATTCAGGGGTTTGATCACTGACTAATACAATTTTAGCCTTTGCTTGCTTATCAACATCAACCTTCCCCAAGTTATCGCCTTCTCCCTCCTTTATTTCTCTCCTAGTCCTCTTCTAACTGGGGACCAATGCTAGCCAATTAGGTGTCTCTTTAGGAGAGGCCCTGAGTTTATACCATTTTCTATCACATCCTCTCACAATAGGTGAGACAAGGTTAGGATGATGATCTTCTTTAGGTTGCCTAGTTGGATAAGAAAACCTTCCCTTTCCAATATGGCTAATAATTCTTGATTAACTTGAAGTAAATTTTGATTCTCGAGGGTAAGCTTTTCTATTTCTTTTTGCTTCTCCATGAAATATGAACAGTCATCTACTTCCTCTAATTCTATATGAGATTGTGTAGCAGATGTTTGACCACTTTGACTTTCTAACTAAGGCACCCTATTCGCAAACTAAGGCGCCTTACTTCGTTGAGAACTTATCTTCGCTGGTTCTGTGTGGAGGCACCCTCAAAGAACTAAGGGTGCCCTCGGTATGAAGCGAGGTGCCTTGAACACTGTTTATCCGAGATAGTTGTACATTTTAAACCCTACAAAAAGATTGTTGGCCACCAAAATATTTGATAAATTGAGTAGGTAAAGATTTATATTGGATTCTCAAATCTGTTTTAAATTTAGATTATTATTTGTATGCATGCTTAATAGTTAGAAATAAATTTCTTTAGAAATTCTTGAGTAATTTAAAAATCATTCGAAAGCATGTTTTAATTTGTTTAAAATTTTTTTATCTACTTGCCAAAAATTTTTTAAAAATTTTTAAGCATTAGATGAATTTTTCTTTTAAAAATCAAACTTTGAATTTCAAAAATACTTAAAAATTTATTTTTAAAAAAATCTAATTTTTTGAGATCTAAATGTTACATTTTGAACATTGAGAAAAATTTTCAAATTTTTTGAAGTTGAAATTCAATTTTAAAAATTATTTTTCAAAACAATTATAATTTTTAGAATGAAATTATTTTCGATACTTATAAAGATTTTTCAGAGTTGAATCTATTAATTTGATACTTTGATAAAAAAAATTTAGGAATTTTCTAACCAATAGATGATTTTTTATGAATTTCTTTAGGAAAATTGAATTTAAATACCAAAAATCTCAGAAATAAAATTTTTTATGAAATCAATTTTTTGTAACACTTTGTTAGATTTAATACATTAAGTAGAATCAGTAATTCTTTTTTACGCCAGAAACTATTTTTTTTAAAAAAAATTACTTTCAAAAATAAATTTTTGGCAACTTGCTTCAAGAACTAGCATTTGAGAGATATTTTTTTCCTTTAGTAAATTTTTTTGTATTTTCTAAAATTTTGCGATATTTTTTACAAAACTTTATTTTTTAATGTGATCAAAATGGGAGAATTTGAGAGTTAAGTTAAGGGGAGGTCCTGATTGTAATATTTGTAATATTTTTCATGTGCTAAAGTGTTTTTGTTTTTTTATATAAAACAATGTTATTTCTATATTTTTAATACCCTAACTTAACTTGGATTGATACACTTCAAAAAGGAAGAGATTATAAGTATCCCATGTTGGGATCGGTCAGTCGGCAAGAGAGGGATGAATTACCCTTGAAAAATAAAACTAGGATTTTTTATCTTGCTCAACAAAAATAAAGATTAGTTGTTATAAATAAAGAACATAAGCATATAAATATTAACTAAAAGGAAAGAGGCATAGACAACAAGATTTACTTAGTTGCAACCAGGATGGTTGCTAATCTAAGGCAATGACAAATTCAACTCCAAATATACTCTTTGTGGTGGAGAAACATCTTATATTGGTGCAAAGAGCATCAGTGATGAACAGTCTGTTGATGCAGTCTGGCCTTGATTGTTGTTTTGGTGTTGACACCGATTTAAGTTTAGGTTGATGACTATGATTATGTTTAAGTCCTGATCGAGGATTAGGCATGGTTTGGAAAATCCTAGCCTGGAGGGTTAGGTGTTGAAAATCCTAGTCTGGAGGGCTAGGTGTTGGAAAATCCTAACCTGGAGGGTTAGGTGTTGAAAATCCTAGTCTGAAGGGCTAGGTGTTGGAAAAGTCCTAATTCGGAAGGGTTGGGTGAAAAGTTCTAGCTTGGAGGACTAGGTGAAAAGTCCTAACTTGGAGTGTTAGGTGCAAATTCCCATCCTGGAGAATTAGGTGAAAAAGTCCTGCTTGGAGGGCCAGGTGCCTAGCTTGGAGGGCTAGGTTGGGTGATGTTCTAACTCGGAAGGGTTGGGTGAAAAGTCCTAGCTTGGAGGGCTAGGTGAAAAGTCCTAATTTGGAGGGTTAGGTGCAAATTCCCAACTTGGAGAGTTAGATGGAAAAATCCTTAGCTTGGAGGGCTAAGGTGGATGGAAACTTAGCTTGGAGGGCTAAGTTTAAGTCCCGGGATCAGTCTGGTGACCGATCAGGGAATCTGGCACGTTGCTCCAACGTGGATCGGTCGGGTGACAGATCCAGAAATGACTGATCGGTCTGGTGACCGATCAGGGAGCACACAGTGAGGTTGGGAACCTACTGTACTGCTCCTGATCGATCCGGTGACCGATCAGGGAGTGCGTGTTTCACCCACTGCTTGGCCCCTGATCGATCTGGAGCAAACAGTGTGGTTGAGTTCCCTTGCTGATCTGCACCTGATCGGTCTGGTGACCGATCAGGATCACTGTGCAGATCGTTCTGGAGAACGATCCAGCTTCGCAGGTTTCTCACTAAGATCGATCAGGACGGTGCCTGATCGGTCTGGTGATGATCTAATCGGACTGGTGACCGATCAGGAGAACCCCTGATCGGTCAATTGACCGATCAGAAGGCTTAGGCTGAGAAACTCAGAAATCGCCCGATATAAGGGTGGATCGGTCCGGTGAACGATCCACGACCTGGGATCGGTCTGGTGATCGGTCCAGAAGAATCTCAAAGAAATCGCGATTTCTGATTGAACGTTGGGGATCGATCAGAACGGATCCTGATCGGTCTGGACCCAGCCTGATCGGTCTGGTGACCGATCAGGAGGCTCTCTGATCGGTCAGGTGACCGATCACTTTAATTCAAATTGCACTGTCAGACGCTCTGATCGCGTCTGACCGTATCCGATTCGCTGCTGCTTGCCTCTGATATTTGATTTGCTGTGTGATATACTGCTCTAACAGTCTGATTAAGCTGCAGGTGACAGGGGAGGATTCAAACACTCAAGGAGAAGTCAATGGAGGCTTTCCTTGGAGCAGGTTTGTCCATTTCTCATCTCAGGTTGCAACGGCTGGAGCTGCAGGACTGAAACCGCTGACTGAAGCTTGGCTGAGAGAGCTCAAGAAGTTCAGTAAGGGTTCAGTGGTAGCTGGCGTTGGCAGTGAGGCAGCTGGAGGCTGCTGGAGATGAGGTCACTTGATGCTTAGTGGAGAAACAAAAGGGACGAGAGACAGCTTCAGTGAAGCAGAGTTCCATAGCTTGGGTTTTGAGTTCTTGCCGCCTGAAGTTCTCCACGAGTGCTTGCTGTGTTCTTGAAGTTTCCATCATTCTGAGCAAGCGATTGAGAAGCAATCATCCATTACTTGAGCGCTTGAAGGAGAGAACGAGAAGCTTGAAGTCCGACAGTGGGAAGACACGAAGAAGGGTTCTTGCGTGAGATCGCCACTGGGTGGAGCTCAGGGAAGCTTGCTGCGTTCTTATCCGTGATAAGTGTTTGAGTAAGATCCTTCTTGTTATTTTTTTGTGCTTAAACTCTATCTGTGATTGAAACACTGTAGAGAGGTTACTCCACCGCGAAGGAGGTTGCTTTTTATCCGGTGATCACCGGGGCTTGATCTGCCGACGATCAAGGGATCGCCCACCTTAAGGGCACGCCAAGGAGTAGGGGCAAGTTATCCCCGAACCTTGTAAATCCTCCTTGTTAGCGATCTTGCTAGCTGTGTTTGGTTTGTTTGCGCGTTAGTTTTCTGCACACCTTGTTTTCTATTCTTTCCGCTGTGCTACTGATTTCTAAGTTGCAGAAACTTGCTAAGTGCCAAAGGTTGCATTGATTGGCTATATTCACCCCCCCTCTAGCCATCCCGTTCCCAACACAGTCATCCTCTAGGATTTCGATGTTTGACAGTATACTAAGGTTAGTCAAAGTGATCATGGGTTAAGCCAAATAGGACTTGATGTTTGGTAGGATAAACCCAGGTTTGATCAAGTTTGACAAAGGGTTAACCAAACATGACCTAATGTTTGGTAGAATTATAAGTGACAATATACTTAGGTTTAGTCAAAGTGATCAAGGGTTAAGCCAAAGAAGACTTGATGTTTGGTAGGGCAAACCCAGGTTTAATCAGGTTGACAATGGGATAGCCAAACAGGATCTGATGTTTGGCAGAGTGAATAGAACCCAGGGTTGGTCAGTTTGACCAAGGGATTAAACCAAACCGAACTTGAGGTTTGGGATTATATTTACCTAAAGGTTGGAAGAAGTCTAGTCGGGATTAAGATGACTAGTAAAGAAGTGATTATGGTGGAGGAAATTCTGGTGAGTGAAGCTAGGTCCTAGTGAGTGAAGCTAGGTTGGAAGAAATCTTGGTGAGTGAAGTCGGGTCTTAGTAAGTGAAGCTAGGTGACTAAGTCTTGGTGAGTGAAGCTGAGCACAAAGTCTTGGTCCGGGGGACTGAGCACGAAGTCTTGGTCCGGGATCGAGTAACGGAGTCTTTGCCGAGCGAGGACTACGGACAGAAGTAGAGATGGGTCGAGGTCAGACGTCTCGAGATTCGGGAGTCTCAGAGGTCGAGCACGAAGTCCTGGTCGAGGATCGGGCAAAAGACTTAGCTGAGCGGGGATCGCGAACAGAAGTAGAGATGGGTCGAGGTCGGACGTCTCGAGATCCGGGTTCTTAGAGGTTAAGCGAAAGTCCAACCGGAGGTTCCAGTTGGCAAAGGTAACTTATCTAAGGTGGAGTAAGTGAGGATGCGTTCCCCGGGAAAGGGAACATTAGGCGTCGGTTCGACCTACGGGTTTCGGGTGAAATCCAAAGTCAGAACCAATCAATTAAGGATTAAGATTATTTGCTTTGTTTGTGTGTTTTGTTGTCTTGTAGGTACCTGCAGTTGGAGGCAAGATAGGAGAGCAGAACACAAAACAAACAAGCTTGGGAAAAGGGGTTCCCAGGCGCCTGAATGAAGTCAGACACCTGGTAACCCAGGTGCCCTATATGTATCAGGCGCCTGGGTAAGGCCTGAGATGGATCACAGCAATAGGTTAAGTTTTGACCACGTGGTAGGCGCTTGAGGCTTAACAGGCGCCTGAGTGTTATTAGGCGTCTGCGAATGGATGTTTATCTTTATGCCGAGTTCGCAGCTGCAGATCAGGTTTGACTGCAACGTGGCAGGCGCCCAAGAGCTGACTATATACATCGTACAAAGCATATAGAAGTGGATAAACATTTCAACAAGGAGAAAATCAAAACTGGAATAATATGCATGGCATATCTTCTAACGGAAGAATAATTAGCTGATGTATTGATAAAGGGACTACACAAAAAATAATTTGATAAGCAGACTAGTAAGCTGGCCATGAAAGATATCTATAAATTAGCTTGAGGGGGAGTGTTGGAAATTAATTATATCACTAAAATCCTTAATTGAGTTATAATTACAAGATCATTTCCTATTTAAATACAGACTGTAAAAGATATACAAATCAGCAAAAATAGATGAGTTTTTAATCAATTTTAATTAGTCTTAATTAGATTCCTTTTTTCATTAGTATCCTTTTCTATTGTAAAATTCTCACTATAAAAGGAGAATCTTTACCCATTCTATTGTATGTGAAAAGTAATTATTTTTCCCCATATTTTCTAAGTCCAATATTGAACGATATAAAGTTAGTCTTGTTGCTAAAGGATACACTCAACAAGATGACATTGATTATAAAGAGACATTTTCATCTGTCTCAAAGAAAGACTCATTACGTATTATTATGGTATTAGTGACTCATTATGATTTAGAGTTACACCATATGAATGTGAAAACCATCTTTCTGAATGGAAATCTTAAGGAAGAAGTATATATTGACCAACCTGATTGTTTCTCAATTGAAGAAAAAAGTTATCTAGTGTGTAAACTTAAGAAATCAATATATAGACTTAAACAGGCTTTCAGACAATGGTATATTAAGTTTAATTATCACGCCCCTAGAGGCCCGTACTCGCTCAAAAATCGAACAGCACCTCCCTGCACGGCGAACAATCTGAAACTTATACATACACACATCTCTAACAAATAAAGCACGGCCACACTCGACTGACATCCACATAGACACAACCACGCAGTTACATAATTTGCATAATAAATGATAAACATAATAAATAACTACCCATGAACCAAGCACAACAAATCCAAATCTGACGAAAGTAAATAAATACACGACCAAGGAAAAATCAAATATTATTCGAAATGATAACAAAACCAAAACGATACTAATATGATAAGGTTACTACGAAAGTACGAAAACATAAGGAATTACTCAAGCGGAGACTGACAACTGGATCCTCTCCTAGCGGCACGAGGCGCGACTATCAACTACCTAAAATAAAAAGGAGAATGAGGGGTGGTGAGTTCTGGGTGAAACTTTGCGGGTATAAGAATAGATAAATGCATGGTATATAAAAAGGTAAAACAAGCATAAAGAAAACCAAAGGTATACAGTCTCTGGAATAAAGGAAATAAACCAAAAGAATCTGTACAAATAAAACATACCTGAAACCAATGTAACACGCAGGGGCATGATCAGAAATCCCCATAATTATATCTCAAAAACTACTAATACTGTCGAACAGATCCGGATCATATAATAAATGCAAATCATAACCGAATATGCATGTCAATCAAATGCAGCAATCATAGCTAAAACAAGTGCAACAAATACAAGCAAATGCACAATGCATAATATGTGCATGATGTCATGACCTGTACTGTACACACACCAACCACCGCTATATTGGGTAGGTTGAGAGGACAAGATACAAGCGTCAAAACCTGGGGCTATGCAAATACACCAAAATACTTGTGGTCCTGAATGAAAAGTCGTAACACCTGTAGCTTAAAACCCCAAAATACCTATAGGGACTCCAAACACCTGGGGAATATCAACTATTTGCAGACAACTCCAACTGAGCGTGGCAGAATAGGAAATATATACCCGACAACCCATCTCAACCACAAGGGAGTCAGTGGTCATCGATCTGCAAACAATGCTATGATGCATGCCACTAAGATGCATAACCTCCATCAAACGAAAACCAAGCAAACAAAACGATACGAAAAAACACAATCAACACCACAATAAATAAACATACATTAATCTACTGGGTAGGGTTTATCTAATGCTAACCAAACCCTAGATAGGTCAAATGATTATTCTCAGCACACGCGTACAAGCGGTACTCTTTAATCAGAAGCCAAGAGATGAGACTATATAACTGAACATTTTGAATCATTACTCAAAGGTTAAGCAAGAATAAGTATCAAGCAAGAAAAATAAGGAGAATAGATTTAAGGTAAAGTAACCTACTCAGGTAAGCAAATAACCATGCATTTAAGGTAAACGAATCTACAGGAATCAAGGAAGAAGTACCCACCTTTAATATAGATCGTTTAGAAAGAAGCTCCAGTCTAAATATTCTGCAATCAACTAACGTCCAGTATGAATGACCAAGTTAAATAATTTATGCCTTTATAATTTAGCTAAACTAGTTATTAAACATATTTAGGATCAATCCTAATTACACCATCCACTTAATTAACCCTTAACCCAACTTAGCTATTAAGTTAACTCCCACGCTACAAATAGGTGAACTCTAAGCTAACCCTTAATTAATCCTCAACTACATAATCAGATTAAAACTACACTGATTTAAAGCGATTCACTCCAAACTCCAAACAAACCTAAACCTACCAAAACTCAATATAACGCGAACATAAATTTCCAAATCCCATGTAGCACACAGCAAAGCTTCCGCTATTTCGAGTCTGGTGAAAATAGTGACAGCCGAAGGAAACTGCCTCTGAATTCCTTAACACTTCAGTGATCCTCCTCTCTCCCACAAACGACCTCCACTAATCAGGGACAACCGACATGTATCCCACGGTCGATCGCAACGAGGAAACAACCGGCAATCTCATTTACTTGCGGTGGCGTGATCGCGAAAGGTGGTAGCACAGAGTCTGTAGTGGGGAGGAGATGTCGGCTGCAGTCTGCAGTCGGGAAGAAGAGGAGGGATGGCATCGCTGCTCTCGCTCGTGGCCGGAGAAGAGGGGCGGTGTTCGGGCGAGGGAGAGAAACCGAAAGGGGGGTCGACGATGAGGGGTCGTGCATGAACACAAAGAGGAGGGATATGGCGTCAGACGATGAAGGGAAGGGTGGTTGTTCTTCGCGTGCGTGAAGAGGGGGAGAAGGAGAGAAGGAATCGGCGGGTTTAGGGCTTGCACAGGGAGAAGAAAATAAAACGAGAAGTTTTATATATATATAAATTTCGAGAATTAAACTTTTCTTTAAATAATTCTAAACTAAGCTATCTCGCGTTCAATTGTCTGTGCAAATATTTCCTAAAATTTTAGAAAATTATTTTAAAATTTTCCATAAGGTTACTTCCATTTCTAAAACTTATTTAAGGCATATATATATACATCTTTTAGTTTTGAAGAAAATGTTGTTACATGTATCAAAAGTTAGTGGGAGCAAAATTATATTTTTAGTCCTATATGTTGATAATTCGTTTGCTCCTAATGATTGGATATGTTGCATAAGATAAAAGATTATTTCTCTAAGAATTTTGAAATAAAAAATATGGGGGAGGTATCTTGTGTGATCAGAATTAAAATATTTCGTGATAGATCACAAGGACTGCTAGGATTGTCTCAAAAGTTTATATTGACAAAATTCTAGAGAGATTTAATATGGAAAAATATTTTGCTGGACTATTATAAAATTATATGTTCATTTATAGGCCTAGTATGATAGGATATTAATGTTTGTGGTATATAAAAGGAAGTATGTTATATCATATACAACCGCTATAACCGGTAATTAGTGTTCTATTATACTAAGATGATTATGATATTATAGAAGGATGTGCTTTTTTCTTAATGTTATAATGCATCATACATTTGCTTCGAGTTTTAATTTTATCGAAATTTTAGGTCAAGTAGGAGAATGTTAGATAATAATTATTATCTAATATTATTTGACCTTAAAATTGAATAAATATTTGAAATTAAAATTAAAGTAACTTCATGCAATTGAAGTTACAAATGAAATATAAAATGTAACTCATCCAATATTATTTGAAGTTACAAATGAAATAAAATGTAACTGATCATCAAATATTATTTGAAGTGACTAATGAAATATAAAATGTAACTCATCTAAATATTATTATTATTTTAACGGATACAAATAATAATAACAATAATAATAATAATCGATGCATGATAGATACACAAAAATGAAAATGTTAACATATATTGGTCCTCTTCGTCTATAAATACAAAGCACAATAATATCCATCATATAAAAAATTAATTATGTGCTTTCATAATGAAGGGAAGACAGAAGAGAGAAAATAATATATACAAAGTAATTACATTATGACTTCTTCATCAACTTAGGTATGTAAAATATATTGATTTCAAGATTTGTTTCATAAATATAAATATAATGATCATGTAAATTAACAGTGATGTCCTTCGTTTCCTCGTTGATGTCCTTCCCTTGTCTCTACAATGCCCATTGGGCAGCTCAACTTCTCGTCATTGAGTCATCAAAGAGAAGAGATCAACGGCGGTACTATCGGCGGAAGAGGCAGAGGTGGGACGACCAACTTTGTCTTTGTTGAGGGTGATCGATGTGAATCGATCGCCAAGAGGAAGGGATGTGGCCAACGAGGAGGATGCAAGCGCATCGTCTCCCAATAGCACGCTCTCGAGCGCGAACAACAAGAGGCTGGAGCGAGATGGCAACCACCATCTCCTCGGCGATTATGAGCTTCTTGATGTGGATTGGTCTTGCTCCTACAGACTAGAAAATTAAATACAAATTGTTGTGGCTTCTTCTAAGTCTAGGGGCTATTTATAGCCCAAAAACTCAAGTTATCATTGTGCTGACGTGGACCTGAGGTGCCTCAGTTGTGATCTGAGGCGTCTCATATTGATAAACTTTATCAACGAAAGCCAATGGTAACTACTGATAAAAGTTTGATATAAGGCGCCTCAGTACAGACTTGAGACGTCTCAAGCTTCAACTGAGGTGCCTCAGTTTGGTTCTTGCGCAAAACTGATTTTCCCCAACTGAAGCACCTTCTCAATGAACTGAGGCGCTTCAGTTGACCATTTGGTTAAAGTCAACATCCGTATTGACTTTATCTCTTTTCGTCCACTTGGGTGAATTTCAGCCAACTAGAAATAGGCTCACCTGAACCTGACTCTAGGCTTTTGCCTCGAACAGGCTTCCTCCCAGCTTCTCGTCCCTCGGACGTCGTACACGTTATTCTCCTCCACCGGTGTACTCTTCCGTAGCTTCTCATCCCTCGGATGCATGTGTCATCCTTCTTGCTCGGTGCGTCTTCCGTTCGACCTCCTCGAGCAGACTTCCTCGCAGGCTTCTCATCCATCAGATGTCACACACGCCCTTCCTGTCCATCAGTGTACTCTTTCGTAACTTCTCATCCCTCGAATTCACCAGACATTCTTCTTGTTCGTTGTGTCTTTCGCTCGACTTCTTGTGCTCTTAAGCTCTTGCACACTCAGACACAAGGATCAAAAATAACCAGGACCTAAATTGACTTGGCTTATCACATCAAAACTAACCCAAGGTACTTATAGTTTCTCCCTTTTTGATGTGCATCAACCCGAGTTAAGTTAGGGTAAACCACACCAGAAAATAATATTGTTTATAAAAATAATAAAATAGATTATGCAATTTAGTATGAGAAATATTCCAATTAATTTCAAATTATCCTCCCCCTTAACTTAACTCTCAAAATTGTCTCCCTTTGATCATATCAAAAATCAGGGTTAACAAAAAAAACTTAAAGATATTTCAAAAATTTGTAAGGGGTAAAAAAAATCTAAGAAAAAATTCACAAAACCTTGTCCATTTGTCAGATAATTTCTTAAATTTTAACAAAGTGCCAAAATGGAAAGTTTGACTCTATAAAAAATTCTTGAGAAGAAATAAATTTTCTAACTATCATAAAATAATTTTTATTCCAGAAAAAAAAGTTTTGAACAAAATCACTTTCACAATTAAATTTCGACTTGAAAATTTTTAATAATTTTTCTTAAAGGTTAAGATACAATGACTAACTTATGAAAAAAATGGTTTTAAAAAAATAAATTTTGAAATATTTCTAAAATGAAAACTTAAAAACATAGAAATTTATCTATTGGTCCAAAGATTCTCAAAATTTTGTCAATGTCTAAAAATGGTCATTCAGTTTCTAAAAAAAATTATAAGGAAATAAATTTTCTAAGATATTACAAGCGATTTTCATTCCGAAACTGAGAAATTTTAAAAAGCAATTTTTAAAATTGAATTTCGAGTTCAAAACAATTCTGAAATGCATTTACTAAATTCCAAAAAAAGATCTATCTTTTCGAAAATAATTTTCTAAAAATTAAAAATCCTATTTCGATGAAAAATTCATAATAATTAGTTTAATGATCGAAAAAATTCCAAAAACTTTCTGTAGAGTGATATGAACTGTGTCTATCGCAGAAACATTTAAAACCCAATTAACCCAGTAAAGAAAATTTTGAAAAGATTTTTCAAATAATTTTGACGAATGCAATTTATTTAATTCTAGCTAATACAAAATCCAAATTCTAGCAAGTTTAAATGGATAAGAAAAATTTTGGAATCCAATATAAATTTTTGCTAATTGGTTTTATCAAATATTTAGATGGAATATAATTTTTAGACACTTTTGTAATCTAGCCCTTATGGTTCCTCAAATACCAATTCAGCCCTCCATTATATCTAACATTTTTAATTGGAGAATGAAAAAACCTTTTTCAAAAATTCTATTTGTTCTTTTAAATTATCATTTTTATTTTTATGTTGGTCTAAATATTCTAGTAGACATGTTGTAGATAACTTAATTTTAAGATCAAAATTTTCCCTTTTTATTTTTACATACTTTGATCTTAACTTGCAAAAAGATTTTATCATCAATTTAATACCTGAATATAATTGGTTTGAAGGAAGTTTACATACCTCACTTACCGTTTTGTGGATAGACGCTCTCCCTTCATCATTGTCATCTTCTAACGTAGCTCTTCCTTCATTGATGCTTTCCTTTGTGGTTGTTTCATCATCTTCCGATAGGTATTTAGCTATTAAAGCTAGTCTGAAAGTCTCTTCAGTCTCAGATTCTTTTGAAGACGAAGGGGTGCCCATCAAAGAGTCGGATTTTGTTTCATTCGATTTTTTATAGAGTTCCAGAAGCTTAGTCCAAAGGGCTTTCGCTGATGTGTAAGGACCAATTTTTTTGAGTTCCTCAGCTGGTAGTACGCTTAAGAGGTGGAACTCGACCTTCCCATTTGTCATGAACTCGTCAAGTTGTTTTTCAGTCCAGCGGTGTTCTTCGAGTTCTTTTCCATTCTCGTCCTTCGGTGTTTCAAAACCAAATTTAATTGTTAAAAGAATATTGAAATTAGTTTTGAAAAATACCTTCATGCGTCGTTTCTAGAACGCAAATTCTCCCTCAACTTTGATGAATAGATGTTCGAGCTGACCATCATCTTGTTGTTTTATCTGGTGGTTAGTCCTTCAAAAGTGAACATGGCTCTGATACCAATTGTAGGTCTCGTACAAGCGTGTTGGAGGGGGTGAATATCCCTGCAATGAAACACTAAATCTTTTGCACTTTCTTTAGCAAAGATAACTGATTAGTCTAATCAGTTAAAATAAATATAAATAATATCAACAACTATAAATGAAAAGACTCAAAATTACTTGATTGTAACTAAGATGGTTGTTGAGCTAAGGTAATAAAAAGCGCACTAAAAAGTCTCCTTTGTTATAGGCGGAGAAGCCTCTTAAAATCTTGGATGACTCACAAAATGACTAGGAAATTAAATGCAAGTTGTTGTGTCTTTTTCCTAGGTCTAGGGGCTATTTATAGCCCAAAAACTCAAGTTACAGTTGTGATGATGTGGACCTAAGGTGTCTCAGTTGTGATTTGAGACGCCTCATATGAACAAACTTTATCCATGGAAGCCAATGGTAGCTGCCAATAAAAGTTCAATCGGAGGCGCTTCAGCTCAGACTTGAAGCACCTTTATTCAAACCTGAGGTGACTCAGGTTCCAACAGAGGTGCCTTAGTTCAGTTCTTCCGTAAAACTGATTTGCCCCAACTGAGGCACCTTCTGAAGCAGTTGAGGCCCCTTAGTTGACCATTTGGTCAAAGTCAACATTCACATTGACTTTTTCTCTTTCCGTACACTTGGGTGATTTTTGACCAACCAGAGTTAGGCTCACCCGAACCCGATTCTGGGCTTTCACCTCAAACAAGCTTCCTCCCTAGCTTCTCATCCCTCGTACGTCGCACATGTCATTCTCATCCATCAGTGTACTCTTCCGCAACTTCTCGTCCCTTAGATGCGCGCATCATCCTTCTCGTTCACTGTGTCTTCCTTTCGATCTCATCGAGCAAACTTCCTCCCTAGCTTCTCGTCCCTCAAATGTCGTGGATGCCCTTCTTGTCCACTAGTGTACTTTTCATTAACTTCTTGTCCCTCGAATGCACCAGACATCCTTCTCGTCCGTTGCATTTTCTGCTCAACTTCTTATGCTCCTAAGCTCCTGCACACTTAGACACAAGGAACAAAAATAATCATGACCTAACTTGACTCAGTTAATCACATCCAAATCAACCTGAAGTACTTATAGATATAAGATAATCTTCATCCTGGGTTATCATCTAATACTACTCTAAACTTGAGGACAAGTTCTTTTCAACCCGGGATGATTGATGCAGGAAGATCCGAAAAATTTAATTACTATTTGTGGTCATTTTCATTATTTTTTAAGTATTTTAGGTATTTTTTATAATTTCTATCCTCTATTTTTTTAGATTTTTTTAATCCATTTAGAGATTTTAAAATTATGAGTTTTTTTATTGTAATTTCTTTCCTTTCTTTGCAAAATAAGATATGAGATCTATATTATAAGATTTCTTTTCTTTTATTATGTCTTAGTGTTGGGTTTATATAAACATTTGTTTAGCTATTTGAAGAATTAATAATTTGTTATCAAATAAAATTTTCTTTTTTTAGAAAAATCATGTGGGCAATGATTTTCTCTTTTTGTCTTCTCCAATCTCCCTTCTTGTTGACCCGTAGGATAATCGCTATCCTGTCCAATGTCAGGAGACATCCATGGATAGGGAGGTTTACGCAGCCTGAGATAATCAAGGTCAAGAGGAGATCTCCATAGATAGGAAGGCTCTTACAGCCTGGGATAGTTGAAATTCATAACAGATCTCCACATGTAGGGAGGCTCTCACAACCTAGGATAGTTGAGGTCTAGGAGAGATCTTCACAAGTAGGGAGGCTTTCATAGCCTAGGACAAGTAGGGTCCAGGAGAGATCTCCACAAGTAGGGAGCGTCTCTCAACCTAAGATAGTGTTGGTTAGAGAGACATTAACATGAATGGTAAGTAGAGTAAGTAGAGGGGGTAAGAGTCAAGGGGAGGTATCCCTAACTGGGAAGGTTGTCACAGCCTAGACGGTGTGTTGGAATGTTCCTGAGTGAGGATGCTCTCGTACTAGTTCAAACAAGACTAGTGGACAACCACTTCTTCATTCAAGCCATTTGGATACTAGGTCAATTTTGAGATATTCCCAAGTCGTACACTTCTTGTCTGGTCATGTCTCTGGTGAGCATGGATAGACCTATCTAAGTATATATATGCCCGGGTAGGGATTGCGAGGTGCATCACCTTCTTTTCTATAATCCACATATTTAAGTCTTCAGTCCAACTAATTCAAGTGGCCTTCCCCGATTCACCCACAATGCGAGCAACAATGTCACTCATCAATCGACTTTGTCCAAAATTTGATCACGATAAGCACATCCCTTGCCTTCTGAGAATCAAGGATTATCCACATTGTATCTTTACCGCTGCACCAAGGCCGAGAGATTGTAATTCCCATATTATAGCGCATGATGTTAAGCCCGAGAGAGGCTAGATTGGCATGAATCATAAGATCTTTGGGCATGCCTCCGGTGCTGAGGTTTCACTCTTGTTGGAGAACTATACTTTTTTTTCCCCGACAACTAGGCATGGATGTCTTGACGAGCTTATTCTCCAGACTTTGGCTCGCTTGAAGCTTGGTTATAAATACTTCAAGAAACTCAGTCTTCGTGGTAGTACAAGACCAATTCTGTCAAATAGATAGGAATTGTTAATTGATCTATCAGACAAGTCATTTGAATGTCATGTTGAAGTGTTTTAGTTCATTAAATTATTTGGTAGATCAAAATAACTTAGAATAAAAGACCAAGTTTAAATTTGCCAAGCTCCTGCAAATAAATGACTGAAATTTATTTGGCAATTTATCAAAAGGCGTACCTAAGAATTGATATTTACCAAAAGGCGTACCATGGTTTCATTTTCACCAAAAGACGCACTTATTTTAGTGAACTTCCTCTTATATCCTCCTGCTATGTACTGTCTTCTCTTTCTTTCTCAGTAATAAATTCCGAGACGTCTGCACATGCAACGTGATTTAATTACTGACTTTTATTTTAAAATAATATATTATGAAATCGGCGCTAAATTAAAAAACGTAAGGTAAAAATTGAAAAAAATATTTCACTTAAAAAATTTCTCATCCAACGTGATTTAAAAATATAAATAAATGATTTTTATATTTGATTAATAGAAATTAATATATTAAATAATATTTAATAAATATATTAATGTATAAAAAAATTTGAAAAAAACTGACGGTGGGCCTGAAATCAATAGATTTCAGGCCTACGCTGGGCCTGAAATATTTTTATTTCAGGCCTATGGTGGGCCCGAAATAAAAATATTTCAGGCCCAGCGTGGGTATGAAATTTTTTATTTTAGGCCCACGTTGGGCCTAAAATCTTTTGATCAAGCCCGACGTGGACTCAATTTTTTTCTATTTTAAAAATATATTAATATATAAAAAAAACGTATCAAAATATTTAATTTCAGATTCAAACGCAGGGCCTGAAGTCATCACAGGAGGGTCTGAAGTCAAATAACTTCAGATCATATAAATAATTAATTTAATAAATAATAATTAAATATAAAAAATATTTTTAAAATTAAAAAATTTTCAGTGCCCTTGGGGCCTGAAGTCGGATGACTTCAGGCCCAAGGAGGGCTTGAAGTCTGATGACTTCAGGCCCTCCATCAGTGGGTTTTATAAAATATAAAAATATTTTATAAAAAGGTATAATATATAATTACATATTATTTATAATTTTTATAAAAAAGATATAATATATAATTACATAATAATAAAATGTTATTATAATGAAATCCAGATATAAGAGGTCCATCAGTGGGTTTTGGTCAAAACCCACTGATATTTCTAAACTACTCCTATTTCATTGGTGATATCTAATATATAAATGTTTGGACACCTAAAACATCATCTCCTACCTCTACCCTCTCTATTCATATGGAGTTTTCAGAAATTCAGATATGATAGATCCATCAGTGAGTTTTGGTCAAAACCCACTGATATTTCTAAACTACTCCTATTGCATTGGTGATATAGAGTGTATAGATGTTTGGACACCTAAAACATCTTCTCCTAGGTCAACCCTGTCTATTGATATAGGGTTTTCAGAAATCCAAAAATGGGAGGTCCATCAGTGGGTTTTGGTCAAAACCCACTGATATGGCTAAATTACTCCTATTGCATTGGTGATATCTAATATATAGATGGTTGGACACCTAAAACATCATCTCCTACCTCTAACCTCTCTATTCATATGGAGTTTTCAGAAATCCAGATATGGGAGGTCCATCAGTGGGTTTTGGTCAAAACCCACTGATATAGCTAAATTTTTTATTTCAGGTCTACGTTGGGCCTGAAATCTTTTGATTCAAGCCCAACGTGGACTCAAATTTTTTTCTATTTTAAAAATAAATTAATATTAAAAAAATGTATCAAAACACTTAATTTCATATTCAAACGCAGGGCATAAAGTCATCCCAGGAGGGTCTAAAGTTAAATAACTTCAAATCCTATAAATAATTAAATTAATAAATAATAATTAAATATAAAAAATATTTTTAAAATTAAAAAATTTTAGGCCTGAAGTCATCCGACTTCAAGCCCTCCATCATTGGGTTTTATAAAATATAAAAAAAATTATAAAAATTTTTATAAAAAGGTATAATATATAATTACATATTATTTATAATTTTTATAAAAAGTGTAATATATAATTACATAATAATAAAATGTTATAATAATGAAATCCAGATATGGGAGGTCGATCAATGGGTTTTGGTCAAAACCCACAGATATTTCTAAACTACTCCTATTTCATTGGTGATATCTAATATATATATGTTTGGACACCTAAAACATCATCTTATACCTCTAACCTCTCTATTCATATGGAGTTTTCAGAAATCCAGATATGGGAGGTCCATCAGTGGGTTTTGACCAAAACCCACTGATGGACCTCTCATATCTGGATTTCTGAAAACCCTATATCAATAGACAGGGTTGACCTAGGAGAAGATGTTTTAGGTGTCCAAACATCTATACACTCTATATCACCAATGCAATAGGAGTAGTTTAGAAATATCAGTGGGTTTTGACCAAAACTCACTGATGGACCTATCATATCTGGATTTCTGAAAACTCTATATGAATAGAGAGGGTAGAGGTAGGAGATGATGTTTTAGGTGTCCAAACATCTATATATTAGATATCACCAATGAAATAGGAGTAGTTTAGAAATATCAGTGGGTTTTGACCAAAACCCACTTATGGACCTCCCATATCTGGATTTCATTATTATAACATTTTATTATCATGTAATTATATATTATACTTTTTATAAAAATTATAAATAATATGTAATTATATATTATACCTTTTTATAAAATTTTTTATAAAATATTTTTATATTTTATAAAACCCACTGATGGAGGGCCTGAAGTCGGATGACTTCAGGCCCCAAGGGTACTGAAATTTTTTTAATTTTAAAAATATTTTTTATATTTAATTATTATTTATTAAATTGATTTTTTATAGGATCTGAAGTTATTTGACTTCAGACCCTCCTGGGATGACTTCAGGCCCTGCGTTTGAATCTGAAATTAAGTGTTTTGATACGTCTTTTTATATATTAATATATTTTGAAAATAGGAAAAAAAAAATTGAGTCCACGTCGGGCTTGAATCAAAAGATTTCAGGCCCAACGTGGACCTGAAATAAAAAATTTAGCCATATCAGTGGGTTTTGACCAAAACTCACTGATGGACCTCCCATATCTGGATTTCTGAAAACCCCATATGAATAGAGAGGTTAGAGGTAGGAGATGATGTTTTAGGTGTCCAACCATCTATATATTAGATATCACCAATGCAATAGGAGTAGCTTCGCATGTAGTTTTCTTGTTGTAGAACCTTGATTTTGTAATCTAAGTGCATGCTTGGAGAATATTGTTTATGGTGTGATTTAAGTTTCTCAAGAATACATGTTTTTAATCATAGAACTTGAATTGGAGTAGATTTTATATGTGTGATCTAAGCATGAAAGGCCAAGTTCTTGAAAAGTCCCAAAGATGAGTTTTGGGTTAAGGGCACGCAAGGTGCTCGATGAAAGTTCCAAGTGAGAAAGGTAAAGTTTTGTAGTGCAAAAAGTTATGCAAAAAGAAAGTTAGCTTGATAAATACAAGCATTATGAGTAAGAAAGTATTTTATTTTTGTAAAGTGACATGTACCGGGCAAAAGAGAGGCCCACAGAAAGTTAGAAAGAAGTTCTAATAGGGTGCGGTGGCTAGCTACCCCGAAACCTATTAGGGATGCGCGCATTGGTACACTGATACCATGGTACATTGTCAAGGCCTGAAAAAGTTGATTATTATTTTGAAATATATGAGTATATGTAAGTGTTTTCAGTTTAAGCATATGTTTTGCTAAGTATGTTAACATTGTTATGCTACAAGCATGTTAAAGAGCAAGAGCAAGGAAGTTAGTGGTTTAAAGTATGGAAATGCATAAGTAGCAAGTCTCAAAAGAAATTATGAGCATGTTAGATTTGCCAATGTTTTAATGCTAGTAAATGTTTTCAAGCATGATTGAGCATGATAAGTATGTGAAAGTTTCCATGTGTAAGTATTTCAAAGTGCATGTGTTTTGAAGTAAGCATTATTTGAAAAGAGCATGTTTATCCCTTATCGTTTGGATTTGTGAGTTAGGATTTACTTACTAAGCAATTTGCTTATTAGTTGCATTTTCCTTCTATTGCAGATAAAAGTAAAGAAAAAGCATAAGTTAAGGAGGCGAAGGGACTTGCTTTGATGTTCAGTGGCGGTGGAACCGTGGGAGAGATCTTTGGGCCAAGTCTTGTAGAACATGTGTTTTGGTGTTTTGAAGTGGTAGAATGAATGACTTTGTTTAAACTATGCATAGAGGTTAAGTTTGGTACAAACTCTAGAGTGTTTTGCTTACGTTTTGATAGTTTTGTTAAATCTCGCAAGGATTTTAATTTCAAGTTATTGGATTCGTTTTGAGTTGCTAAAATATTCATAAAACTAGTATAGAGTATAGAAATGGAGTTATGTCTTTGTATGTCTTGGAAGTATATGTCTTGTGGATCGTTGGAGATGGTTTTCAGGTCTGAAATGTAGGTTTTCAGGCGTGCCAGTCGACTGGTTCAGAACCAGTCGACTGCGATATCGAACAGAACCTACTGTTCGATGCACCAGTCGACTGCCATGAGGCCAGTCGACTGGTGCCGGGCACGGAAAGTTTCTGTGGCCGATACCAGTCGACTGGCTATATAGCAGTCGACTGGTACCATTGAAAAGAAGTGGTATAGAGCAGCTGGTTAGTGCTTTAGTGTTACAAGCTAATAAAATTAAAGTTTTTGCTTTATTTTGGCTGATTAGTACTTTAAACATGATTATGAAATGTTAGTTCAGCAAATAGCGAAATAAGAAATTTTAAATTCTCCCAGTTGGTTTAGCATTATAAGAAATCACTAATTAGTTAGTTAGTAGCGATCCGCCTTAAAGCTTAGTACCAGAAGGTGGGTCATCACAGAGTGGTATCAGAGCAAAAGGTTCCACCCTTCCGCCACACTGACATCAAGTATCAATCCTGCCGCCTGCCAAGTAAGAAGTTCATATGTTATAGTTTTGTATGCTTTTCATTATTGACTGCAAGTATCAGTAAGTGCATGATGATAAGGAAGTATGTTAGTATTATTATATGCTAATATGTGTATGGAGATAATGAAGTAAGTTAGTAAGAGATAATGAGCTTTTATTTTCTTTAAGATATAGAGTAAGGGAATGCCAAGAGGGCGTCCTGGAAAGGCCCAAAATGAGGAGCTAGCTCCTAAAGGGCAAGAGGTAGAGTCAGTACCACCACCAAATCTCTTAGAGGTGGTAGCGCAGTTATGGAGACAGTTAGCAGAATAACAGCAAGTTATTGCCACCATGATAGCTAACCAGTAGGCCACTCCTGTTACCCCGTTGGTGGCGAATGTAGTGGCACCAGTTGTGACCAAAGACCCATCGGTTACTTCTGTAATCCCGGCAAGGGGGGTAAGACAAGAAGCGTACCTCATTCAGTAGAAGAAACTGAAGCCAGGGAACTTCCCAGGCACAAGCAAACCATGGGATGCTTAAGCATGGTTCAAAACGTTGGAAAGAATAGTAGGGCTACTGGACTGGCATGAGGTAGAGAAGATAAAGTGTGCATCTTTCTGACTTACGGGAGATGCTAGGATGTGGTGGGAGAAAGTTAAGGCCAAGAGAAATATCAGCTAGATGACATGGACCGACTTCGAGACTGAGTTCTTCGAAGAATATTTTCACATGCGAGTAACCAACAAGCGTTACGACGAGTTCACGGAGTTCAAACAAGGAGACTTATCCGTGAATGAAGCAGTGAAGAAGTTTAATCGGTTAGCTCGTCTGTGCCCAGAGCTAGTTAGCATAGAAAAAGAGATAGTCAAGCTAATGCTCAAGATGTTAAGGCCTGAGATAGCGTTAAATGGGGCTAGCGGTGTTAAGAGGCCGCAAACCTCCGAAGAACTGATAAGTAGTGCTTTGATCACGGGGCACTACTTAAACAGTATAAAGGCCACCAGAAATATTGAACGATGAAGTTCTTAACAACCTTACCTTCGGGAGAGGTCATGGCATCTACTCAGTGGCTAAGAGCTGTATTAATTCAGATTTCCAACCAAGAACTCTATGGTGAGTTAGTAGTCCTTGACATGAAGGATTGTGATATCATCTTAGGGATGGATTTCTTGAGCAAGTACAGTGTTGCTATTGAATGCCGTAGAAGAAGAGTAAAGTTCACACCAGAAGCAGAACTTCCATTCGAGTTTGTCGTAGACCCAAAGAGAAAGATAAAAGGTTTCTTTCTAACCTACAAGCTCACAAGATGTTAGATAATGGGTGTTCTGGTTTTCTAGCTCATATAGTAGATGCAAGTTAAAGAGAAGGATTAAAGAAAGAGGAAGTGAGGGTAGTCTGTGACTATCCGGAGGTGTTTCCTTAAGAGTTACCAGGACCACCTCCCAATCGAGAAATTGAATTTGAAATTGAGTTGGTTCCAGGAACCAACCCAATTTCAAAGGCACCTTATCGCATGGCACCAGCAGAACTGAAAGAGCTGCAAGAACAGTTACAAGACCTGCTCGACAAGGGTTTTATCCGCCCTAGTCATTCACCCTAGGGAGCTCCCGTATTGTTCGTCAAGAAGAAAGATGGATCTATGCGAATGTGCATAGATTATCGAGCTTTGAATAAGGTAACCATCAAGAACAGATATCCTTTGCCAAAGATAGATGATTTATTTGATCAGCTGAAGGGAGGCGCAGTGTTCTCCAAGATAGATCTGCGATCAGGTTACCATCAACTCAGAGTGAAGGAGAGTGATGTGCCAAGGACTGCTTTCAGTACAAGATATGGGCACTATAAGTTTGTGGTCATGCCCTTTGGAGTGACAAACGCCCCTGCGACGTTTATGGATCTAATGAATAGAGTGTTCAAGGATTTTCTGGACAAGTTCGTCATTGTCTTTATTGACGATATCCTAGTGTATTCAAAGACTCAGGAAGAACATGCCGAACACCTGAAGATGGTATTGCAAACCTTACATCAGAAGGAGTTGTACGCCAAATTCTCAAAGTGTGAGTTTTGGCTTGACCAGGTGGCCTTCCTAGGCCACATCATTTCCAAGGAAGGTATTATGGTAGACCCAGCCAAGATTGAAGCAGTTAGTAACTGGAGTCGACCAACGAATGCTAGTGAGATCAGAAGTTTTCTGGGTTTAGCAGGGTACTACAGAAGGTTTGTAGAGGGCTTTTCAAAGATAACTTCTCCACTTACGGCCCTTACCAGAAAGAATAAGAAGTATGAGTGGACTGAGGACTGTGAGCAGAGCTTCCTTGAGTTGAAGAAGAGACTGACCAGTGCTCCTATCCTTACAGTACCCGAAGGTGATAAGAGCTTTGATATATACAGTGATGCATCAAAGCTAGGACTTGGAGCAGTCCTTATGCAAGAAGGCAAGGTCATAGCTTATGCTTCCAGGCAACTCAAGGACTATGAAAAGAATTACCCCACTAATGATCTGGAGTTGGCAGCTGTAGTCTTTGCTCTAACGATATGGAGGCATTACTTGTATGGAGTTCAGTGTAAGATTTATACAGATCACCAGAGTCTGAAATATTTCTTCACTCAGAAAGACCTCAATATGAGACAGCGAAGGTGGCTCGAGTTAGTGAAGGACTATGACTGTGAGATTCTTTACCACCCTGATAAGGCAAATAGAGTAGCAGATGCACTGAGTAGAAAGACTTGTGCCACTTTGATGTCCCTATCAGCATTGGCACCACCATTACAGAAGGAGATAGTAGATTATGGAGTGGAGATTATTGATGGACAGCTAGCCCTATTGACACTAGAGTCTGTAGGACTGGTGCCGTCGATAGAGGGGGGGTGAATATCGATCGTGAAAACTTCGCTAAAACTTTCGAATCTTTCGTTCTAGACTTAGAGTGTTAGCGCAGCGGAAAATAAATAGAACGAATAAAAACACAGCAAAGGACACGTGGGATTTTTACTTGGTTCCCGACCCCCCAGGGTCAGTACATCCAAGGCCTATGCACGGGAACGCCCGTCCACTATTGGTCTCCTTTCCGGACTTTCCGGAGGCGGAGAAACCCGACTTACAGTGCAGAATTACAAGCAATAATATAGAAATTTAAGTACAGTAATTAAAACGCAAACCAACGAGAAAATTATGAAGCTCGGCCGATCTGGACCTCCGAAGTGCCGCGCACCTCCTCCTGGAGCCTCCCGGTCGTAGAGCCTCGTTGCTAGCGCGTTGTCGTCGGTCGGAATGATCAAAACAGTACTTGGAAGTCATATTTGAAGCTGAGGGGTCGAAGCCCCTTATATAGGCCTCCTGGGGGCGCCCCGGACGCTCGGGGCGCCCCGGAAGACTCGGTCAACTCTTATCCTCGCGCCTACTTCGTTGCAGGTGATAAGACCTTTGACCAGGTCGCCCCGGACGCTTCGGGCGCCCCTGTGAGAGTTTATCCTGTGTTCTGGCTTCGAAACAGCAAAACAGCTACGAATCCGGGCGCCCCGGACGCTCCGGGCGCCCCGGACGCTTCCGGGCGCCCCGGACGCTCCGGGCGCCCCGGACGCTTCCGGGCGCCCCGGACGCTTCCGGGCGCCCCGGACGCTCCGGGCGCCCCCATTGACACCTATTTTGCCTGCTTCGAAGTAACACTGCTTTTGTTCTTTACTGGGGGCGCCCCCACTGCTGGGGGCGCCCTGGTTGCCTGGGGGCGCCCTGGTTAGGGCCTTCAGCAGGCTGCTCCATCTTCCAATCTTGGTACCTGCAAGATATACAACCACAAAGCATAGATACATATAATAGTGGTCTTAAGGACTTGGTTCGGACTTCGGATTTGCACGAAACCCTAGGTCAAACCGGCACGAGTTCCTATCCCCGAGAACTCGCCCTTCACCTACTCCTTTCAGGAGACGGTTGCCACCCAGCCCTTCGGGTGGACTTTTACTTAGCTTCCGATTACTCCAGATCTCGAGACGCCCAAACCCTGACCCGTCTCTACTCCTGTCCTTAGTCATCGCTCAGCTAAGTTGCTTAGTCCCTCGGACCAAGTCTTCATTTCCTAGCAGTCCTTCGCCAGGTGCCTAGCAGCCCTTCGCTAGGTCTTTGTTACCAAGCGGTCCTTCGCCTGGTGCCTAGCAATCCTTCGCTAGGTCTTCTATGCCTAGCAGCCCTTCGCTAGGTGCCTAGCAGCCCTTCACTAGGTCTTAGGGTTACGATACCTAGCAGCCCTTCGCTAGGTGCCTAGCAGCCCTACGCTAGGTCTTGGGGTTTCGATACCTAGCAGCCCTTCGCTAGGTGCCTAGCAGCCCTTCGCTAGGACTTTTCTTCAGCTTAGGTTACTTCTCTTTTGCTCCCCTTTGTCTGTTCAATATATCACTGACTTAAGTGAATTGTCAAACATTAAAACACTTAAAGAGGAATACCATTGATGCAACTTGCACCAACAGAGTCCACTTTTCTTGAAGAGATACAGAAAGAGCAAGCTGAGGATTCTGATATCCAAAGGATCAAGCAAGAGGTGCAAGAAGAAGAGAGTAAAGAGTTTAGAGTATCTGACAGTGGGATACTCTATTATGGTGACCGTTTGTGTGTCCCCAAGAATGAAGAGCTGAGAAAGAAGATTCTTGAAGAAGCCCATGGAACTCCCTACTCCATGCATCCTGGTTCTACCAAGATGTACCAGGATTTGAAAAGAAGATTTTGGTGGTCCGGAATGAAGAGAGACATAGCTAAGTATGTCAGCACCTGCCTGACATGTCAGAGAGTTAAAGTAGAACACCAGAGACCAGGAGGTGTTCTACAGCCCATTCAGATTCCAAAGTGGAAATGGGAAGACATAGCCATGGATTTCATAGTTGGTCTACCAAAGATAACTAATGGCTATGACGCTATTTGGGTGATAGTAGACAGATTGACCAAGTCTGCCCACTTCTTGGCAATCAGAGTGTCTTACTCAATTAAAAAGTTAGCCCAGTTATATGTGTAGGAAGTGATCCGACTACACGGAGTCCCGAAGACCATTATCTCTGATAGGGATGGTCGTTTCACTTCACACTTTTGGGAGTGCGTACAGGCAGCGTTAGGCACCAAACTGAAATTCAGCACAGCTTTCTATCCCCAGACTGATAGACAGACAGAGAGAGTGAATCAAGTTCTAGAAGATATGCTCAGAGCTTGTGCATTAGACTTCAAGGGCAGTTGGTACAAATATTTACGTTTAGCTGAGTTTGCCTACAACAACAGTTACCAAGCCACTATTGGTATGGCACCCTATGAAGCTCTTTATGGTAGGAAGTGTAGATCTCCCCTCTGTTGGTATGAAGGTAGTGAGAAGAAAGAAATGGGGTCTCAGACTGACCTTATAGATGATACCACAGAAGCTATAAAGAGCATCCGCCAGAGAATAAAAGCTGCTCAGAGTAGGCAGAAGAGTTATGCCGATGTACGCTGTAGACCGTTAGAGTTTGAAGTTGGGGATACAGTTTTCCTCAAAGTAGCTCCTATGAAGGGTGTGATGAGATTTGGTAAGAAAAGCAAGCTAAGTCCTCGATACGTAGGACCCTACCCAGTGACGAAAAGAGTTGGCAAAGTAGCTTATGAGTTGGAGCTACCCTCAGAGATGTCAGCAATACACAATGTGTTCCATGTCTCGATGTTGAAGAAGTACATCCCAGATGCCAACCAAGTGATTGAGCCACAGATGGTACAAGTTCAAGAAGATCTCAGTTATGAAAATCGACCTATTCAGATAATAGATCGAGCAGATAAGAAGTTGAGGAACAAAGTGGTACCGCTAGTAAAAGTTTTATGGCTGAATCAGAAGTATGAAGAGGCAACCTTGGAATCAGAAGATAGCATGAGGCAAAGGTATCCAGAGCTGTTCTAAGTTCGAGGACAAACTTTTTATAAGGTAGGGAAGATTGTAACACCCAATAATTTTCTGGTATTATTAGGGATTTTTCAGAACTTTTCTAGCATTTTTCGGAATTAAAATAAAATGAAAAAAATTTAAGGGTCGGGTGGGGATTGATCTCGCGACCACAGGAGAAGCCAATCCCTAAGCAAGTCCAAGTAACCAGCTGGGCAAGGGTATCAAGCACAAAAAAAATTGAAGCAAAATAATATTATAGTCGATTTAGCTCGTTTCATGAAGAGGTATTTAAACTTCCACTTAAGTTGAGTTAAGACCCCATTAGGGCTTGGAGGAGGCCGCGCGAGCAGGGTGGGAGGCTGCGAAAAACAGGGAAGAAAAGGGGAGTTTTCTCCTCCTTCTCCTTCCTCTTGAAGTAGAAAACCTAGGGCTTCTTCCCTAGGGCCAAGGGTGAAGTTTTCTTGCAAAGGAAGAGGAAAAGAACCCTACGCTAGGAATTTTGAGATACTTAGTGAGTTTTCTTCAAGAAAAGGGTAAGTAAATCACTCACCTGCAATAGGAGTAGCCTCGTATGTAGTTTTCTTGTTGTAGAACCTTGATTTTGTAATCTAAGTGCATGCTTGGAGAATATTGTTTATGGTGTGATTTAAGTTTCTTAAGAATACATGTTTTTAATCATAGAACTTGAATTGGAGTAGATTTTATATGTGTGATCTAAGCATGAAAGGTCAAGTTCTTGAAAAGTCCCAAAGATGAGTTTTGGGTTAAGGGCACGCAAGGTGCTCGATGAAAGTTCCAAGTGAGAAAGGTAAAGTTTTGTAGTGCAAAAAGTTATGCAAAAAGAAAGTTAGCTTGATAAATACAAGCATTATGAGTAAGAAAGTATTTTACTTTTGTAAAGTGACATGTACCGGGCAAAAGAGAGACCCACAAAAAGTTAGAAAGAAGCTCTAATAGGGTGCGGTGGCTAGCTACCCCAAAACCTATTAGGGATGCGCGCATTGGTACACTGATACCATGGTACATTGTCAAGGCTTGAGAAAGTTGATTATTATTTTGAAGTATATGAGTATATGTAAGTGTTTTCAGTTTAAGCATATGTTTTGCTAAGTATGTTAACATTGTTATGTTACAAGCATGTTAAAGAGCAAGAGCAAGGAAGTTAGTGGTTTAAAGTATGGAAATGCATAAGTAGCAAGTCTCAAAAGAAATTATGAGCATGTTAGATTTGCCAATGTTTTAATGCTAGTAAATGTTTTCAAGCATGATTGAGCATAATAAGTATGTGAAAGTTTCCATGTGTAAGTATTTCAAAGTGCATGTGTTTTGAAGTAAGCATTATTTGAAAAGAGCATGTTTATCCCTTATCGTTTGGATTTGTGAGTTAGGATTTACTTACTAAGCAATTTGCTTATTAGTTGCATTTTCCTTCTATTGCAGATAAAGGTAAAGAAAAAGCATAAGTTAAGGAGGCGAAGGGACTTGCTTTGATGTTCAGTGGCGGCGGAACCGTGGGAGAGATCTTTGGGCCAAATCTTGTAGAACATGTGTTTTGGTGTTTTGAAGTGGTTGAATGAATGACTTTGTTTAAACTATGCATAGAGGTTAAGTTTGGTACAAACTCTAGAATGTTTTGCTTACGTTTTGATAGTTTTGTTAAATCTCGCAAGGATTTTAATTTCAAGTTATTGGATTCGTTTTGAGTTGCTAAAATGTTCATAGAACTAGTATAGAGTATAGAAATGGAGTTATGTCTTTGTATGTCTTGGAAGTATATGTCTTGTCGATCGTTGGAGATGGTTTTCAGGTCTGAAATGCAGGTTTTCAGGCGTGCCAGTTGACTGGTTCAGAACCAGTCGACTGCGATATCGAACAGAACCTACTGTTTGATGCACCAGTCGACTGCCATGAGGCCAGTCGACTGGTGCCGGGCACGAAAAGTTTCTGTGGCCGATACCAGTCGACTGGCTATATAGCAGTCGACTGGTACCATTGAAAAGAAGTGGTATAGAGTAGCTGGTTAGTGCTTTAGTGTTACACGGAAGAGGTTTAGGGGTCAAATACTAGCCAAGCTAATAAAATTAAAATTTTTGCTTTATTTTGGCTGATTAGTACTTTAAACATGATTATGAAATGTTAGTTCAGCAAATAGCGAAATAAGAAATTTTAAATTCTCCCAGTTGGTTTAGCATTATAAGAAATCACTAATTAGTTAGTTAGTAGAGATCCGCCTTAAAGCTTAGTACCAGATGGGTCGTCACAGGGTAGAGGTAGGAGATGATGTTTTAGGTGTCCAAATATCTATATATTAGATATTACCAATGAAATAGGAGTAGTTTAAAAATATCAGTGGATTTTGACCAAAACCCACTGATGGACCTCTCATATCTAAATTTCATTATAATAATATTTTATTATTATGTAATTATATATTATATCTTTTTTATAAAATTATAAATAATATGTAATTATATATTATACTTTTTTATAAAAATTTTATAAAATATTTTTATATTTTATAAAACCCACTGATGGAGGCCTGAAGTCATCAGACTTCAGGCCCTCCTTGGGCCTGAAGTCAGATGACTTCAGGCCCCAAGGGCACTGAAATTTTTTAATTTTAAAATATTTTTTATATTTAATTATTATTTATTAAATTAATTATTTATAGGTATTTGACTTTAGACCCTCCTGGGATGACTTCAGGCCCTGCGTTTGAATATGAAATTAAGTGTTTTGATACGTTTTTTTATATATTAATATATTTTTAAAATACAAAAAAAATTTGAGTTCACGTCGGCTTGAATCAAAAGATTTCAGGCCCAACATGGGCCTAAAATAAAAATATTTCAGGCTTGGCTAAATAGATCGGCCCGGGGCCTGAAATCAATAGATTTCAGGCCCACCGTCAGTTTTTTTCAAAAACAATTTTTATACATTAATATATTTATTAAATATTATTTAATATATTAATTTCTATTAATCAAATATAAAAATTATGTATTTATATTTTTAAATCACGTTGGATGAGAAATTTTTAAGTGAAATATTTTTTTTCAATTTTTACATTACGTTTTTTAATTTAGAGTCGATTCCATAATATATTATTTTAAAATAAAAATCAGTAATTAAATCACGTTGTATGTGCAGACGTCTCGGAATTTGTTATTGAGAGAGAAAGAGAAGGCAGTACATAGCAGGAGGGGTATAAGAGGAAGTTCACTAAAATAAGTACGTCCTTTGGTGAAAATGAAATCATGATATACCTTTTGATAAATACTAATTCTTAGATATATCTTTTGGTAAATTGCCGAAATTTATTTGATTTTATGACAGAATATTTTGAATCAATAGAAAGTGAGGATGTGTGAGAAAACCTAAAACACAAGGTGCCTTTTAGGATATTTTTCCCCCTCTGACATTATGAAATTATATTAAATAGCTTTTCATAGATCGGCAACAGGATGAACAGTCTTAGAAATGATGAACAGTCTTAGAATTTTAGAGACAGTGGCGACAAGGACCACTGTTCTCTCGGTAGATTTTATTTGATTCATCCTCATCAATTAGCTTCACAGATTACCTCTCATTCCCAAGCTAAATAACCTTGTCGGGCAAGCACCAAATCTGGAGCAAACGCTTTGGGCACGGATCCTCACTCACTACAGTCATACTTTACTCTGGATTCGATCCCACAAACTAATCTTTTCTTGGAAAAAGAAAAAGGAAATACAAAATTTAAAAAAAAAAAAAAAAAAAAAAAGGGGGAGCAAACGCCTGGGCATGATCAGAGGCACCGTCTCAATATCTTTCTCTTTTTCATTACTTTAGCAGGAGGGTAAAAGGACTTCCTCGCGTTGTGCGTATGCGGTGAAACCTAAAACTGAAGCAGAAATTGTCTATCATTTTCCATCCATTTGACAGAAGGTGTCTTTATTATAATTGAATCGAATTAAATTAAATTAACTGAATTTAATTGAATTAATTTTATTCGAATTAATAGGACTAATTAAATTTTTAAAAAAAACCTGAATAGAATTAATTAATTTTATTAAAATTAATCGAACTAATCAAATTTAAAAAAAGGAATCCATAAAATATCGATTAATTCTGTTTAAATTGAATTTTTTTAGTAAGATTTAAAATTTTGGTTTTATTTAAAAATTTGTTTTCGGTTTCGATTTAATGAAATATTTTTTTTTAAATCGAACCTGATAAATTTTTTTAATTAAGATTTTAAAATTTAATTTTATTCTAATAAAAAATTTTAAAATTCAAAACCGAATTAATTGTTTTTTTCAAAATGTATAAATTGAATTGAATTTTAAAATTTAATCCATTTAATTAAACTTTTGTTCAACCCTAACGAAGTGGCAAAAGATGATTCGCTCGTCTCGACGTTCTCGTCAATCCATTCATGGGTCAATAGGAGGAGATAAATTAAAATCGCCTTAAGAAAATTTGAGGCACATTCAAGACCCTAGATTAATTTTTAAATGAAAGATGATTAGACGAGAAAAAGAAAAAACATAATTTTAGGAAAATAAATTATATATATAATGAATCTTTGGTATTTTGAACTCTAATTCAAGATCAATTCTAACCATTCTATATTTTTCTAAAAAAAATTATTATCAAATTTAACAGGTAACCTAAATAATATAGAGGTCTCTAAAATAGAGAAGCCCTAGCGTCTATTATAGAAATTATTAGTCCGGATATTATAGTTACCGTGGAAAGATAAATATATTAATTTTGTTAAATTTTAATTTTTAAATTTTAAGATTATAATATCAGTATTCAAAAGGTATGCAATGCACTGCACATTTTCAAATGTCGGTCGAATTTGATCCGCAACGAGACGGTAAAATTGTCCTCCGTTCTTTCTCTCTGTTCTTTCTTTCTTTCTTTTTCATCGCCATCAAAAGCATGGATGTTTAGTCGCTACTTTGTTTGAAGCAGAGTCGATCGGGCCCGTGCAGCCAGCGAGCCAGTGATGATGATCTCCATGCAATCCAATCAATCTGCTTTATCAGAGCCACCTTCGTGAACTCCAAGGAGCAGCTAGCAGCTGCAGCGGCCAACACACAGACACAACACTCTGCCTCTCTCACTCTCTCTTTCCAGAGAATATTATTCCAAATCCCGGAGAACTCCAACAGCACGTCTACTCCTCCCTCTGCCCGTCCTCAGCCTACTAATGCTTTGTTCCCTCTTACGCTTCCATTAGCCACGAGTTAATTAATTAATGAACTCCAGGAAGAAAAATACTTACTTTCTTTCTTTTTTCTTTCCAAAGTACAGTCAAATTGGCGAAAAATAAGCGTGTCATGGTGGGGTAATGATGAGCCTACTCTATCTTCGGGAATATTTTCTTTTTGTTTCCTTCGTAATAAATAAAGCACTTTAATTATATCCGCGGCAAAAAAAAAATACGGATTTTATTTTTCAAAGCTTTTTTAAGCCGAAGAGACAAACCCGCAAAGAATCTTCATCGGCTCGTGTTTTTAAAATTATCCTGCTACTTTGCCATATCACATCGTACTCCTTTCACGGGAATCGATGAGAAGAGCGAGAGCTTTGTTTTTCTATCGTGCGTGCTACATAATTACCATCTTCAGCGCTGTGGGAAAGTTTGAGGTTAAATTTTCAATCTCGACGGTCTTTTTAGGATTATTTTTTATTATTAACGATCCTGCGCCGCGCCCATACTTCGGAGAGAATAATATCGATGAGCTGGACGCTAATTGGATCACGCCCATGATCTAAATTTTGCCCCCTCACCGCATATTAAATTTTGCCCCGGGATTATGGTAAAGTGAGTAATTAATTATCATCCCGATATTTACGATTCGATCTTCAACTATAATATATTTTATAAGAATTTTTTTTTAAATGGAATGCAATCCTAGAATGTTAGATTTCTAGATTGCTCACCGCAGCATTTCCCGATTTATACTGGTGGCCGGTGGAAAATCTTCGTGGAGCCAGACCAGTCGCCCAAGAAAAAAAATAAAAAAATAAAAAAATAAAAAATAAGAGCAAAAAAAGAGTGAGAATGCCACCGGGATGTCTCCATGATATCACTCCAACGTTCAAGTCGATGATAGTAATGTTAGTAGAACCTAAAGTCAATTATGTGATGATTGACTAAGGACTTTTGTATTATATTCTATCATTAATAAAGGCATGTTTGATTACTTGTGTCAAATAACTAAGTATAATAATGTCCTTGGGTAGTAGGCTCTTATCTACATCATATCGATTGGTGGAATCGATAGTGAGATAATGTAGAGAACACTACACTAAACTATTCCTAGTCAAACATTAATATTCAAGGACAATATTAATGCATGAAGACTAGCATGTAGGTCAATTGATGACTTGAGTTCACAAGTCATGGATATGTGATATCAAGTTGACACATGAGTATACATTAGAGAATGTGTACTAAATTGACTCGCCATGAGAAAGTTTCATAGATTGTCATATAAGTGTCATAAACTTTCTCATGTGACTATTAGTATGAATAGTTCTTAGACCTGAAGTCACTACGATTCCCTACATGAGGAGTTATGTACTTTGGTATTGTCAAACGTCACCCGTAACAGGGTGGACTATAAAGGCGATCACTGGGTATATAATGAATTATGCTGAGGGATGTGAATGATATAGATGAAATCTATCCTTCTCATATGACATGAGTGATATCTGTGGGCCCCTTGATCCAGTAGGACTGTTAAAACGCATGACCATGCTCAAATAAGTCAATAGGAGATATTGAGCTTATTTGTTTGAGTGAGTCTATACGGGGATCAAGAAACGCAAAGATTGATCGAGGATGACACAGTCTATGCCTCATTGGTCAATCTAGATATCGAGGATAGAAGAACAAGGTCATACATTGTCATAGTCACGGAGGTTAAGTTGGATCTTGATTTTTCTTGTTACTTGGGTAGCAATGATGCATTGCTAGATACCGCTCATTGCTTATGTGTCCAAAGCGGTTTAGACACATTGTCAATGTTACGAGAACCTATTGGGTCACACACTAAGGACACGATACTTTGGAGCTTGATTGATCTTAGTTTGACTAAGATTTAATCCGAATTGATTGATTGAGTTAGACTCAAGTGAATCCAATTAGATTATGGGATTGAGATCTAATTTGAATTAGACTCATTTAGATTAGATTCAACCATATTTGTATGAGATATTAATTCATTAAATTGATTAATTAATTAATAATAAAAGAAGAGGAAATGTCTCTCTTCATTGAATAGAGAGAAGTTGAAGAGTCACATGAGAAGATGTGCTCTTTATTGGCTTTAATGAAATGAAGGGAAGCTAAAGGGATAAAAACCTTTCATATTCATGGGATGAGTATAAAAGATTTTCTTGTCATTTGGATGGTGGCTTAATCTTTTTCTCTTCCTCCTCTTCTCCCTCTTTGGCCAAAACCCTATTTTGGGGTTCTTGGTGTCTCTGCGAACTACCTCAAGTTGCTAGCACAACTAAAGTAGTTCTTTTCCGAAGTTGAGAGATTGTATTCATGTGGATACGCATAGAGGCACGGACGCTTGAATGTGCAAGAGATCCAGCGTACCTTGGACGAGCGGGATAAACGAAAGGGCACACATCAAAGGTATATCTATAAGATAAGTAGCTGTAAATCAGCTTTGTACGAGTTTTCTTTCGCATGGATCGCTCGAGGGATCTTGTTTCCGCTGCGGATTTTTTGTTTATGTCGCCGGGAGATCCCAACAAGTGAGATGATAGAAAAAAATATAGAGAAAAAATGGCTTAATTATTGTTCTGTTGCATATCATTTACATAAGCTCTCCTCCTCTCTTTTATAATATTTCTTATCGTATCCTTGTATGAATGGCTTATCAACTCTGATAAGACAGGGACTATGCATATCATAGTGTCATTGGTATGGGGTGCCTATCATGTACAAGAATGTCGATGAAACAGAGATTAGGGGATAGTGTCCCATGTGCTTTGACAAATTATACGATATGACAGTAAGTACTATTCTTTGGAGTGAGCTAACCTATAAAACTCTAAGGAGGTTGTTGGACTTGTGAGCCTATAAAGGGTCTCTTAACCAAACAAAAGAAGCATTGTATCATTGTGACCTGTAAAGAAATGTTCACCAAGTAGGATGTCTACTCTTCGCTTAGAGGAATTTGTCGCCCCACTCGGAAATATCTGTTGCTCCGCTCATAGGAGTTTGTCACTTCGTTTGCAGGAGGACGTGCACTCTATACAGGGAGCTATTGTCGTTTCCCTAAGTGGGGGGCACCGCTCCGCTTAATGGGCGTTTACTGCTATGCTCAGAGGAGTCTGTTGCCCTACTTGGTGGAGGACACTGCTCTGTCAAGGAAGCATTTGTTGTTTCGCTCGATGGAGGACACCACTCCACTCGGGGGGACTTTGCTCCGTGGAAGACACCCCTATGTTCGGGGAGCATATGCTGCTCCGCTTGGTGGAGAACGCCGCTCCGTTCGACAGACGTCTACCGCTCTGCTTAGAGGAGGATGTCGTTCCACTCGGAGGAGGGAATTGTTGGTGCCCTGATTAGTTTTGATGTGATCAACCAAGTTAAGTTAGGTCCTGTTGATTTTGATCTCTCTGTCTAAATGTGCAGGAACTTAGGAGCGGAGGAAGTAGAGCGGTAAGACACGGTGAGCAACAAGGATTACACGGGGAAGTTAGCCGACGGGCTCGGTGCATCGAGGGACGCAGAAACTGCGGAAGAGTATACCGGTGGAGCGAGAAGGGCGCGCGCGACATCTGAGGGACGAGAAGCCGGAAGGGCGAAAGGCCAAGTCGGGTTTGGGTGAGACTAACTCCGGTTGGTCAGAAATCACCCAAAAAGACCAGAAATCAAGCTGGAGAGTGGTCAGCGGTTGCTGACCAAAAGACCCACTCTCGGGCGCCTGTGAGCATACGAGCGCCTGGGCTCTCAGGCGCTAGAGCACTAGGCGCCCGAGCACTCAGGCGCCCCTGTTCATACAGGCGCTCGAGAGGCTATTTTTAGTCGTTTACGAACGTTGCGCGTTGGATAAATATTAAGCCACGTGTCAAGTGCCCAAGAGCACTCGGGCGTCCTATAAGTGTCATGTCAGCAAATGGATAACTTTGACCGGGGCTATAAATAAGCCCTTAGAGCTCAGTTTCCAATCATCCATCAACTGCAAACAATTCAGTTATTAGTTTTCTTTTGTCTTGTGCTTCAAAGTTTGTAAAAGGCTTCTCCGCCAGAAGGAGATTTTGATGGTGAGCTTCAGTCATCTTGGATTAGTAACTACCTAAATTGCAACCAAGTAAATCTCTGTGTCTTAGACTTTTATTAATTTAATTAGTTTAAGTTTGTTTTAACTAATTTTTGCAACTAATTTGAATTCTTTGTGAGAACGCACAAAAGACTGGTTTTATTTGACAGCGGTAATTCATCCCCTGTTGCCCGTCCACTTCGACCCGACAAGTGGTATCAGAGCCAGGACATCGCAAAAGGACTAACCACCAACTGCAACAAATTTTAAAGAACGGTTGGACCAGTGATCTAACCACCAAAGTTTGAGGGGGAGCTCGCAGTATGGAAAAGAAAAATGATGGTTTTTTTACTACTGATTATGAATTATTATTAAAAATGAAAAATGGGTTTTCATCTCTGAATGATAGCAAAGGAAAAATTAAGGAACCTGACTCCTGGAACAAAAAGGAGCAAGTTGACACAATAGCAAACGGAAAGACAGAATTCCATCTACTGACCGTCCTCCCCGAACAAGATGTCAATCGAATCGGGAAATACAACTCAACAAAAGAACTTTGGGAAAAGTTCTGGAATTGCACAAAGGCACCTCGGAGGCAAAACTGGCGCGATGAGACATCCTACTAAGTCAGCTTACCAACCTCCGAATGAAAGACATACAATTAGTTGCTCAACTGCACGCCAAGGTAAAGGAACTAATAACGAGCCTTGAGAATCTCGGAGAAAAGGTATTAAGTCGCGATGCTCAACGATATGCTCTAAATGCTCTCCCAAGAATTCTAGATTAGACCTAAGTAATCAATGCATATTATTTCAAAAGATCATGAGGTAAATACTTTAGAACAGCTGTTTTCGATTTTAGAGCTTCACGAATCTCGGTGTGTAGGGAAGAAAAGGAAAACGGATAACGTCGCTCTAAACGCGAGAAGAAACCAGGTAGTAGAGGAGTCATCAACAGACGATGAAAATATGACAGAGATGGTAAAAATTCTTAAAAGTTTTTTTAAAAGGGCTAATAAATATTCTATGTCTTAGGGTAAAAGACGATCTCCGAAGAAGCGTACAATCCGATGCTATAACTGTAAAGAGGAGGGTCATCTAAAAGACTAGTGTCTCAAACTAAAAAATCAGCCAAAGAAGAAGAAGACACTGAAAGACACCTGGGACGAGACCTCGTCCGATGAATCGAAAGCCAAAGAATACGTTAGACTTGCGCTGATGGCAAATCATCATGAGGAAAGCACTGAAGAAGGGAGAGCTACACCAGAAGAAAGCAGCGACGAAGGGAGAGTTCCTCTTTACGAAAATGACCCGGTAAGTGAGGTATGTTTCTTCTCTCACGATCAACTATATTCAGGTATAAAAGCAAGGCTTAAAGCTAATCTTAAATTAGAAAAAGAAAGTGAAAATTAAAAATGAAATTGACTAATACATATTCTTATGATGGTTATGATAAACTAACAAAATGATATTTTAATTTGAGAAATTTAGTTGAAAAGTTAGAATTTGATATTGCATATTTATGCTAAAAGAAAAATAGTTATCTTGATAATCTAAACTGGTATATTAAAAATCACAGTAGCCAACTAAGAAAAGTATCCAAGAACTATATACCTGCAAAATTTTTAATTAACCCCGTAGACAGGAACTTGTTTTGGGTTCCTAAATCTTTACTAGATTAATTATTATTCGATATTGTTTTAATGCTAATATTTTTTTAATAGATTATTTATTGTCTTTGAAAAATGAATAACAGTCAAATTTTAAATTGATAAAATTATGTTCATATTTTTCTTAATACATAAATATTTTTTTACTTACTAGGAATTTTTGAAATTTTCTGATTATTTTTTGAATTTTCACAATTTTATGTTCGAAATTCAAATTTTAAATTTTAAAAATAGATAAAAAAATTTATTTTCTCAGATCTAATTTTTTCGAATATAGATATAATCAGTAGACCCTCAGTAAAATTTCACTTGAATTTTTTGAAGTGCTTTTGAATTTTAAATAATCATTCTTCAAATATTATTTGATTTATTTTTGGATACAATTAAAGTTTGTTTTATATCAAAATTTTTATACAAGATCAAAATTCTATTTCCCACTTACACAAAAAAAAATTAAAATTTTCTAACATGTTTTCGACTTTTTATGAAATTTTTATTAAAATTTGATTTTTAAGTTTAAATTTTGATAGAAAACTATTTCAACGGAATTTTTTTTACTAACAAAAAAAAATACTTAGGAATTATTTATATTTTTTTCCTTTTCCTAATTTTTGTTGTGCCTCATTTTTTTACTGTGATCAAGAGGAAAAGTAGTTTAAGTTAAAAGGGAGGTTGTCATATTTTAATTTACAAACATCTCTTTTAATGTTTTAATTTGCAAATTTTTTTTTAGTTTAATCCTAACTGATCTTGGATTGATCCATATCAAAAAGGGGGAGATTGTTGGTGTCCTGATTAATTTTGATGTGATCAACCAAGTTAAGTTAGGTCATGTTGGTTTTGATCCCTTTAGAACTTAGGAGTGGAGAAAGTCGAGCGTAAGACGAAGTTATGAAAAAAATAAAAAAAAAAATATAATATGGCAATTGTAGACAGGATGCAATTAGGTGCAATCAGTCAGGTTAAGACGAATGGATGAAAAGCAAGAAAGTTCATCGATTCGAGGGGACGCGTCGAAACTAGACGGAAGAGTACATCGGTGGAGTGAGAAGGACGTGTGCGATATTCAAGGGACGAGAATCCAGAAGGAAGGACGCTCGAGAGGTGAAAGATCGAAGTCGGGTTCAAGTTCGGGTGAGCCTAACTCCGGTTGGCCGGAAATCACCCAAGAAGATCGGAAGTCAAGTCGGAGAGTGGTCAGCTGTTGCTGACCAAAAGACTCACTCTTGGGCGCCTCTGTTCATATATGCACCCGAGAGATTATTTTTAGCCGTTTGTGTACATTACGCGTTGGATTAATATTAAGCCACGTATCAGGCGCCCAAGAGCACTCGGATGCCCTATAAGTATCACGTTAGCAAATGGATAACTTTGACCGGTGCTATAAGTAATCCCTTAGAGCTCAGTTTTTAATCATCCATCAACTGCAAACAATTCAGTTATTAGTTTTCTTCCGTCTTGTACTTCAAAGTCTGTAAAAGGCTTCTCTGTCAGAAGGAGATTTTGATAGTGATTTCAGTCATCTTGGATTAGCAACCACCTAGGTTGTAACCAAGATAAATCTCTGTGTGTTAGCCTTTTATTAGTTTAATTAGTTTTTATTTGTTTTAATTGATTTTTACAACTAATTAATTTTAATTCTTTGTGAGATCGCACAAAAACTTATTTTATTTTATAATGATAATTCATCTCCTCTTGCCGATTCACCTCGACCCGATAGGAATCACTCCATTTGGGGAACGTCTTCTACTCTGCTTGGAGAAGGACATCGTTCGCTCGATGAGGGTGCCACTCCACTTGGGGGAGGACGCCGCTGTACGCTCTACTCTGCCGAGGAGGATTCCTGAACAATCCAATATGCTCCCGATCGACTTGCCTTATTTCAATTTTACCCCGTGTGGAGGTCAAAGTTACTCACCATATTATCTCTTTATCAATTAACTTTAATAACACCTTAAAAAACACAAAGACAATTAATAAAAAATTGAGTATTGTAGGAATCGATTTTAATTGTATTGACAATAATACTCTTATGTAAATCAAATTACGTCGAGGACGATGTTATCCTGACTCTTACACTGCGCGCTTGCAGCTGCAGAAGGCAGCAGTGAAGCAGCATGCAGGGCAGAGAACGTCCCCAAATTAACGTAGACGCAGCGAGCAATATAATAATAATAATAATAATAATAATAATAAAATAACGCGCTTTACTTGTGGCACTATTAAATCCCTTCATGTGAGCTCCGTGACGGTCGCCCCACTTCACTTGTACCTGACACGCACGCTGACACTTCGCTGCTCTGGTCCGGCCGATCTCGAACCGGTCTCCGAGTATATGCGACACGGGTGCCAACTTCGAGGCCTCCGTAGTTCCATTTGGTTCCACGCCATTGGTAGGGAATCCATCCGATCACCTGCCGTCGATCTGATTAACTAAATATAGATATCTATTCGGAAATGGGCTTGGTCGAATATATAAAGTAGACATAATTATTCATAAATAATAAATGGATAAGAGATTGGATTTGTCCAGTCACATTGAAATGAATCAGCCTTATAAAATTCGACAAATTATATCTAAGTGGATAAAAGTTCGGAATATTCAAATCACTTATTTAAAATTTTAAAATTATCAACTATACATATCAATTTTGTAGCTATTATTGTTGCTGATCAATTGTTATAGTTTATCGATAGATTGAAAATGATTTTATAATCGTCTAAATTTTAAAATCTGATTAGTGTTCCAAATTTTAATATTTTCAATATTGTATATTAAATAATATTTGAGAGCGAATATAATAAAAGACTCTTTAAATTTATATTTCACTTACAAATGATGGATAAATTAAAGAGTTCAGAATGATATGAAATTAAATTATATGTGTTTGTTTAGTTTTTTTAATTATATATATTTTTTAAAATATTAATTTGATATATTATAATGAAAATAATAATTTTTTAATATAATTGATTTTTTTTAATACATTCAGAAATTGATTTTTTTAATACATCAGAATATGTACTGATTATTATGCGATTGAGATAATTATGAAAGAATAAAGTAGATATAAAATATATGATTTAATAATTTTATAATTTAAATTCGAAACTTCACTCACAAATCCACCAGCAAAACCTTGTGCTTACGTCATCTATTTTTTTTTAATGAGTAATGATTGGTAGAGTGAATTTGGGAGAGTGAATGATGTCCAGTTATTGTATACACGTCCGATCGACGATCGGGCACCACCGGCGGCCTCTGATTGTCGTCCCGAATCACACTATACCTTGGGAGGACGGTGAACTCGTCAGGATAGGCGGCAACGGTGAACCCATCGAAATCGACGGTCAATGATGCGAGATCGCAATTGTGGCGATCCCCGACGGGTTCACCGTGCCCCCCAGGGTATAGTTTGGTTCGGGACGGCGGCCGAAGGCCGCCGGTAATGTCCGATCGTCGATCGGACGTGTATACAATAACTGTCACGTCATTCACTCTCCTATTCACTCTTCCAAATTCACTCTCTCTATCCTCACTCTTTTTTAATACAGACATACGATTGAACCCGTCGGCTCGATTCGGTTCAGTTGGATTTGTCTTATTCACTGGGTTTCTCAAATTATTTTAAGAAATTTAAACATATTAAAATATATTTAAAAAAATTACATCGTCTTGCTTTTACATTTATACACGATTTTCTAAATAGTCGGAAAAAAAAACAAATTTTAAAGTTTATAATATTAAAGGATATTTAAGTAGGGATTAAATGGATCATATCTTGAAGTGGGATTTTGTATTCTCCTTATCTTATCTGTTTCCTTCTTATTATATCCATATTTTAATCATCACCTTATTATTATCCATAGTTCTTTATTATAAATAAATTAAAATTTTAAATTTTGATATCTCTTTCGATCGGATAAAAAATTCTCATGAAAAACATAAGATATATGATCAACTAAAGAGATAAATTAAATTTATTTTCAGGAAGGGCTAATTTTTTTTCTCATAAAAAATAAGACATATATATCATAAAATATGAATAATATTTTACATAACTAAGTTCAAAAATAATTATATCTGAATATCTAATTATTTAATTAGATTAAAAAATTTCCTCTTCCGGAATACATCCGTACGGGGAATTTCTAAAACTATGTGCACCTCTGAGTAAATTCTGAATTTTAATGTGCCTTTTTAAGAAAAATTTATTAAATAAAGGTGAAATTGAATCGAAAGAAATGCATGGAAAATGAGAAAGAAAAGGAAAGAGGCGGGGGATAAAGTGGGAGGAGGGAGCCTGATCGCTTTTACTTTTTTTTTTTTTTTTTCTCTTTTGTAATCCAATTTTCGTTGCTTTTGTGTCTGCTTTCACTGTCGTCTCCTACATCAAACCACCAAATCCTTCTCTGCGACTCGCTTGTGCTCTCCTGCGTCTGCCATTTCCATTGCAACGGCACGGCTTGCTCCATTGGCGAGGAGGCGACTGGTGGGTGCTGTAGCGACAGTGTCAGGTCAGCTTTGGCCAACGCCGCAACAAGGAAGCAGCCGAGAAGCCTCGGTTCATTGAGTGTAGGGGCGGGGACGGGGACGCGAGGCTCCTATGACGGCCGAGATCGAGAGGCAAGTGCTCCACCACCACCAGTTGCTGCAGCCACAGCGCCGCCTGCCGTCCTCCACCTGCGACCTTCATCCGGGTGAGACTGTCACCGGCTTCTGCGCCTCCTGTCTGCGCGAACGCCTCTCCGGCCTGGAGGCCCCTGCCGCCTCCTCGGGCCGCAAGTCCACCTCCGCTCTCCGATCGGTCTTCCAGAAGGTATCCTCCGGCGCCGCGCCGGCCGCCGGGCCCTCCTTCCTTCGCCGCTCCAAGTCTTTCTCCTTCGCTCGTGGGGGAGGAGGCGAAGGGTTATCGACCCAGCGGCCGCCCGCTGTGGCCTTTGAGCCGCAGCGGAGGTCCTGCGACATTCGTGGCCGTAGCACATTGTGGTCGTTGTTTAACCAGGACGACCACCACTCACACCCGGTCTCCGTCGTTGCTGTCGCCAGCGGTGTGATAGCTAGCGAGGTCGAGTGCCGAAACCTAGGGATTCCTGGTCCCTGCGTCGCCCCTCTTTTCTCTGAAACACGAGAAGAGGAAGATGAGAATGATGATGAGATCACGCCAGTCGATCCCGTGGTCCTGGTGGTCGAAAGCTCGGGGGAGATAAATGAGGAAAGAAAAGAGGAGGCGGAAATAGAAGAGAGAACGACAGAGGTGAAGCCAATGAAGGACCATATAGATCTCGACTCCCAACAGCAGCAGCAGCATCAGGCGAAGAAACCGCCGGCCAAGGATTTCAAGGAGATCGCCAGCAGCTTCTGGCTCGCTGCCTCCGTGTTCAGCAAGAAGCTCCAAAAGTGGCGCAGAAAGCAGAAGCTAAAGAAGCAAGGCGACGATGGCGCAATGCGGGCGGAGAAGGCGCCCACTGCGTCCCGGAGGTTCCGGGACACGCAGTCGGAGGTCGCTGTGGATGCCTCCGGCCGGAGATCGTGCGACACCGACCCTCGATTCTCGCTGGATGCCGGCCGCATGTCCTTCGAGGACCCGAGGTTCTCCTGGGACGAGCCGAGGGCGTCCTGGGACGGTTACCTCATCGGAGGGCGATCTGTGTTCCCTCGTCTCCCTCCCATGCTCTCAGTCGTCGAGGACGCCCCCACTCAAGCCGTGCCGCGATCGGACTATCTGATCCCCGTCGAGGAGGACACAACCGTTCCCGGTGGTTCGTTGCAGACTCGGGACTACTACTTGGATTCGTCCAGCCGGCGACGGCATAGCCTGGACCGATCGGCCTCTATCCGGGAGCAGCCTGTCGAGCCTACTGAGTCCAAAGCTGTCTCTAATGGGAAGGCATCCCCTGCCGGTGGCATGGATTTCTTCCAGTTTAACCCCACTACGTTGCTTGACCGCGATGTCAAAGATTGGAGCTCAAATTCCCTGAGGGATGACTACCTGGGAAGCTTCGAATCAGCCTTCAAGGATCAAAGAGGTGCTTCTGCCAAGAAATCTCGGAGGTGGAGCAAAGCATGGAACATTTGGGGGCTCATTCAGCGAAGAAGTAGTAGCAGAGGAGAAGCCAATATAGTTGAGAGATCTTTGTCGGAGTCCTGGCCGGAGTTGAGGTCCAGTAGCTTCAATAATAGGATGCTCCGTAGCAACAGCAGCATAAGCTCAAGGCATTCTTTCAGTGGCAATGCTGGATACGGGAGCACAAAGAAGAACAGCTCAAAATTTGGCAGCCATTATTATAAGAATAGAAGAGATGACTTTGTTTTGGAAAGGAACAGAAGTGCCAGGTACTCCCCCAATCGCCTTGACAATGGCATGCTCAGGTTTTACTTGCCACCGATGCGAAATAGCCGGAGGAATGGAGTTTCTACTAACGGGGGGAGGCAAATTCCTTCCCACTACATGACAAGGAGCATGCTTGGACTGCATTGAGCCTACTACTGTTGGCCTGTGTAAGGTTCTTTTCCTCTTAATTTTGTGCCATTTCTCTCCATGTTTGTTCATCTGAAGCACCCTGTTATTAGAAAGTGTTTGATAGTTAGTTGGTGCAACGATCTAGAATACACTGTGAAATTTAAGGTTGGTAAAGGAGACGAAGTTGATGGCTAGCTGATGAAGTTTAGAGTTACCCTGTCTACTATTCTGTGCTTACCATATGAATATCTATCATCTACCTTTCTTAATCCAGGACCACTTTTTTTGTTGTATACTAATGGAGTTGCTAATATCCAACTCATTTGTACTTTTCTTCCTCGAAGAGCCAAATGAGCATGAGATCACTATCTTTGGCAGCTTGCTTTGGGCGCTTCCTACCTCAATCATGCATTCCTTTTGTATTGTTAGTTAAACTCAGTTTGGAGCCATTAAACCCTTTCTACTTTGTCACTAACCATCTAACTAGTTTGAATTATGCCACAACATTAGTCCAAGCATTTTTTTTTTCTGGTCGTCCCCACTTGTTTTGCCTATAATTGTGACACTCTTTTGTACTCAACAAAGCTTTTTGTTTGTGTTTATTGGGTGGCATGATAGCTCTCTCCTTTATGCCTTAAAAGGAGATGTTGCACTTCATTGGCTCAAATATGCTTTAGATTTTACTGTAGCATTCCTTCTGTCCTGTGCCCTTTATGCTGTCCTTTACTTTACTCCAACTCCATGTAAGAGGTAGCTTGCCTTGCTAATTTTCCTTGGATGCTCCTCCCACTGAAAAGATTAACAAATCCAGTTGAATACTTTAAAAAAGTTGAATTGGACAGTCATACCTCTCTAGCTCCTCTCATACACAAAATTATAGAAGGAACTCTCTGTCTGCTACCAATGCTTTGGATTCAACAGTGTTTGTGCCTGATCTCTGTTTTCATTTCTTCTTTTTTCTTTTGCAGATGATCCTGCATCGAGGAGAATTTGCTGTCATCTATGTACTCTAATGGAGAAGTATAGCAAAATATCATAGTAATTTGATGCTCAAGGCCTGCAACTGATGCACGTGTGGGGACTGGGACTGGGAGTGACAGAAGGCTGAGACTCAGGCATGATGAACTAGGTAATTGAAAGGCACTCTCCACTGGTAGAATTATAATGCTACCTTTAATTCCAGATTATTGGGTAGTTCATCTTTTTTTTTTTAAATCTGGTTTGACAGTTTTATGAATGCAGAAGTGGAATGAGTGAACTGGCTAGTGATACAAGGGCTGCCATTGAAAAAATATGTTACTGTACTAACTTTGTGGGTCAATGAATGGATCACCTTATATTTGGGAATCGGTTTATGCTATGCAATCAATTTTGATTCAAAATAATTATAAATTTTATAATTTATAATTTAATTCTTGTGAGAGTTTAATTATTAAAATAGAAATATTTTTTGAAATCAACCTTTTGTTTACAAAATTACAAAAAAAAAAAGGAGAGAGGCATAGTGCTATAGAACTGTAGAGAATAACAACTCCAATATCCCTTTGGGGCTTCAATGAATCTTTCTTCACGTAACAAGTGTGAATGGATCATGACTTTCACATGGAAATGGTGTAAACCCTCGTTGCCTTTCCTTGATCAAGATATTGATTAATGATTATTTATAAAATTATATTACAGTGTAAAATTGCATATATACATAAAAAAACCTAACGGAATGTTTAATTTGACATCAAACTCTAAATAACGGGTTAAATTTAATAGCATTTGTAAACATTTCAAAGATAGAAAATCTCTTTGGATGACATAAATGGAAACATTGACACTAAGATGTTTGATTTATGAGTTTCAGGGGATGGAATAATAGAAATATAAAGGGTAGTTAATGAGTTCGAGAATAATAATTTTGGAATCATTCTTAAATAATTTGAAATGGATAAAACCTAATTAAAATGATGGCTTTAGAATTCATTCCCGATTATTTACGACGTCGGTGGAGCATACAAGATCAAAAAAATATTATTTTTTATTTTGCCCAAAAAAAGACTTTTTTTTTTCTTAAGTCATCTTTCTTTTTTCTTCCCCTCTTCACAACAACCTCCCGATGGATGAACGATCAAGGGTCACATCCACCATGATGCGTCCTTGTCGAAACGGTAGAGGAATGCGAGTTGGGAGAAAAGCATCGTGTTCCAACAGCACCGTCGACTCTTCGAAGTAAGTCATCGTAGGCTCGTAGTTCATCGTAGGCTAGTAGTTGATAGCCAAACCTTTGACAAATCAAATAGTAGTTGATCCTGTCGCGAAGTGAGGTAACGGTCCCAAGGGTCGGACAGTCTCTCGGGCGTCATGAGCGGGTGAGGTGGTGTTGATCTGGCTCCGAGCTGGCTCCGGCCTGCAAAACGATGACTGTTAGCAAACCCGCAGGAGGATTTCCCCGGTCAGGTACTCCGACGGTCAAGTCGGTATCTGCAAGAAATATAGTGGAGCTGAATTGGAATGCAGTAGTGGATGAGAGAGCTCACGCACGCATACCTGCGATAGGAGGAGTGAAGAGTTTATATAACCGGGGAGCTAACAACCCTTGTCTGTATTGACGAGACAAGGGTGTGATACCTGTCAACTCGTATGAGAGCACTTAGTAATGGCGCGGGGTGCTCGAGCAGTACGAAAGTACTGAATTGGCAGATTGACCGCGAGATGTGTCAGAGATGAGTAAGGTGTGCAATACCCCGATAACAAGGTCGTACCATGAATATGATGACATAGGGGGCATAGGGGCGAGATAGCCCGTATCCCGAGCGCTGACTGGCAGGCCCGAGTGTTAAGGACTGGGTCGGGCAATGGCCAGCGAGCGTGGGTAGCCACGCGTCCGACTGAGAGAGTTGAGGCGCAGGGTACTCCCTGAGTCGGGTATTTATCGAATTATGTCTAGCTGACTCTGTTAGATATCTGGTCCTTATGGTGCTACTGGAGCGTGGGTCGCCACGCGTCCGACTAACTTATCCGACCTAGATCGGGATCGAGGAATGGGTTGAGGTGACCGAGCCAGGTGGAGTTGGAGGTCGACCGACCGACCCTGCTTGTTATTGGCGGGATAGCATCCCAGGGAGATTCCCTGACTCAGAAGCCCCCCCCCCGGGCAAGGTCTTTGGTTGATCCATCTGCTGGACCTTCATGGCGCCAGGCTGACTGGCGGAGCAATCCGACTCACCCATAGGCAAGGCCAGACTAGTAGTATTGACAAGCATACCTAATTCTAGCTTATAAACCAAACAACAACATTGGAATGACTATCAAATCCATTTTCATTTTTACTTTTGCATCCAAATCAAACGCTTCCTAATTAATTAAATATTGTATCCCTCACTTATTACTTATTAATTTGACGATAGATCTATGAGTATTCATAGTCATGAGAGCTATTCAAGAGCTCCCCTCAATATAATATCAATATCACATTAAAATTAAAAAATCTCATATATATTTTTATTAAAAAAATTCTCGATAACTCTTCTGCCATCTCCTAATTTTTTTATTATTTATATTTTTCAACTTTATTTAAAAAAATAAAAAATATTTTAATTAAAAAAATAAATAAGGACCCTTGGGCCACGTAGGCAATCGAAGTATGAAGAAACACTTATTGTGGATGCCAACGGTTTCGAAGATTGCGGACCATTATTAAAATGTTCTTTCGTTTAATCTTATAATCATTTATATAATTTCACCGTCACCAGGCGTATCTGGGCCGTCGATCAGGATAGATCCGACGGCCTCATACATTATTCGTGCCTTCCTTCCGCCACCAAATCTGACGAAGAGAAGGCTTGATTTCCGCGTCTCCTTGAAACGACGCCGCCACCAACGCCTGCCTCTTTTTTCCCCCTTTGCTTTCCGGCGATCGACCTCGACACCGCGTCGAATTGCCGCTACGGAACACCGCGTGGAGATCGATCCCTGTCCCCGTCTCCTTCGACTTCCTTTTAGATCTGGTTTCATCAATCTTCGTGGGTCGCCGATCTGGTCTCGCTCCCTCTCGCTTAGATTTGCCTCCGCCGCGTCATCGGTCTCCGCTTCCGGACGAGGAGAGTCCCTGCCGCCTGCATTTGAGGTTTCGCCGCCTCGCCGCCTCGCCGCTGCCGTACCGGGTCAGGGGAGTCGACGTGATTCAGTCAATTCTAGGGTTTGATCTGCCGTTTAGGCCTTCTCTTTTCCTTACTTTTGCCCCGTCTCCAATTCGGTCTAATTGTTTCTGTGGGCTAAGAAAGAGAATTTCGTTTTTCATAGCGTTTGTCGCCTGGAGTCTGTTTCTTTAGGATAATTTCGTTTGCATTCCGATTTCGTGGCTGTCAGTGGCTCTTTCCTTTCAAAGGTCTTTTCTTCGTTTCCACTCTGTAGGTTTAGGATTTAAAAAAAAAAAAAAGGGTGAAGAGGGGGTCTTGGTCTCATATATGCTGGTTGGAAGCTCACTTCTGGGTGAATTGCGCTCGTAATCGATTGCTGGAAATCTTACTCGTATTGTCTATTTGTCTCTCTGTTGGATCAATGCTTTAATTTATCTATTCTGATGACGTTTTTGTTTGAACAGTCACTTTGCTGGGTGTCTTTAGGGTTTTAGCTTTATCCGTGTTGTGTTAGCTTCCGCTTCTCAGTGATCCCTCTAAAAGAGTGAACGCCCTTTTCCCCCAATTTTATTTCCTAGGCGCCGTTTTGGATTAGTTTCATCGCTGTCTGATAATTAGGGCTGATTGACTATTACCATCTGGAAGGCCTCCTCCCGCTCTATTATCATCTATATTAACATCTCCTTCAAAGACCCAACGTTCGTCTAGTGAATATCTCTTTCATTTTGTTCATGGGTAGTTCTTCAGAAATGGGTAGTGCACCTCCACCTTTCCCAATACAGTATGGTATAACAAAGCCAATCTCGACTGCTGGACCTAGTGAGGCTGATCTCAAGAGGACTGTTGAACTTGAAAAGGTATGCTTCTTTTTTTTGTTCCATTATCAGATTTCATTGCTGATCTCCTCAGTCCTCCCACGCGGCATCTAATTATGGACCCCAATTTGTCATATGTTTATTTTGGTCTACCAAAAGCTTTTGGTTGATGCTGGACTTTATGAGAGCAAGGAAGAATCTACCAAGAGGGAGGAAGTATTAGAAGAACTAGATAAGGTAGTTTTTTTATTTGTTTTTTGAAAGATTATCCTATTTATCGCGTGAATAAATATTTTCATCCTATTTCATTAGAGAACTGCTTGTTTCATCTATTAGTCTCTCGTATTTTCCAGATACTTCTTTCTATGTGGAATGCATTATATATACAATGAGCTGAGGATTTGTCTGCAGATCTGCCCTATTTTTCTAGTCTTTAATTATTCACAATGTGAATGTGGTGATAATGATAAGCTGGCTAATAATTCTATTTGATAATGTTTTCCCATTATTTTTTTGTCTCTTTAAAATCTTCTGAATAGCTTTCTTGACTTGGACTTGGTGTGGGCCTTATCTTCTTGCCTGAATAGGCCACTTTTGTTGTATCTAAATTCCAAGAAATGTTCAAATCTGGTTTCACGTGGTCAGCACAGGTTTTCTGTCAGGTATGGTTAGAGATGACACACTATGGAGTTCAGTTCAGTAGCAACCTAAATCAGTCAAACTAGCAGCAAAATTGATCTAGTGCTTTTGAGTTGCTGAGAGTTCAATTGAGTACTGTTAATGCCTAAGAATTTGGCTGAACTACTATTAAATCCTGAGGTTCTGAGGGTGATCTTTGCAAGGTTCTGATGCCAAACTGCTAGATTTCTGAAAATTTCCTGCAAATGAATATCCTTCCTATCAGATGGTAAATAGATTGTGAGTTGACATGTGCCTAATGGGTTGACTTTGAACAATGCCAAGGCAAGCTTGTGCCAAGCTTGATCAGTCTGGGTTGGTGCTTCCTGGTTTCAATTTGGTCCTCCCTTTGCTTCTATCTGCCCGCTAATCATCCAATAATTTTGTGTAAATTTACCCACATCAGCTGTCATTTATGAGCTTGCAATTTCCTTTAGATTTGATGAATTGTCTATATAAAATACAATGATCAGGTTACCAATTCAATGTAATGCATATTGGAATTATGGATACATAAGGTTAATCATAGTTGCTTAGAAGGTGGTGAGTTTTTGGTCCTTTGTGTTTAGGCAATGAATGACACATCTACTGTTGTGGTTTAGAATCTTTGTTAGTATGGTTTATGCCATATGGTCATGGTTCCTTCTTCATTAGTAGGGAAACAACTAAGGAAGGAAATGAGGTAGGGTAAAATATTTCTAGTGAAAGGAAAGGGAAGTGATTCCTTAGTTTGTATTTCCTGGGGGAAACTGTAGATAATTTTCTTTCACTATTACCTTGGAGATTAAGAAAGAGAGGGAATTACTTTCTCTCTCTCTCTAAAAAAACAATTTCAAAAATTTGAGATTTGATAAATATTAATGATCAACAGAATTGATTTTTTTTTATTTTTTTTTTGTGTGTATATGTGTTTTCTATGGATCGGATTTAGCTGGCATTTGACTGATTAGATGTGAATAGAATTGTCTGGTTGTTTTGTACAAAATTGGGGAAAGATTTGCATAACCCTTTTCTTCATTTTCATCAAATGGGGGGAAAAGTCTGCTGAGTAATTCTTTTCACAGCCTGATCTTTTCTCGAGCGTTCCCACAAAAGGAAACATAGTATAAATCCTATTGTTTGCTAATCTTGGTTCATACTTAAATATTTTGTTACTATTCATCAACAATTACCATTAATATCTGGAATTTAAGCTTTATAAGCTTTCAGGTTCTTTTATTTGCCATTTCTTGATCTCATTTGCTGCATTGTACTTTTTTTGATTTGAAATTGTCAGATTGTCAAAAATTGGGTGAAACAATTAACACATCAAAGGGGCTATTCTGATCAAATGGTTGAAGAAGCAAATGCTGTCATTTTCACGTTTGGATCTTATAGATTGGGGGTATGATATCAACACTTTGCATTCTAGTTGTATGAAGCCTGAAGTTTGTAATTTTGCTAGGGTGTGTAATCTGAACTTAAGTTTCCTACGTGCTAGGCTTTTGTGCGCTGTTTATTTTAGATTAGAAAACGAACCATTTTGATGATTGTTCTTGATGAATAATTTCAAGTATAAAATGGGGCTCTTATTAATGCCTGCAAAATTCAGTTCTTAAATAAAATTCACATTGCATCACAAATCTTCTGCTGGTATAACTTTCATTCAATAGTTACATTGGTTAGGAGTCAATCTATCTTCCTGCATACTAGTTCAGTAGCATTGACACCCTTTATCACTTCATTGACAATATGGCACTTTTGTTGCTTACTTGCTTAGTTCAAATACATGGCTCTCTATCACATTACTTCATGATTAGTAACATACAGTATTACATTCCAACACACATTATACTTTGATTATGGAAGTGGATTCCTATGTAGTACTCGCCATTGATAAGCTATCTTTTTAACTGCCACATTTGGCTGTGGAGGATCATGTACATGAACCTTGCCTTCCATGTGGAGCTCCTGTCACTGCACTCTATCTATAATCTTGCTTGCCAGTAAATATAATTCTAATCTCTTGGTTGAAAATTAGTTGCATAAGTTCTGCCTTGTGTAGTTAGTAATGTTATTTCTCATTGCATTCTTTTAATTATACACTTCACTTTTTTTTCACAGCTTTTACTTCTCAGAACTGAATTTTTCACTAAATGGTCGTTTAATATGCATAATTTATTTCTCCATTTTTAAGGTACTGTTATAAAATGAATTTCAGGATTAAGGTCCTACCTAGTTCAGGTGGTACATAGGATCGGAGCATTGGATGTTAAGATCCTTTAACAGATATAAATTTTGAAAATTATTAGGCATTTAAGTTAAAATGTGTTATCATATAATTATTAATATTATGAGATGGTATGACAATCACTTATATTTACTTCCAATGGTGGTTGAGTTTTTAGAATGCCTAGATGGATGGAAGTATATTCCATAACCTGCTGAAGATTGGTGATAAAACAAAAGACAGATTCTAATTTCATATTTTCCCTGTCTGATGCTTGTTCTACTTAGCATTTGGAACATCTAGGAACGATCTGGATCTGAATCATAACCTTAACAGGCTAACAGCAATGGTTGCAATGATTTAGCATATTTCTGTATGTACTTTTTGATGGTTATATGCCTTCTTTGTGAACTAGTCATATATTAATTTTCATTTGAGTGCGCAAGCTTATAAGATTTTATCTAGTGTGCTCTTACAAATAGTCTCTCTCTCTCTCTTTCAGCTAAAATTGCTTTCCCTGGTGGCAGGTTCATGGACCAGGGGCTGATGTTGACACTTTATGTGTTGGACCTTCCTATGTTAACAGAGAGGTTCAGTTTTTTTTATTGTATTGCTAAATTTATATACTTAATCCCTGCTTTTTGCAGGAGGATTTTTTTATTATTTTCCATGATATATTGGCCGAAATGGAGGATGTCTCTGAACTACATCCAGTTCCTGATGCTCATGTTCCGGTTCTCAAATTTAAGTTCCGGGAAATACCCATTGATTTACTCTATGCTAGTATATCACAGTTGGTTGTTCCACAGGTATGCATGTTATTGTGAAAGTTGGGGGTTTTTCCCAGCCTTCAACACTTTCTTTTTATCTGTTTTCTCTATCCAGTTTGCCTACCCTGAGTTTTCCATAAACAAGTAGGAACTGTCAATTTAAATATGGCATTTGTCTGATTGGTTTTATTACCTCTGATGAGGAAGTTGTCTCTATGACTTGCTTTGTGTTGTACCTGCTTCATTGCTGATCCTGGGTCTAATTCCATGGAATTTATAAGTACCGTTGTAGACCAGATATAACAATCGACGGAAATCCATCAAAAGCACCAGTGATCAGAGTGTAAATATCCCTTGATATCTTTCCCTTTACACAAATTCCTCCCTTTCCTTATCTATAGCTGCCATAGTTTCTTGTTCACAACTCTACCTGTCTGACCACACATTTCTCCTAGTGATGCCTGACCACACATTGCGATCCACACATTCAAAATCATTCATATGCCCATATTTGTTCATCTTTGTATGTTTCTTCATTTCACAGGCCTGATATCTAGTTGTATCAATAATTTATTGTGAATCACATGGAAATCTTTCCACGTGTCATCTTTGATATTACAACACTGTTTTGATGGGTTGTGTGATTATTTATCGATACTTAATGCTCTCTCACCTATTTTGGAACCTCCTTTTATCTTCACTGCGGATGTATGCCTAAACAGGATGATGTGGTAGTGCTTGTGCCAACAACATGCATTACCATGAAAATTTGGTCCTGATTCTTTTTTGTATATATTTTTCACATTTCCATGCTTGAAGGTTAGTTTAACAGCTTGTAACCTTTTACTGGCACTGCTCCTAAGTTTCAAAGCTTGTGACCTTTTACTAGCATGTAAAGTCTGCATTTTAGTAGACACAATGAATATATTGACATGAAGTTCATTAATGTTTGGTTATTGTTAACTGAATTTAGTGTTTACTTAATGCGGTATTTCTAGATTAATAGTGAAATGAATAAAGTGATCAGCCAGTCATGTGCTTAAATGAAATTCAAATTCTTGCAGTTCTTTGTTTTGTTATATTTTCTCTCCTTCAGTCTTATGATCACATGGACTTTAAACTCCTAAAATTGTTTACATTGTAATATTTTGGCTTATGCTTAACATATCTACTGTAAACATTTTACGAAGGATCTTGATATTTCAAATGGGTCTGTGCTTTATAACGTTGATGAGGCAACTGTCAGAAGTCTTAATGGCTGCAGAGTAGCCGACCAAATCCTACGACTGGTGCCAAATGTTGCGGTTAGTTTTTGTATTACATTTTTATGTGTTTAGCAATTTATTATGCATTTATATGGATACTAAAGTTATATTTTCCATAGAATTTTCGGACCACTCTCAGATGTTTAAAATTTTGGGCGAATAGACGCGGTGTTTATTCCAATGTAAGACTAAGTTTATTTGTCCTGTAACTGAATCTCTTCAAATTGTTATGATTTAGTATCTCAACATCATGTGTGTTCTTCCTTTCATGTTCAGGTCACTGGATTTCTTGGGGGTGTTAACTGGGCACTGTTGGTTGCTCGAGTCTGCCAACTTTATCCTAATGCTGTGCCAAGTATGCTAATTTCACGATTTTTCAGAGTTTATACACAGTGGCGTTGGCCAAATCCAGTGATGTTGTGTGCTATTGAAGAAAATGAGCTTGGCTTTCCAGTTTGGGATCCACGTAAGAACCCACGAGATCGGACTCACCACATGCCTATTATTACACCAGCATATCCATGCATGAACTCTAGCTACAATGTATCAACAAGCACGTTGAGGGTCATGATGGAACAATTTCAAATGGGCAACAAGATCTGTGAGGTCTGTATTTACTTCATAACTTTAGTTATTATTTGGATCCAATATCTGGTGTATTTCCTTTTTGTCATCCTTGCAGGAAATTGAGCTGAATAAGGCTTGCTGGACTGCTCTGTTTGAACCATACTGTTTCTTTGAGACATACAAAAATTATCTCCAGGTTGACATTGTTGCTGCTGATGCTGAGGATCTAAGACTGTGGAAGGGTTGGATAGAATCTCGTCTTAGGCAGTTGACGCTCAAGGTTTTGGGATTTAAAAATACTAATTTCACCATTTTTTTCTCTTATTTTTATGCTTAGAATGCAACTACTTAAACATTTCCTGTCTTCAAACAGATTGAGCGTGATACCTATGGTATGCTGCAGTGCCATCCATACCCAAATGAGTATGTTGATCCATCCAAACAGTGCCCACATTGTGCTTTCTTCATGGGATTGCAAAGGAAACAAGGGGTTAACATACAAGAAGGCCAACAATTTGATATTCGCGGGACTGTTGATGAGTTCAGGCATGAAGTGAATATGTATATGTTCTGGAAACCTGGGATGGAAATATATGTTTCTCATGTACGAAGGAAGCAAGTACCTTCTTATGTGTTTCCCGATGGTTATAAGAGGCCCTGTCCATTGAGGCCAATGTTCCAGCAGCGTGTTCATAAATTTATGAGTGAAGAGGAATGCCAAGGTGGATCGTCAGAGCGGCGACGCAAGAGGAAAGTTGATGCTGATTGCATAGGTGCTAACCCAGATAAACGTGCTTCAATTAGCCCGGAAAAGGAAAAGTCTCTAAAATTGGATGGACAGAATCCTGCGATCATAGAAGAGAATCAAAGTCAGAGTAGAACAGATGCCCAAGGTGAATACACTTGTAAGCAGATCGGTGATGATTCTGTACAACAACCTAAGGTGAAAATTGAAACTAGTTGCTTGTGTGCTGGACCTAGTAAAATGGCATCAATTAGCCCAAATCATGACAACACAATTGATGGAAGAGATCATGTAGTTAAAGTGAATCAGAATGACAATATGTTAGGTTTCCATGAGGATCCTGTTGGTCCAGGCAGGCAATTGCAGCAGTCAGGTATGTTTCTCAGTTAAAGATTACAAAAGGATGTCAGGTAGAACAAAATGTGCAGTTCTTAGTGATCCTGACAATACACTAACCTGTAGCACTAACAGTGTCAAGGATTTGACGGCAGTCAGGAGCATAATGGATGGTGCTGTGGTAAGATCTTATGAGAACTACAGCAAGAAGTTGGCAAATGGAACTTCATGCCTCGAATGTGAAGGAGCTTCCACTAGAAATGCGACATCTGATCTAGAGACTAAGAAACAGTTGGTTCTGCAGCAATCTGTTGGATGTGATAGCAAAATTGCAGATGAGAGTCAAATATTGCAAGATGACAGACAGTTTACAAGTGTAGGGTCGGACCGGATTGCGAATGAACCTGCACAAGATAGTATGGCAGATGAGTTGGAGGTATTCTTTTTTGGTTCTTGGCTTACTTCTTATCATATGATGAGCACAATTTCATTTTATTGCTGAAATGTTCATCCTTCACTTTCTTTTTATATTTTTCCAAGCCAAACATCACGGTCGGAGTGGCAATTAAATCACACGGAGTGTCTACTGATGCTTCTCAGAAGTCTGCATTAAGGCATGAATAACTTAACCCTAAATGTCACTTGGAAAACGTTAACATGTTTTCTTTATACTGCCTTGCCTTGTATTGGTTTTCCACATCCGTGGCAGGCTAAGTCTGACTACTTCAGCTTGATCAATTCATGTGATGGATACTTCAACAGAGAAGCAGCATATCAAATTCTATTATACGAATCTGCAGTTCACGGTAAGCTCACTAGATTCTATGCAGTTTGGCTAAATGAGACACGCTTGTGTAGGAAGGCGGATCAACCGACAATGGTGGAATTGCTGAAGCAAGATTGTCGTGGAGGCCGCCCTTTTGTTTGCTGTTTGTATTTGTCTTTATTCCAAGAAAGGGCAAAAATATCCAACTTCTAGACTTTATACCACGGATCTCCATCTAGGTTTTAGGTTAGGATAGGGTTCCCTTTGTTTAACTAGAGCTATGTATTCTTTGGTCTAAACGACAGTGGATTATTTGTTTATTTTTGGTTAGATTTCCCAATAAGACTCGGGCCATTTGTTCTTTTTAGGGAAAATTGATAAAAACTCTTTAACATCAAATATGTACCATCTTAAAATATCTTTGTATGCATTCTCTAATATGATTGATAAGATAATTTTATGTGTTATTTTTTTTTATAAATATAAAATAGTAAAAAATTCAATATATATTATAAATATTTGAGTATAAATTATTTAATATTAAGTGCTAATTTAAGAAATTTATATATGAAATTTCGATGATCTTTCTTGTGAAGATCTTGATTCGACGATCCCTTTATTATGATCTTGATGTAATCTTACATATTATTTTTTTCAAATAATATTTAATTTAAATTAATTTATACTTAAATTTTTATAATATATATTAAAAATATTACTGTATATAAAAATAATATATACTTAATTTTTTTTAAATAATAGTGAATATAATTTATATTTAAATTTTTATTAATGTATATTAAAAATATTACTGCATACGAAAATAATGTATACTTAATTTTTTAAATAATATTTAAAAATTTTAAATTAGTATTTATTTTAAATAATTTATATTCAAATTTTAATAATATATATTCAATTTTTATTATTTATGCTTATAAAAAATAATATATAAAATTATTTTGTCAATGATATTAAAAAGTGTATGTAAAAATATTTTAGGATGGGGATTTTGTCACTGCATGTAAATTTTAATTTGATGTTGCAGAGTTTTTATTAATTTTCTCTTCTTTGGGATTATTCAGTTTCATTAATAAATTACGTGTACAATCTATTCTGTGCATCAGAATGCAGTATTCTGTGATCAAGGACATTTAGCTCTCTAGGGTTGCCAAACCCTACATGCATCATAATGCACCTAAACAAGCACATACGCCTACCCAACTTTGATGTCACCACTGTAACTGCAGGCTTACTCCGGGTGGGCCTGCGAAGATTGCGTGTCTACCGAGCGCAGACTCCTCCTCCGAAACCAATTTCTCGTCAATGAAAAAAAATTAAATCTATAAAATATCGATTAATTTGTTTTTTATTAAAATAATTAAAAATTTTAATTTGATTTAGTAACGTTTAATTTAATTTGATTCAATTTATAACATCTATTTGTTTGTTTTGATTTAGTTAGGTTCAACTTATATTATCAATTTGTTTAATTCTGATTTAGTTTGTTTTTGATTGGGTTAGATTTGATTTTTTTTTATTTAATTCAATTTCGATTTGATTCGATGTAGTTAGTTCATAACATCAGTTTAATAGATTTAATTAAATTTTAATTTTTAAAATTAAAATCAAATTGATCAAATCGATATTTAAAAATAATTAAAATTTTAAATTAATAAAATCGAATTTTAAATTTCGATAGATTTAATCGGTTAATTCAATTTAATCGGCACACATGGCTACCGTATCTTTCATATTTGTTTTAATAAAATTTGAATTTAAACACGAGCAATAAAAATAAAAATATAGATGTTCGTTTTGTTTTAATCAGGTAGGAGACATGATTCAAGTTTGTGCAGCAGGATGAACAAGAATTTGAAGGTGGGAAGCGACGCCAATCTTTCAATATTTAAATATTTAATGTCCAAGTAGAACCGACGCTTCTGTTGCGCCCCCGCCCATTAAATGCTGTAAGATTCCATTCCATCCTTAACTTGTTTGTTGCCTTCTGAATTCCGAATTCGTCGCCTCCGCCGCGATGTGCAACACCACACCCACCGGCGCCTCGACGGATGAGGAGAGCCATGCTCTTCGCTCGCCGGCCCATTTCTACCTCACCATCCGTCCTCTTTCTAAACAATCCGGCCTTGGCAATATCGAAGAGCAGCAGCTGAAGAACTTGAAGTGCCTCCCTGCAACAGAGCCCCCGGAGAAGCCGCTTCCGTCGCCGGAGGAAGCGCTTCAGGAGGCCGCCTCGCTTTTCCGGCTTTCCTTCCCCATTGCGGCGACGGCGTTGCTTGTCTACCTGCGTTCCGCAGTCTCGATGCTCTTCCTGGGTTCGCTGGGCGACCTGCAGCTCGCCGCCGGCTCGCTGGCCGTCGCCTTCGCCAACATCACCGGATACTCTGTTCTCTCCGGGCTTTCTCTGGGCATGGAGCCGCTCTGTTCGCAGGCGTTCGGTGCGAACCAGCCGCGCGTCCTGGCGCTGACCTTCCACCGCTCCGTCCTCTTCCTCCTCTGTTCCTCGCTGCCCATCGCTTTGCTCTGGCTCCGCGTGTCGCCCATTCTTCTCTTCCTCGGGCAGGACCCGGAGATCACCTCGGCGGCGCAGGAGTACCTCCTATTCTCCCTCCCCGATCTCTTATCTTTCTCGCTCATCCACCCCATGCGTATCTACCTGCGGTCGCAGGGCGTCACGCGGCCGCTCACAGCCGCCGCCGCCCTCGCTGCCGCTGTCCACCTCCCGGCGAACTTCCTGCTGGTGACCCGCCTCGGCCTCGGCGCGTCGGGCGTGGCTACCGCCGCCGCCGTTTCGAATCTGGCTCTGATCCTCTGCCTCCTTCCGCACGCGCCCCGCGGGCCCACCGCCGAGTGCCTCGGCGGGTGGGGTCCGCTGGTCCGCCTCGCGGCCCCCAGCTGCGCTTCCGTCTGCCTCGAGTGGTGGTGGTACGAGTTCATGATCCTCCTCTGCGGCCTCCTCCCCGACCCTCGCCCCGCCGTCGCCTCCATGGGCGTCCTCATCCAAACCACCGCCCTCGTCTACGTCTTCCCTTCCTCCCTCGGATTCGGCGTCTCGGCCCGCGTCGGCAACGAGCTCGGCGCCAACCGCCCTTCCCGCGCGCGCGCCTCCGCCGCCGTCTCCGTGCTCTTCGCCGCCGTCATGGGACTCGCGGCCATGTGTTTTGCCGCCGGCATGCAGGACCGATGGGGCCGCATGTTCACCGACGACGCCGACATCCTGCGGCTGACGGCGGCTGCGCTTCCGGTCGTCGGGCTCTGCGAGCTCGGAAACTGCCCGCAGACGGTCGGATGCGGGGTCCTACGCGGTAGTGCGCGGCCGGTGCGGGCGGCCCGCATCAACCTCGGCGCCTTCTACCTCGTCGGCATGCCAGCGGCCGTGGGGCTCAGCTTCTGGCTTGGTTTAGGCTTCGTCGGGCTTTGGACGGGCCTGCTGGCGGCCCAAGTCTGCTGCGCCACACTCATGCTTCGCGCGGTGGGGACAACGGACTGGGAGGCGCAGGCCCGGCGGGCTCAGTTGCAGATGTGCGCGTCCGTCGCCGGAGCCGGCGACTCCTCCATGGACCCAGTCGTGCTGCAGGAGGTGAAGATCGTGGAAGAGGAGGGCGACTGGTACCCACCTCTGATTTCGATTCAGGTGTGCGATTAGGAAATATGACATCAATTAGAAATACATTTCCATAAATTAGTTACAAAAATGTTTGAATTGGCTGGGTGAGAGTCAGCTTTCTTTTATTTTAATAGAGTCATGACGAAGATTCAATTCTGAACTCGTCTTCATCCTCTGGGAAATGATTAAAACTGCACGTGAAACCTCGTGGAATCTTGAACCATGCTACCATATCCAGCACTAGATCACGCCTAGCTGTCCCAATACATGCGACATCACACAACGCAAGTCATTAGCAGGCTGTTTGGCATGGAAAAGTCATAAACAGATCTGATCTCTGATGATTCCAAGGGTATTTCTCTCGCTCGCTTACTTAATTTGTGTATGTGAGTATGCATTGTTGTTAGCTAGGATAGCACAATTGTTATTACCTGTAGTGTAATATGAAACAAATTGAGCCTCACTTGGACTGCAAGTTGGCTGCTTTCGGGAGGAGAGAAGAGCAGCTGAAAATGGTGAAGAGGACCGTGGCATTTCTGATACCAGGAGGTGCTTGCTGGCTCATTAAATGATCGATTGTTCGACCATTTATTAAAACGCGGAGGCATGTTTTTATTTATTTATTTATTTATAATATTTAAAAAGTATATTCAATAGTTTATATTTTAAATTAAAATATATAATTATTTTCTTATTAAGACTATTTATTCGTTTCTAGTCGACTGTTATGAGCAGTCTATTCTTAAACTATGCTTGATTATTATGCTTTGAGTTTTGATTGTATTTTGATGTTCTCATGGTGTTATCTTAATTTTTTATTTTCATTTTCTAAGAAAATATGGTTTTCCATAAAAGAGTATTTGATTTGTATTTTTTACATCTACTTTTTTCTTTAAAAAAATAGTGTTTTTTTATAAAATTAGATACTGAGGAAGGGCAATTGCCTCTCTTAATCAATGGAATAGTTATGAGAGAACGTTTCACGTGGAAATATTTAAGAGAATAAATGGATTAGAGTTTGAATTTCAACAGAATAAAATTTTGGAAGCCAACTTTAAAATATATAAAAATTATATTCTAAATTTAATAAAATTTTGGAAGTCATTCTTTAAAATATATAATAAAATATATTTTAAATTTATTTGATTGGTGAATTAATTATTAGGAAGATATATAGTTAAGAGAGAGTTAATCTCTCTTTTTGCCCATAATTAATAGGAAGAAATGTCTCAGGATTACGGTGTAATGATTAAGATTTAGGGAGTACGTTTGGTTTAATGGTTTGGAAACTAGCTAGGGAATGAAATGGTAGAATGATAAAATATTGGGTTAAAAGATTAAAGAATGAGGGAATGAAATTGTTCTCAAATAATTGGGAATGAGCACAACCCACCATTAGTCATGGTTTTAGAATTTCATTCCCATATAATAAAATATTTGGCAATAAAATAATTTTATTATCTAATTAATTAGGGATTAACTATTAATTAGTATTAATTAATTAAAATAGATATTTAATTAAAATACTTAATTAAAACAATTATTACATTTTAATTAGGGATTAATTATTAATTAAGATTAATTAAAATAAACAATTAATAAAAATAATTATTTAATAAAAATAATTATTATTAATTAATTAGAGATGAATTATTAATTTGTATTAATTAATTAAAATAAACAATTAATTAAAATAACTAATTAAATAATTATTAATAATTAATTAAAATAAAAAATGTATTAAAATAAACAATTAAATAATTAATTAATTAATTAAAATAATTAGCACCAAACCAACATCAACGTTGGTACAAGGTGGCACTGGTTTGTAGAAATTAGCACCAAACCAATATCAATGTCGGTACTGATTTCTACAAATCAGCACCAACATTAAGATTGATTACTATGAACCAACACCGTATTGTGTAAGTACCCCAGGTGAGTTTTGATATAGTTAACTGAGTCAAGTTAGATCTTGTTATATTTGATCCCCGTGTCTAAGTGCAAGAGCTTAGGAGCGTAGGAAGTCGAGCGAAAGACGTAACAATCGAGAACGGTGGCACGGGAAGGGAGCTGACGGGTTCGATACATCCGAGGGATGCAAAGGTCTGCGAAGGTTTGCAAAAAAGTATGTGGTGGAGCAAGAAGGACACACGCAATGTCCGAGGAACGAGAAACCAGGAGGAAGCACGCTCGAGGAGAAGGTCGGAGGAGGTTCGGGTGAACCCAACTCTGGAAGAGCTGAGATCACCCAAGAAGACACACTAGAAGATTGGTCATCAAAAGGTTGACCAAAGTCAACTCGGGCGCCCGTGAATGGGGGCGCCCCTATGCACTCGGGCGCCCATGTTCCCGAGGGCCCCTATGCACTCAGGTGTTCGAGAAGTTAAAACTCATTCAAAACTAGCCGTTCGCAACCGTTACGACGAGGATAAACCTACAGCCACGTGTCAAGCACCTTATGCACTCAAGCGCCCGGATAGGGTCACGTCAACAATCGGATAAACTTCATCGGGGCTATAAACCCAGAGCTCAGTTTCTTTCAATCAATTGAATTGTACTCGAATTCTGTACGAATGTCCATTTTCTTTCTAAGTGCTTGAGTTCTGTAAAAGGTTTTTCCACCCAAAGGAGTACATTTGGAGATTGGGTTGTTTCACTATCTTGGATTGACAACCACACTGGTTGCAACCAAAGTAAATCTGGTTGTCTGTCTCTTTCTTTTCTTGTCATTATTTTTATTTGCTTATGTTCGTTATTTATAACAACTAATCTGTATCTTTGTTTAAGAGAGAATAAAAGATTATTTTTATTTGCAGGGCAATTCACCTCCTCCCCCCTCTTACCTACCTGACAATCTCCAACAAGTGGTATCAAAGTAAGGACACCCCAGAAGGACTAATCGTCATCTAAAGCACATATAAAATGGTCGCATCGGTTATCTACCCGCTAAAGTTCAAGGGGGAGTTCACTATTTAGAAGCGAAAAATGCAAGTATTTTTTAAAATTGACTTTGATTTATTACTAATCATGAAAATAATTTTTGAAGTTCCCAAAGACGCTGACGATAAAGACAAAGACGAAAGTCTATGGACAAAGAAAGAGCAAGCGGAGTTTATAACAAACAGGAAATCAGAGTTTCATCTACTAATCATTCTACCGACCCAAGAAGTCAATAGTATTGGAACCTACAAATCAGCAAAGGAACATTGAGAAAAATTCCTGGAGCTTCGGGAAAAGTCCTGGAGCTTCACGAAGGTACTTCTGAAACAAAGCTGGTAAAATGAGATGTGCTCTGCAACCAACTCAGTAACCTCCTAATGGAAGAAGAAGAATCAGTTGCCTAGCTACACGCCAAAATAAAAAAATTGATCACGGGACTTAAGAACCTCGAAGAAATGGTAACGAGTCGCGACGCATAAAGGTATACCGTAAACGTATTCTCGAAGACCCCGGACTGAACTTCCGTAATAGACGCATACTACATTTCTAAAGATCATGAGGTAAGTACCTTAGAGCAATTATATTCTACATTAGAACTTTATGAATCTCGGTGCGCAAGAAAGAATAAGATGGACAACATCACCCTAAGCACGAGGAAGATCCAACACGAGGAGGAATTTTCAGAAGATGAAGAAGACACGACATACATGGTAAGAATATTATCTAAGTATTTCAAAGCTAAAAGGTTTAATAAAATACAGGGTAAGAAGTAAAGGAAGATCCACTGCAATAATTGTGAGGAAGGACACATCAAGGAGAACTGCCTAAGGCTAAAGATGAACAAAACCAACAAGGCTAAACACATGAACCTGAAGGTCACGTAGGATGAATCCTCATCGGATGAGTCCAATCTCAAGGAACACTTCGGACTAGCGCTGATGACCACCCACCAAGAAGAAGAAGAAAGCATCGATCAAGGGGAAGCCACATCAGAAGATAGTAACGACGAAGGGGGAGCTTCAGACTTCGAAAAAGATATAATAAGCTAGTGAGGTATGTTTTCTAGATCAACTTTATTCAAGTATTAAAGTAATGATGAAGTCGATGTGTAAATTAGAAAATAAAAATTTAGGTTTGAAAAAACAACTAGCTTTTATATGTTCGCTTGAAATGTATGATAACTTAAAATTAGAAAATGAGAAATTGAAGGCTCAAGTAGAAAAACTAGAAAATAATCATCCATGTTCAAGATATTTTTAAAATTCAAAAGTGAGATATTTTGGAGGATTAAATTTGTATTTACAATATCACAAGGGCCAAATTATAAAAATTCCTAAAAATTATATTCTATTTAAATTTTTTATTAATCCTATTGGTAAGTATTTATTTTGGGCCCCAAAATCTGTAATAAACTGTTAAATTTTCTTTAGCGCTTGTTTGCCAATTATTATTATTATTTGATTAATTAATGCTTTATTTTTCATCATCTTGAAATTTTTGGTTGAAGATGTAATTGTTGTAGAAAATTTAGTTTCATATTTTTTTAATGATAGAGTTTACTATGAGCTATCCATAAATTTTTTTCGAATTTCTAAACAGTTAAACATATTTATTATGATTTTTCATTCGAAAACCTTTTTTTTAAAAAAAATACTTAAAAAAATTAATTTCATCATATCAAATTTTTTAGGATCTATGAATTATCTTTTGAACTAAGAAAAATTTTCAAATTTATTTTAAGTTGAAATCCAATTTTAAAATTATCTTATTCAAAAATTATTAACACTATATTCAAAATAATTGTGTTAAAGTTAGAAAATTTATTTTACTTTGAAAATTTTTACAGAGATAAACCTGCTAAATTTCTAATTTAGATAAAAATTTAAATAATATCAACTAAAAATAAAATTTTTTATAAATTTTTTCATAAATTAGACTTTTATGTTTAGAAAAAATAATTTCTGATTCATTTTTGAAAAACTAGATTTTTTGGAAATTAATTATTACCTATGACATGTTAGCAAATATTTTTGAATATTTTTGATGTTTAAGTAATTTTTTTTGAATCTTTTTGTTTTGTTTAAAAAATTATATTTGTTTTTAAAAATCACTAATGTTGGTCTCCGGTCAAAATCCACTTTAAGTTTTTTTTTTTCAAACCTTAGTCAAATTTTTGTAAGTATCTAGTCTAAAACACTTCTTATTAAAGTTGATTTTACCCTTAACCTATTTTTTTATGTGATCAAAGGTGGAGAAAATAAAATTAAGTTAAGGGGAAAACTTAAATTATAATTTTTTTAATTACACTGTCAAATATTTAATTATGTAATTTTATATGTCATTTAACCCTAACTTATCTCGGCTTGATATACATCAAATTGGGGAGATTGTAAGTATCCTATGTGAGTTTTGATATGGTCAACCGAGTCAAGTTAGGTCGTGTTGTATTTGATCCTAGTGTCTAAAAGTGCAGGAGCTTAGGAGCACAGGAAGTCGAGAGGAAGACGCAGCGATCGAGAAGGATGACATGGGAAGGAAGCCGACAGACTCAGTGCATCTGAGGGACGTGGAGGTCTGCGGAAGAGGATGCTGGTGGAACGAGAAAGACCCGCGCAACGTCCTAGAGATGAGAAACCGAGGGAAGGCATGCTTGAGGAGAAGGCCGAAAGAGGATTCTGGTGAACCTAACTCTAGAAGGCCCGAAATCACCCAAGAAGACCCACCGAAAGACTGGTTAGCAAAGAGCAGACCAAAATCAACTCGGGCGCCCATGAATGGGGGCACCCACCCCTATGCACTCGGACACCCGTGTTGTCGGGCGCTCATATGCACTCAGGCGCCCAAGAAGTTAAAACTCATCCATAACTAGCCGTTCGCGGCCGTTGCGACGAGAATAACCTTGGAGCCACATGTCAAGCATGTTAGTAGGAGCCCTAGAGCCAATTATGTGATGATTGACTAGGGACATTTTGTATCGTATTCTATTATTAATAAAGGCATGTTTGGTTATTATACTTTGTATTCTGTGCCGAATAACTAAGTATAATAATGTCCTTGTGTAGTAGGTTCCTATTTGCATTATATCGATTGGTTGAATCGATAGTGAGATAATGTAGAGAATGTTGATGCAGTCTGGCCCTAATTGTTGTTTTGGTGTCGACAACGATTTTAGTTTAGGTTGCGGATGATGATGATTATGATTAAGTCCTGATCGGGGATTAGGCATGATATGGAGGATTCTAGCCTGGAGGGCTAGGTATTGGAAAAATCCTAACCTGGAGGGTTAGGTGTGAGAAATCCTAGCTTGGAGGGCTAGGTGTTGGAAAAGTCCTAATTCGGAAAGGTTGGGTGAAAAGTCCTAGCTTGGAGGGCTAGGTGAAAAGTCCTAACTTGGAGGGTTAGGTGCAAATTCCCATCCTGGAGAATTAGGTGAAAAAGTCCTGGCTTGGAGGGTCAGGTGCCTAGCTTGGAGGGCTAGGTTAGATGATGTTCTAACTCGGAAGGGTTGAGTGAAAAGTCCTAGCTTGGAGGGCTAGGTGAAAAGTCCTAACTTGGAGGGTTAGGTGCAAATTCCCAACTTGGAGGGTTAGATGGAAAATCCTTAGCTTGGAGGGCTAAGGTGGATGGAAACATAGCTTGGAGGGCTGAGTTTGAGTCTCTGGATCGGTCTGGTGATCGATCAGGGACTTTGGCACGCTGCTCCTTCGTGGATCGGTCTGGTGACCGATCCAGTGATGACTGATCGGTCGGGTGACCGATCAGGGAGCACACAGTGAGGTTGGGAACCTACTGTGCTGCTCCTGATCGATCTGGTGACCGATCAGGGAGTATGCGTTTCACCCATTGACTGGCTCCTGATCGGTCTGGTGACCGATCAGGGAGCAAGCAGTGAGGTTGAGTTCACTTGCTGAACAGCTTCTGATCGGTCTACTGACCGATCAGGATCACTGTGCAGATCGTTCTGGTGAACGATCCAGCTTCGCGGGCTCCTCACTAAGATCGATCAGGACGGTTCCTGATTGATCAGGTGATGACCTGACCGGACTGCTGACCGATCAGGTGACACCCTGATCGGTCAGTTGACCGATCAGGAGGGTTAGCCTGCGAAACTCAGAAATCGCCTCATATAAGGGTGGATCGGTTCGGTGAACGATCCACGACCTGGGATCGGTCTGGTGATCGGTCCAGGAGAATCTCAAAGAAATCGCGATTTCTGATTGAGCGATGGGGATCGATCAGGATGGAGCCTGATCTGTCTAGAACCAGCCTGATCGGTCTGGTGATCGATCAGGAGGCTCTCTGATCGGTCAGGTGACCGATCACTTTAATTCAAACTGCACTGTCAGACACTCTGATCGCGTCTGAACACAACTGATTCGCTGCCACTTTCCTCTGATATTTGATATGCTGTTTGATTTGCTGCTCTAATACTCTGATTGAGTTTCAGGTGACAGGGGAGGATTCAAACACTCAAGGAGAAGTCAAAGAGAGCTTTCCTTGGAGCAGGTTTGTCCCTTTCTCCACACAGGTTGCAACGGCTGGATGCAGGACTGAAGCTGCTGACTGAAGCTTGGCTGAGGGAGCTCAGGAAGTTCAGTTAGGGTTCAGTGTAGCTGGCGCGTTGGCAGTGAGACAGCTGTAGGCTGCTGGAGATGAGATCACCTGGTGCTTGGCGGAGAAACAAAAAGGAACAAGAGAAGTAGAGTTCAACAGTTCTTCACTTCTTCAGTTTTCGTGCTTCTTGAGTTCCTGCATTGTGCTTGCTGTTCTTGAGTTCTTCATTCATTCTGAGCAAGCTATTGAGAAGCAATCATCGTTTACTTGAGCGCTTGAAGGAGAAAACAAGAGGCTTGGAGTCCGACAGTGGGAAGACACGGAGAAGAGTTCTTGCGTGAGATCGCCACTGGGTGGAGCTCAGGGAAGCTTGCTGTGTTTTTGTCCTTGCTAAGTGTTTGAGTAAGATCCTTCTTATTGTTTCATTGTGCTCATTCTATATTATTGATTGAAACAAACTGTGGGGAGGTTTCTCCACCGAGAAGGAGGTTGTTTCATATCCGGTGATCACCGGGGCTTGATTTGCCGACGATCAAGGGATCGCCCACCTTAAGGGCACGCCAAGGAGTAGGGGCAAGTTATCCCCGAACCTTGTAAAATCTCCTTGTTAGCGATCTTGCTAATCTTGCTAGTTAGGTTTTGGTTTCTGCAAGTTTTGTTTTCCCATACTTCCGCTGTGCTATTACTAACGTCAAGTGCAGAAATTTGATAACTCTTCCAAGAAGAAGTGATTGGCTATATTCACCCCCCCTCTCTAGCCATCTCGTTCCCAACAAGTGGTATCAGAGCTTGGTTCTCTGTTTATGGCTTAACAACCGAGAGTTCTCAACAAGATGGCATTGAGAGAGGGCTTCTCCACCACCCGACCTCCATTCTTTGATGGCGCCGACTTCCAATATTGGAGATCAAAAATGGAATATTATTTGAAGATGGATATCCATACGTGGTTCGCGGTGAAGGAGGGATTCATCCCTCCTAAGGATGATGAAGGCAAGGAACTCGAATCTTCACGATGGACTGCCGAACAAACGAGGAAGAGTGAAGCCGACGCGAAGGCGGTTGTCACTCTACAATGTGGCATGAACAAAGATCTACTCATCAAGGTTGGTCCCTTCACAAGTGCAAAAGACTTGTGGAACAAACTCATAGAGCTCCATGAAGGCACCCGAGACTCTAGAATTGCAAAGAGGGACTTGTTCCTCAATCAACTCCAAAATCTCTCCATGAAGGAAAATGAGTCGGTAAGTGAGCTCCATAGCCGGTTCAAGGAAGTCCTTAATGGACTTCATTCAATTGATGAAAAGGTCGATAATCGCGACCTTGTGAGGTATGTCTTGAAAGCATTTCCAAGGAATGCTTTGTGGTCATCCATAGTGGATGCCTATAAAGTATTTAAGGATTTATCTATTGTAAAATTAGATGATTTATTTTTTGAGATAGGATTGCATGAAATGGCTAACAAAGGCCCCAAGGAGAAGGGGATTGCCTTAGTTGCAGGGGATCGAGTCACTAAGAAGAAGAAGGAGAAGGAGAAGGAGAAGGAGGTATCATCATCCTCATCTTCATCCGGATCCGAATCCAATTCCGAGGAGGATGGCAGCGGCTCTTCTTCATCCGAAATGACCAACTTTGTGAGGAGGATGATGCGAAGAGACCGACGTTTCAAAAGGAGAGGTAACACTAGTGAATTCAAGCTTGATAAGAATAATGCATCTTGCTTTGAGTGTGGTAGGAAAGGACATTTCAAGAATGAATGTCCGAAGCTTAAAAAGGAGGAGAAACCCAAAAGAAAAGAAGAAAAATCCAAGAGGAAGAAGAAAGCTTTGAAGGCTTCTTGGGATGAGTCATCCTCTAGTTCATCCGACGATGAGAAGGAGGAGAAGAGCACAAGGCAAGTGGCTCTCATGGCTCTTGGAGAGGAGAGCAGTGATGAATCTTCAAGCTCCTCAAACGCGGCTTCATCATCTTCGGATGATGAAGAGGTAACCTCTCCCGAGCTTGAAAAATGCTATAGGGCAATTGCATGTTTAACTAGTATGCTTAAGAAATCCAAAAACAAAGTTAAAGCATTGCAATTAGAAATTGATCAATTGAAAGCTTCTAGGGATGATAACATTGATGACTTGCATGTTGAATTACTAGAAGATGAAATTAAATCTTTGAAACATGAAATTGTAAGCTTGAAATCCTCTAAGGTTGAGGAAATCAGGATTTGCATGATAATGTGTTAGTGGAGGAAAACCAATCATTGAAGAGTGAAGTTGAGAAGCTCAAGAATATTCTTGGGAAATTCTCAAATAGCTCCAAGACCCTAGACATGATCCTAAATGCCCAAAGAGCGGTTTACAATAGGGCCGGTATTGGTTACCGCCCTAAGGAACCCTCATTTGTATCTCTCATGTCTAGGACTGACATGAGACAAACTAGGACACCCAAAATTCAAAAGAAAGTTGTCAAGGCATGGGTGCCTAAGTCATGTTTAGTTGATACTTTAGGTCCCATGGTTTGGGTACCTAAGACCTCTATTTTTCGAATTGTGTAGGTTATGACTGAGGGGGAGCATCTATCAACTTGGTTTGTTGATAGTGGATGCTCCAAACACATGACCGGGGATAGATCATTGTTTACCACATTTCACAAGAAGAGTAGAGGTAATGTATCGTTTGGTAACAATGGTAGTCTTAAAGTCATAGGAATAGAAGACATTCAAATATCCGAATGTCTTAGAATCTCAAATGTCCTTCTAGTCAAGGGGATGAAGTTTAATCTCCTAAGTGTCAGTCAATTGTGTGACACGGGTTACACAATTGACTTCCAACCAAGTCAATGTCTAGTTAGACAAAATGACACCTTGGACACGGTACTAGTAGGAGCAAGAGTAGACAATATTTATCAAGTGTCATTTAAAAGTGCTACTAATGCTTTTGCTAAGTGCTTCATGTCAAAAGAAGAAGAGTCCACACTTTGGCACCGGAGGCTAGCACATGTGAACATGAAGAACATCCGGAAGTTGGCCAACAAGGGACTAGTTCGAGGCTTACCGAGCATCAAGTATGGAAAAGATAAATTATGTGATGCGTGTCAAATGGGTAAGCAAACAAAATCTGCACATAAAGGTAAAAGCGCTGTAAGTACTTCCAATGCATTAGATTTACTTCACATGGATCTATTTGATTGTAGCACTATCATATCATTGAATGGAAGTAGATATTGCTTTGTTATCATTGATGATTACACTAGATATACATGGACATTCTTTTTGAAACATAAGGACCAAACCTTAGATATTTTTATCTTTTTTTGTAGAAGAATTGAAAATGAAAAATCCTCAACAATTAAAATAATTAGAAGTGATCATGGAGAGGAATTTCAAAACCAAAGGTTTCTAGAAGTTTGTCAAGATAAGGGTTATAGACATGAGTTCTCTACTCCTAGAACACCACAACAAAATGGTGTTGTAGAGAGGAAGAACCGTGTTCTTCAAGAGGCTGCACGAAGCATGCTTAATGAGTACTCACTCCCGAGTTACTTATGGGCTGAAGCTGTAAATACAGCCTGCTATGTGCAGAATCGAGTTCTCATTCATAGGTTTTTAGGAAAGACTCCCCATGAACTTTGGTTTGGGAAACCACCTACGGTTAAACACCTTAGGGTGTTTGGCTGTAAGGTGTTCATCCTAAACACCAAGGATCACCTTGGAAAGTTCACGGCAAAGGCTGATGAAGGGATACTAGTCGGGTACTCCCTCGTTAGCAAAGCCTACCGAGTCTACAACAAGAAAACTAGATTAGTTGAAGAGTCTTCTGATGTGGTTTTTGAAGAGGTTCCGAAATCAATTGACCAATCAGAAAATGCAGAAGGAGTCCAACTCGAACTAAGGAGACTTAGTTTGAAGGAAATTCCAAGTGGTGTTGAGGGTGATGAGTCAGATGATGGTGAGCCTAGACAACTCCTTGATCAGCCGGATCCTGAGGCTGGACCTGTGTCTAGTGAACCCGTTCTAGAAGCACCACCAAACCAAGGCAAACGAGATTAGCCTCTAGTCATCCCCAAGACCAAATCGTTGGAACATCCATCAAGGGGTTAGGACTAGATCATTCTTCCGGAATGAGACTAATGAAGTTGCTCTAATTTCCAAAATTGAACCTAAAAAAATTGATGAAGCATTAAATGATCCCGATTGGATTATCGCGATGCAAGATGAACTAGGTCAATTTGAGAGGAGTCAGGTTTGGGACTTAGTCCCTAGACCTATGAAGACCACCATTATTGGAACCAAATGGGTCTTCAAAAACAAATTAAACCACAAGGGAGAAATCATTAGAAACAAGGCACGCTTGGTAGCCAAGGGCTACAGTCAAGTTGAAGGCCTTGATTATGATGAGACTTATGCTCCCGTGACACGATTAGAGTCCATCCGATTGATGCTTGCATTTGCAGCACACCGGGGCTTCAAATTATTTCAAATGGACGTCAAATCAGCCTTCCTAAATGGTTTGATTAGGGAGGAGGTCTACGTCGAACAACCTCCGGGGTTTGAGAGTACCGAATATCCAAACCACGTGTTCAAGCTCAAAAAGGCACTCTATGGCCTTAAACAAGCACCCCGGGCTTGGTATGAGCGGTTGTCGACATTCTTGATTGGAAAGGGCTTCGTTAGAGGTCAAATAGACCCTACACTGTTTCTACGAAGAGATAGTGACAATATATTTGTAGCCCAAGTATATGTCGATGACATAATTTGTGGCTCAAACAACAAGGGCTATTTACGTGAATTTATCGGACACATGGAGAGTGAGTTTGAAATGAGTCTAGTGGGAGAGTTGACTTTCTTCCTTGGACTAGAAATCAAGCAAACTCGCGATGCATCCATGTGCACCAATCAAAGTATACACAAGAAATGCTTCGGAAATTCAATATGAGTGATCCGAAAGAGGTAACCACTCCCATGGCTACAAACATAAGATTAGATAATGATGAGAGTGGTAAACCAGTTGATCTAACTCAATATCGAAGCATGATAGGTAGTTTGCTATACCTCACAGCTAGTCGACCAGATATACTATTTGCTGTAGGTATGTGCGCTAGGTATCAAGTCTGTGCCAAGGAATCTCACTTGATTGCTGTTAAACGAATTTTGAGATATCTCAAGGGCACAGTTGGTGTAGGTCTTTGGTATCCCCGTACCGAATCTTTTGATTTGATTGGCTATACGGATTCCGACTACGCTGGATGTAAGTTGGACCGGAAGAGCACTAGTGGGGGCTGTCAATTCTTAGGATCGTCTTTAGTAAGTTGGTCAAGTCGGAAGCAACATTGTGTTGCTCTTTCCACTACCGAGGCAGAATATATCGCCATGGGAGAGAGTATATCACAATTATTGTGGATGATCCATACCTTAGAGGATTATGGTTTGAGTTACAAGGGTGTGCAAGTGTTATGTGACAACATTAGCACAATCAACTTAACCAAGAATCCGGTCCATCATTCTAGGACAAAACATATTGAGGTAAGACACCACTTCATTAGGGATCATGTAGCTAGGGGGAACATCATACTCTCACATGTGGAGTCAAAGTCAAACCTAGCTGACATTTTCACTAAACCACTTCCCGAGAGTGAATTTAGTTTCCTAAGACGGGAATTGGGAATGTGTCGTGCTTCATGATGTTCAAATTGTGGTCAAAACCCTTCATAATGATTTCGAAATTTTTGGGAACAATTGGGTAACTTTGGGAACATCTCACAGAAACTATAAGGGTTACCAAAATGTTTTTGTTTGCTAGATATGGGGTGAGATGTTAGGTTCAACTCAATTTCTCAAAATGTCATTGCATCACTTGAGGAATTAAGTTGACGAGATAATAATCACGTTGGTGACCAAGTATGGGGAAAACCATTGCATAACATATGTGTATATGGTTCCATGATCATACTTGGACATTCCAATCAAGGCAACTTGATTGGAAACTTGAATTTGGAGTGAACTTGGTTGAACTTGCTTGATTGATTGTTGTTTGAGTTTGATTCCATTTAGATGGGTCAAAGTGTTTGTTGAACCAATAAGGACTTTAGAGTCTTGTTCAAGAATCAATCTTAGTCATGAGGACCTGTCCAAGTTAGACAAAATCCATCAAATCTCGTTTGGAAACTTCAGAAATTCTGAAACTGAACATTTCAGTTTGTATCAGGAACCCTGATCGGTCACCGGACCGATCAGGCATAGGGCTGATCGGTCCCTAGACCGATCTAACCCCTTCCTGTGCCGTGATCTCCCCGAATCTGACTAAGTGTACTGAGCTAGCCTGGATCGGTCTCCGAACCGATCTGGCACCCTGTGGGGATCGGTCCACAGACCGATCAGGGAGCTCAGAGGTTTCTCTTCGGACCATACTGATCGAATCCTGATCGGTCACCCGACCCATCAGGAGCGAGTCTGATCGGTCATCCGACCGATCAGGACCATGCCAGTCCGATCAGGCTGTATCCTGATAGCTCTGGACGCGATCAGATCGAACGGTGATCCGTTCAAACGCATTAAATTTTGGTTGGTGGACCGATCCATCAACCGATTAATTGCGCAAAACCCCTCTTCAGCGACGAACCCTAGCGCCGAAACACTCTCTTCTGCGCAACCTTGTGCGAGCGAGAGAATTCTTGCGTCTCCCTTCTTCACGCGCGTGCGAGCTCTTCTGCGAAGGCTTCTACGGGCGTCTTCTCCGAACCTCAAGTTCTTGCGTGCTCGAAGTCTCCTTCTCCACCGCAAGTTCTTTCTCAGTCTTACAATCCCTTCAAACAAGCTTCCATGGCACCTAAGTAAGTTGTTCGTTTTGATTTTCTTGTCAATCAGTTCATAAAACTGTTGGGACCGGGTGCATGTCGACAAGGATACGAGTTCGTAAAATTTTAAATTTTTACGTGCAGCGGAAGAATTTGCATAAAATAATTTCCTAAATTATTTTAACTTCATATCCAGCATGTAACCTTATGGTGTGTTGACATAATCATAAAATAAAACTTTACGAAAAAGTAAACTAATTTACTTTATACCTTTCGTAACTCGAAGAAAGGGACGAGATTCAACCGTAGCGTCCCTTGGAAGCTCCGCCTCTATTCGCGTCCACGCCGAGTTATCTTCGGGATGACTTCGCAAAGTCACGAGTTTTGTGCTGACGAGAACTACTAGATCCTCGAAAGGCACAACTAGAAGCACAAGAGAAAAGATAGGAAAGAATGGAAACTAACCAACAAAGAAACGGAATCGAATTCCGAGAAGAGAGGAGTCGCTATCCGCTTCTTCTTCTTCTTGTTCGGGTTCTCCTTCTTCTTGAAGCTCACGGCCACCTTTGATTGAGTGGAGATTGCGCCGGCCCTAAGCCTCTAAGAGGGCGCCGGCCCTTATACTCCAAGGTGGGCGCCGGCCCTAAGGGAAGAGAGGGGAAGGAGAGAAGAGAATAGAAGAGAGAGAGGGAGAGGTTAGCTCTATTTCAATTAGGAATTAAAGGCTTCCCTTTGGTTCCTTATATAGTTGCTTCTCCCTTGCCAAGTCTCTTCTTAACGGAATTAACGGAATTAGTTATCATAAGAAATTTATCCTATAAATTCTCTTATGAATTATTTCGTTTAAACCAAGTTTTATTATAACTAACTTTATAATAAAACTAATTAGTTATCATAAGAAATTTATCCTATAAATTCTCTTATGAATTATTCTGTTTAAACCAAGTTTTATTATAACTAACTTTATAATAAAACTAATTAGTTATAATAAGAAATTTATCCTATAAATTCTCTTATGAATTACCAAGTTTTATTATAACTAACTTTATAATAAAACTAATTAATCTCTCCTTTTATTATGGAATAAATTTTATAAGAAATTTATAAACTTTCTTATTATGGAAAAATCAATTCATAATTGATTTTATAAAATTAAAATAAACCATTCCATGGATCATTTTAATTTCCATAAAAAGAATAAATTTCTATAAATTTATTTATATAAATTTCTTTACACAAATTTATTTATCCATAATTTATAAAACAAATCGCGCTAGATCTATTTTATTAATTAAACCAAAATTAATTAGTTTTTCTCCCTTTAGGTGGCCGGCCAACCAAGGAGGGTTGGCACCCTCTTTGGCTGACCCAAACCGAGCCGAACCAACGCGAATTAAACTCATTTAATTCGCCCAAAAAGCCTTCAAAAGACTTAGCCATTTTTAGCTTCCATTGCGCCTATGATTAACTCAGATTCGACTTATTTCTCTTGATCGGAAAATCCAATTTTCAACTCGTTTTAAATCCCTCGGATTACTCGTAGTGCGTGTGACTAAATAGGCTTTCGATTTATGTTGGCCGTCTATAATCAACAAATTATAGAACGATCATGAGTGGCACCTAGTAGTACATCATGATCCCCAATTAATCGAAAGATCAACGGTTTGACCTCAGAAGAAATTATTCTGAAACCCTTCAGCAGCTCTAATGAATCGTGCCCCATTCCCTTCACCATCTTATACCCACTTGGTTCAGGACACGGTCTATTTGTGTCAGTCCCCACTAGGCTGACTATGTCACATCTAGCCCAAGTAGTTTCTTTCTCGTCCTTTGGATTTCTAATTACTCTCATGTATTTAAGAGACTTGCACTCTTAACATGATATACTCTGGCCAGAGGTTTTGAGTAATAATCCGACGATAGGCCTGGGTATACATCTCCTCGCAAGGCGTGGTGAATCCTTTGTAGGCTGTTCAAACATCTTCGGGCACTTCGGCTTATACCCAATCATCCTGGGTCCACACCTCCTTGGAGATGCTTGCTTAAGATGTTAAAGTATAAGTCTCCATGACCAGGATGACTTGAACACCGCAAGTCAAAGGAACATCGCACTTAAGCCGTAGTAAGAACTTTATTGACATTTCTATAGATAGATTCCATATGAAGTCTTACAGCTAGTCACTCCAATGAACTAGTTCCCTTAACTAGCATCCATGTTTATCTCCGGACATCCCAATGTCACCAGCCAGTGAGAATCAGCTGATTAGAGAATAACCCATGCTAGTCTCAACAGAATTGATAGTGTCCGTTTTTATCAATTCATCGACTAGGAATATTTTCAATACTTCACATTTGCATATTTAGAGATAATCACTAGTTGTGAACCCATCACAAATTCTCTTATGCTGTGAGTTGTATTGCGGACATTCAGTAGATGAGTTTAAGATCCCAATCAAATACACAAGCATGTATACTCAAATAGTGAATTATCATTTATTAAAATAAATATTTTACAATCATAAGACGATTGCCTTAGGATACTTCTCTCATATCACTAACAAACTCCCACTTGGCCTAATGCCAATCCCTGTGGTATCCAATACCACAGGCTCTAACATGACCCTCAAACTTGCTCTGAGGTAAGGCCTTAGTTAAAGGATCCGCTAAATTCCTTTGAGTGGGAATTTTCTCAATTTGTATATCATTCCTACTTATAATCTCTCTGATCAGATGATAGCGGCGAAGCACGTGTTTGGATCGCTGATGAGACCTTGGTTCCTTTGCTTGTGCAATAGCTCCATTGTTGTCGCAGTAAACCGGCACTGCATCATCAATGGTTGGAACCACGCCAAGTTCGGAGACGAACTTCTTGATCCAGACTGCTTCCTTTGCTGCTTCCGAAGCTGCGATATATTCCGCTTCCGTGGTGGAATCCGCTACGGTGTCTTGTTTGGAACTTTTCCAACTTACTGCGCCTCCATTCAAAGTAAATACGTATCCAGACTGCGATTTGGATCATCCTTATCTGTCTGGAAACTGGCATCTGTATACGCACGTATTACCATATCTCCTTCTCCATATATTAGGAATACATCCTTAGTTCTTCTTAAGTACTTAAGGATTGTCTTAACAGCCGCCCAGTGATCCATTCCTGGATCCGACTGGTATCTGCTTGTGACGCTCAAAGCATAGATACATCAGGCCTAGTACATAACATAGCATACATGATAGATCCTATCGCGGATGCATAGGGAATCTTATTCATGCAAATCCTCTCGTCTTCTGTGCGCGGACACATAGACTTTGAAAGGTTGATCCCATGCCTGATGGGAAGGTAACCTTTCTTGGATTCCGACATGCTAAACCTTTTTAGCACTCGGTCTATATATGTAGACTGCGAAAGACCAAGCAACCGTTTTGATCTATCTCTATAGATTCTAATCCCAAGGATATAGGTTGCTTCTCCCAGGTCTTTCATGGAGAAAGTTTTGGATAACCAAATTTTAACTGTCTGTAAGACTGATATATCGTTTCCTATAAGTAAGATGTCATCGACATATAATACTAGGAATACGACTGCACTCCCACTAACCTTCTTGTACACACAAGGTTCGTCAGGATTTTGTGAGAAATCAAACTCTTTGATTGTCTCATCAAAACGGATGTTCCAGCTCCTAGATGCTTGCTTCAGTCCATATATGGATCGTCGAAGCTTGCATACTTTGGTTTTATCAACCGATGTGAAACCTTCAGGTTGTATCATGTATACATCCTCAAGCAGGTTTCCGTTAAGGAAAGCTGTTTTCACATCCATTTGTCATATCTCATAATCATAATGAGCTGCTATGGCTAGGAGCATCCGAATGGATTTAAGCATAGCTACTGGCGAATAGGTTTCGTCATAATCAATTCCTTGCTTCTGACGATATCCTTTTGCCACTAATCTAGCCTTAAAGGTAACAACATTACCTTCCATGTCGGTTTTCTTCTTGAAAACCCACTTGCACCCTATGGGCTTAATCCCTTCAGGTGGTTTAACCAAGTCCCATACTTGGTTTTCGTACATGGAATCCATTTCCGACTTCATGGCCTCAAGCCATTTATCCCTTTCTGAACTTTTCAGAACATCTTCATAACTGATAGGTTCGTCATCGCTTATGAGTAACACGTCATTCGATTCACTTACGAGAAATCCGTATCTCTCTGGAATATTGCGTGTCCTATCAGATCTACGAAGAGGTGGTGTAGTTTTAGGTTCAACTGATAGCTCATCATTATGAGGTATTGGTTGTGGGTCTAGACTAGGTGTCTCCGTAATGTCTATTGGAGTTTCTTGAACTTCATCAAGTTCAATCCCACTCCCACTGTTTTCTTGTAAAAGAAATTCTTTTTCTAGAAATACAGCATGCCTTGAAACAAACACCTTTTGTTCCAAGGGATGATAGAATTGGTAACCCTTCGTTTCCTTAGGGTATCCAATAAATAGACATTTATCAGACTTAGCATCCAATTTGTCTGATACAGTCCGCTTCACATAAGCAGGACAACCCCATATCTTAAGGTGAGTTAAGTGGGGTTTCTTACTATTCCATATCTCATATGGAGTAGTAGAGACTACCTTGGTCGGGACTCTGTTTAGCAAGTAAACAGCTGTCTTAAGTGCATAGCCCCAAAAGGATTTTGGAAGAGTTGCATGATTCATCATCGACCTAACCATGTCCATCAAGGTTCGGTTGTGCCTCTCAGATACACCATTATGCTGTGGTGTATACGGCGGAGTCCATTGGGATAATATCCCATTGTCCCTAAGATAATCTTGAAACTCTTGACTTAAGTATTCACCACCCCGATCGGATCGAAGTATTTTAATACTTTTGCCAAGCTGTTTCTCTACTTCATTTCTGAACTCTTTGAATTTCTCAAAGGCTTCAGATTTGTGTTTCATCAAGAACACGTACCCGAATCGTGAGTGATCATCGATAAAGGTGATGAAGTAGCTATAGCCTCCTTGTGCAAGAGTTGACATTGGTCCACATACATCAGTATGTATTAGACCAAGCAATTCTCCCACTGGATTACCTTTTCCGGAAAAGGGTAATTTGGTCATCTTGCCTTTTAAGCATGATTCGCATGTATCAAATGAATCGGGTTCAAATGATTCCAAAATTTCACATCGGTGCAATTCGGTCATGCGTTTCTTACTTATATGGCCAAGACGACAATGCCATGTGTAGGAGTCTATTCGATTATCTATTCGAGCACGTTTGTTGCTAACTTCGATATTGAAAACGTCACTGGATAAATCTAACGTGTAGATGCCATTGCACAAAGTTCCATTCCCATAAAGAACGTCATTTAAAGTTATGTAACAACAATTGTTACTAAAAGTTAAATGATAACCCTTTTCATTCAAACATGAAATAGATACAATGTTCTTTATTAACGAAGGAACAAAATAACAATTATCCAATTCTAAGATACGTCCAGTGGGGAGCTTTAGCAAATATGTTCCGATGGCAACAGCAGCAATCTTTGCTCCATTTCCAACTCGCAGATTTGCTTCTCCTTTGACGAGTCTTCTTCTATTCCTTAGCCCTTGTATGTCATTACATATATGTGAGCTACACCCAGTATCAAGTACCCATGTGTTTGAGGAAATAGAGTGACATTCAATAACGAAGATACTTGAAGAGGATGAGGCATCGGATGCCTTATTCTTCAAGGACTCAAGATAAATCTTGCAGTTTCTTCGCAAGTGACCTTCCTTGCCACAATGATGGCAAGTGCCTTTTAGGGTATTTTCAGTCTTTTTGGCCTTTTTCTTCTTTCCCTTATTCTGTTCTTTGGCCTTCCTCTTAGAACCTTTCTTCGAGGAACCAACTAACAGCACTGTCTTCTGTTCCTGCTTCACAGAAGGCTCTACAGTCTTCAGCAGGTTAAGCAACTCAGGAAACTGGTCTGGAGTTGCATCTTCAGGAGGACGGTTGGGAAGTAGATCTTCAAGGACATAAGCAAGCTTCTCTGTCTTGAGGACTATCCTCAGGTTTCGAAGCCAGTCCATGAAGTTTGGCCTAGTCAGTTTATTGGTGTCCAAAATGGAACGCAAGTTTAGGGAAGACATGATCGAGTGATTATCCTAGAAATACAAATTGAGCTTATGTGAGAAGAATGATTAAAGAATGTATCATTATACATAAATTAAATCCTATTTATTTTACGAATTGAGTCACCCTTATTATCAATTCGGGAGATCGTAGAAATCTCCAAATAGGTTGATATCCAACCATAGGTAAGAACGACCATGGCTGTGGCCATCAAGTTATTCTTAGCTATGAAGGTAGGTAATTATACCGATTACACATCACATATATGTAACTATCACATTATGCTATCAACTAATTGAATGTTTGCATAAAACATTGGGTTGTTAACTCATTAACAAGTATGCAACAATATACATAGCACCCAACTGCACCTCTCTTTACATCGACCTTGGCTGTGGCACAACAAATCGATGCTCCAAGCTTAAGGCTGACCCATTAATCAAGAAATAGTTTTAATATGGTTGGAGCTCATTCAATCGTTTAGTCAGGCTTGGATGTGTCCAACAACCAAAACTAAGGATTGACCTCTGACTCCAACTATATTATTCATAAACTAATTCCATGGTTTGAACATGTTGAGGTTCAAGTCGGGCATGGATGTGTCCATCAACCCAAACGAGAAACAAAACTCCGATTCTAACCATATTAATGGAAGGTGTTGGCCTTAATATTTTGTAAGGGGTTTTGGGTCTCATCCTTTCTTTTCTAAGCACATTCATGACATAGAATTATGTCATGACTAACGATTTCCTTAATTAAGTATGTATGTGACTTAAGTTATCAAGTCTCATTAATTGAATTAGGAACCGGATTTCCTAATTCCAATTTCATACTTAATTAAAGGAATTGTTTTGGGAAACAATTTCCTAAATTGTCATAATTAATTTCGGAAATAATATGTTCAAGACTTTGATTTCTCTAAATCAAATCTTATTAAATTAAGAGACAAATCCCTTAATTCAACTACATATTATTTTCATGAAAATCTCATTTAAGAAACTCTATAGGAAACCATTTTCCTAATTAATTTTGGAGACAACAATATGTAAGAGCATCACCTCTTCAAACATATTTTATTCATGGATTTAATTAATTACAACAAATTATTTTATAAGGGTGGCTCCCCGAGGCTCAGATACCCAAAGAAAAGTAATGTGTTGTAAATCTAATTGGACGGCTCCCCGAGGCTCAATCCAAATCAAACATGACAATTTCAATTAAAAATTGAGAAATTAAATTACAACAACTAACTTTAAATTGGGCGGCTCCCCGAGGCTCAATCCAAAATAAATAATTTTATTGTCAATTTAAAAATCAATTCAAATTTAATTGTCAATTAACTATCCATGAATTTGTCTAGACTTTCTTAAAAGAAAGTGCCCAAAATTGCGAGATTTCAAAATTAGGTTTTCAGAATAATTGTAAGTTTCCGGTACAAAGAAAACTTACATATTTCCAAAATTGGAAATTTTCTAAAATAGAAAAATTTCCAAAATTGGAAAGTTTCCAAAGATGGGAAGTTTTCGAAATTATTATAAAATTTCAGAAAATAGAAAATTTCAAACGTTTGCGAAATTTCATGAGGATTTCCAAACTTTGAAATTCCTAAATCTAAAATTTATTATAATTCGAAAGTTTCCATAATTGAAAATTTTTCCGAAATTGAGATCATGACAAAGTTTTCCACAAAACAATTATATGATTAAGTCGAACACTAACCGGCTCTGATACCACTGTTGGGACCGGGTGCATGTCGACAAGGATA
>JAGFNQ010005451.1:319141-445138 GCA_024364735.1 Boesenbergia rotunda | reverse complement strand
TGTTTCAGGCGTTGCCAGTCGACTAGTTCAGAACCAGTCGACTGCCCTATCGAACAGAAAGTTTCTGTTCGATGCACCAGTTGACTGCCAAGAGGCCAGTCGACTGGTGCCGGGCACAGAAAGTTTTGTGGCTAACACCAGTTGACTGGCTATATAGCAGCGACTGGTACCATTAAAAAGAAAGTGATGTAGGGCAGATGGTTAGTGCTTCTCTTTTACAACTAAGAGGTCTAGGGGTCAAATCCTTGCAAAGTAAATAAAATGAAAGTTTTTTTTTAAAAGAAAAAAAATTCAGAGCAGGTTAAGGGAAGTCAAGTAGTTGTAATCTAAGGCTAAGAATAAGGTAAAGTTAAGGTTAAGTAAAAGTGACGTCCGCTTTAGTGGTAGAGAAGTTAAGGTGGGTCGTCACACCATTGACCATGGATCCTGTTTTGGCTTCTAGGGCTCTCCTTGAGCTCCTAGCCCTAGTTACCTTCGTAGGTAACTCATCTACAAGTGCAAGACCACACCGGTGCTCCTCCGGTGTTCTTGACCTTCTACTCTCACTCTCTTAACCCTATAGACCTTTTGCTTAGTCAACTCCTTCTCTTTTCCTTTAAATGACATTTTATCAACATTTTCCCTTCTAGAGTGATATCCTAAACCCTGCCTATCATTTCTAAGAGGTTGATCTTTCTGTATTACCCTTGACCCCCTTATGAGCCTATCTAGATTTTTCTCCAATTTATCAAGTTTTGCTTTCAAGACTTGATTTTCCTTCTCCAAATTCCTAACCTTTGACTCTTTTGACCTAAATTGATCATTTCTAGATCTACCCATTTTTCTAGACATGTTTCCCTTTTTCTTAGGGTTTATGCCTTGGTCCTTAGTCCTAGAATTTCTAGATTTATCATGAAACATGGAGGTTTTGGTGTTTTGGCATGCAAAAGTATTTCTATTCTTATCATGATATTTAAAGCCAAAATTGCATCTAGGCAAGCAATCATTTATATTCCTAGCATTCATGGAAGAGCTTTGAACATAAGTAAAGTTAGAGATTACCTCCTTACCCTTGTAGCTCCCCCTTGATGTGAGCTCCTCCTTTTCTTTTCTTCTTTCTCCCATTTCCTTAGATGCTCCATCTTCTTGAGCTCTTTACTCCTTGGACACTTTGTATGGTAGTGCCCTAGCTCCCCGCATGTAAAACACCTAATTTTCTTTCTTTTCTCCTTTTGAACTTCCTCATTCCTACAACCCATATTAGAATTTAAATGAATAGATTTGAGCTTAGGAATTACCTCATTTTTACCTAGCGGACACTTATCCTTGTAGTGCCCCTTTTTGTTGCAACCAAAGCATGTGATGTGCTCTTTCAATTTAGCTCTGGTGAAGGTTGAATTTTTTCTTGTTCTTGTATGGGTGAGGGTCTTTCCCCCCTCAATTATTGAAGTTGATACTTCTTCTTCTTCTTCTCTGGATGAAGTGGAGACCTCTCACTCTCTTCTTCCATTTCCTCCTCTTTTGTGCTATTGAGTTCACTTCCTCGGCCTTTTCATCTAATTGATCTCGTGTAGGGGTTTTATGGAGTTCTTTCAATTTGCTCCACAATTCACATGCGTTTTGGTATTCCCCTACATCACTATTTATTAGGCAAAACATTTTTCAAAATACTAATTACCTTCTCATTGACCCGAAATTGTTCTTGTTGATCTTTGTCCCAATATCTAGGACGAAGCCTCTTTCCATACTTGTCCTTTGGAACTTTGAAGGGCTCTTCAAGTGCAATTCTACATTCCCACTCCATCGCGAACCACGTCTCCATTCTCGACTTCCAATACCCGAAATCTTCATGGTTGTAAGGCGGTGGAGTGTAAATATCGTCCCCAAATTTGTCTTCCATGTTCTTCTTCCTCTAGCGTGAGCTCCCTCGGCGGTTAGTCCAATCAAGAGCAGTCCTTCACTCTGATACCAACTGATAGATTGATCGGCGTGCTAGAGGGGGGGGGTGAATAGCACTTTTTCGGTTGAATCTCTTCACCTACGTTGTTAGTTGCACAGTGGAAATACAAATAAAATAAATTAACAATAGAAAACAATGCTAACAACCTGATTTACTTGGTATCCACCCCGGACGGGTGACTAATCCAAGAATCCGTCGGTGGATCAACCCCCGGATAACCTCCGGCTAGATCTGTTGCTCCTTGTGGGTGGAGAAACCTCGCCACAACACTTCCGACGCTATCTGATCACAAAAGACTACTAACTCACTTTACCCAAGCGAGTTTCGTCAAAAAAGATAGTAGAAAATGAGCCCCTTTAATAGGGCTCGAATCTGAAACAGCCGCTACCAGTCGACTGCCAAAATGGCAGTCACTGGTCCCACTACAGATTCGACCGTTACAGTGCAACGTTCGAATCTGCCAGCCTGTTCCAGCCTATACCAGTCGACTGCCAATGGGCTAGTCGACTGGGACGCACCTAAGCCTAGGGGTTCACTCCCGAGTACAAATCTCTCCGCACTCAAACCCTCCCGGCTCAACCCCTGAGTACAAGCACTCATACTCAGACCCTTACAACCCAGTTGACTCTTCACCAGCATCCTTAACTGTCTCCTTCACGCCCTCTTCATCTCGGCCCTCATCCCTCGGATGCACACACAACCCTCCAGCTTGCCTCCATGCCACCCTTCACGTACGCCACGAAATCCGCATCCCTCTGCTCATCATCCCTGCTATCCAACGGTCCCTCGGATGCGCACGGAAGCCTCCAGCTTGCTTCCATGCCATCTGAAGCCTCCAGCTTGCCTCCATGCCATCCTTCACCTGAAGACATTAACCACGTCCATGTGTACCTGTACACCTGCACACTCATGTACACATATTAGTCCAGCACAAATCCTAACTTAACCATATTGCCCACACATCAAAATATCATGATCCTCCAGATCATCTCAGGGCTGATTGCCCCAACAGTCGGTTCGACCTAGGGTTTCAAGTTGAAATCCAAAGTCAGAACCAAGGCAGCTCTGGCGGTGATTTATTTCAATTATTTATATTATATATTGTTTTTGGACTAACCCTGGTTGCAGGAGTGAAGAGTTCTTTACCACTGCATCCTAGGCGCTTGAGAGGAGTCAGGCGCCTGATAGTTATCAGGCGCCCAGATGGCTGTTTTCCAGCGGGTGAGTTTAGCTGAGCCGGCAGGTTGCCACATCAGTAACCCAGGTGCCCGTGAGCCATCAGGCACCCTAGGATTGTCAAGAGCCCAAGAACAAAAGATAGGAGTTTGGCCGAGTCTGCGAATAAGGATGCGCCGGATTCGCGATACGTGTCAGGCACCCCATAAGGCTCAGGTGCCAGAGAACCCTATATAAATGGGGCTTCACCTCTTGATTTCCAGTATCAATTCATTCCAACACAAAGAAGTTCTCACAACTCAAGCACGCCAACGCTCTTCAGAATTCTTCCATGCTCGAGTTCGTCCGGGCCGCAAATGATCATGATCGTCGACACGCCATCTAAGATAGTCTACAATCATTTTGGTGTCGTCGGTATTGTTTATTTCGTTGTTCAAATTCTATACTCAACCTAAATATCTGTAATACTTTTGCGACTTATAGAATTGCCCAATGAAAATGGTCAAGGACCGTGGGCCTTGGAGTAGGAGCCGTCAATGATTCTGAACCAAGTAAAAAAGAAAACTTGTTAGCGTTGTGATTTTTGTTTCTTCCACTGCGTTCTGATTTTTTTCCGAAAAAATTTACGTAATCGCTATTCACCCCCTCTATCGATTACAATGATCCCACAAGTGGTATCAGAGCGGGTTGCACAACTTTGGTGAAACCTCCAACTGAGTAGTTTTTTGGATTTTTTTGTTCTTTTTTAATATATATATATATATATTATTTTTCTTCGTTCTTCGAGGTTTGTGCAACACCACTCGAATTGTTTCTAAGTTTTTTGCATACCGCACTACTAATCCAAGACAAAGTCTTGGAACGAGTCTTTTTGTTGTTGTTTTTTTTTCAGGAATACTTAATAACCATCCAAGAAGGCTACAGTACCGTGCATCCTCCTCTGTTCTCCAGTGAGGATTTTTCCTACTAGAAGGGCAGAATCAATGTCCACCTGAAAACTCAGGTGGAAATGTGGATTATCATCCAGTTTGGACTGGAAATCCCCAAAAATGCGCAAGGAGAAATCCAAGGGTACTATGAATGGAACGCTTCGCTCAAGAAGAAGATAGCAGCAGATGCAAAAGCCACTCAAACTCTCCAGTGTGGACTGACGAAGGAAGAACTCAACTGCGTCGGTCCATTCAATAGTGCCAAGGAATTGTGGAGTAAGTTGATCGAACTGCATGAGGGGACGTCAAACACCAGAATCAGCAAGAGAGACCTCCTCCTCAACAAATTATATACAATCAAAATGCAAGACGGTGAAATAGCCGCTCAGCTACACGCAAGAATCCAAGAAATCATAAATGGTCTGCACATGATAGGTCACAAGATAGAGAACCGTGATCTAATAAGGTATACCCTAAACTCGTTCCCAAGAAATTCTTTGTGTGCATCGATGGTAGATGCTTACAAGGATTCAAGGAACCTTTCTGATATCAAATTAGATGAATTATTTTCTGAATTAGAACTGCACGAACAAACTAATGCCTCAATGGTTGAGAAAAGGTTAGCTCTTTTTGCATGAAAATCCCCGACAAAGCTAAAGAAGAAGAAGGTGAAATCAATTCCCAAGTCAGACTGACTCAGAGTCTAACGACGATGGAATCAATTATCCAGAGTTGGTTCGATTGACCTGGAGTCAATACAAAATGATCAAGGGACATTTCTTGTTATTTTGGCATGCAATAGTATTTCTATTTCTATCATGATACTTAAAGATAAAAGTACGTATAGGCAAGCAATCATTATTATTATTTCTAGCATTCATCAAAGCATTTGGAGCATAAGTAAAGTTAGGGATTACCTCCCTTACCCTTGTAGCTCCCTCTGGATGTGAGCTCCTTTTCTTTTCCTCTTTCTCCCATCTTCTTAAGTGCTCCATCTTCTTGAGCTCTCCTTTTCTTGGACATTGAGTGTGATAATGTCCTAACTCCCTGCAAGTATAGCACCTAATGTGCTTCTTTTCTTTCTTTTCCCTACAACCCACATTAGATTTTAAATGAATGGACTTGGGTTTAGGGATTACCTCCTTTTTACCTAATGGACACTTGTCCTTGTAGTGCCCCTTCTTGTTGCATCCAAAGCATATAATGTGGTCTTTGGTTCTTGCTTTGGTGGAGGTAGGAGCTTCTTCTTGCTCCGGTATAAATGAGGGTCTCTCCTCCCCCTCAATTCTTGAAGTTGACACCTCTTCTTCTTCTCTTGAGGAGGTGGATGATCTTTCACTTGATTGTACCCCTTCACTTGATGAGGTTGACAATTCTTTTTCCTCTTGGTCTTCTTGGACCGTTGAACTTATCTCTTTGGGCTCTTCCATTATTTGAACTTGTGTATGGTTCTCATGATATTTTTTCAACTTGTTCCACAACTCATATGCACTTTTATATTCCCCTACACTACTCAAAACATTATTAGGAAAAATATTAACTAATATACCAATTACCTTCTCGTTTGTCCTAGATTGTTCTTGTTGCTCCTTAGTCCAATATCTCGGTCGGAGCTTCTTTCCGTGCTTGTCTCTTGGAATTTCAAAGGGCTCTTCTGTTACCATCATCCATTCCCACTCAATTCCAAGACAAGTCTCCATCCTTGTCTTCCAATAATCAAAATCTTCATGATCATAGGATGGTAGAGTGTTGATATCATCCCCCAACTTATCTTCCATCATTTTTCTCCTCTAGCTTGTGCTCCTTTGGCGGTTATTCCAACAAGAGCGGTCCTTCGCTCTGATACCACTTGTTAGATCGTGTCTTGCAAGCTAGAGGGGGGGGAATAGCTTCTTTCGAATTTCTCTACCTACAACGTTAGCAAGCGCAAGCGAAAATCTAATAAAACAAATGAAAACAATGCTAACGCACCTATTTACGTGGTTCGAAGATAAAAACTCCTACTCCACGGCTGCCCGTAAGGTGGGCGATCCCTAATCCGTCGGTGGATGATTCCTCGGAGCACCTTTGGCTAGATCGCGTAACTCCTTGTGGGTGGAGAAACCTCTCCACAACTCTTGGACACTACCTGAGCAAAGAAGGCTACTAATCCACTCTATCCAAGCATATTTCGCCAACGAACAGTAGCCTTAAACGAGCTCCTTTAAATAGAGCTCGAGTAGTAAATGGCCGCTACCAGTCGACTACCCCTGGGGCAGTCGACTGGTCCCACTCAGATTCGACTATTACAGCCAACGTTCGAATCACCAGCCATTACCAGTCGACTGCCCTTGGGGCAGTCGACTGGTCCTTCCCTAAGCCTAGGGTTACCCTTCCCGAGTACATTTCCCTCCACACTCAAATCCTCCGAGCGTAGTTCCCGAGTACAAACACTCAACTCGGACCCTCACAACCTGGCTGACTCTCCAATCTGCAGTCTCGATCTGTTGCCTTCACGCCCTCTTCGTCTTCAGCTCCCGTCCCTCAGATGCGCACACAAGCCTCCAGCTTGCCTCAATGTCATCCATCACGTATGCCTCAAAGTCCGCATCCCTCGGCTCATCGTCTCTGCACATGGTCCCTCGGATGTGCACACAAGCCTCCAGCTTGCCTCCATGCCACCCTTCACCTGAAGACATCCAACCAAGTCTCTGTGTAGCTGCACACCTGCACACTCACATACACATATTAGTCCAACAACAAACCCTAACTTAATCATATTGACCACACACATCAAAACCATGATCCTCCAGTTCATATTTGGGCTGATTGCCCCAACAATATACATCTTCTCCATTTGTCCGGGACATTGTAGATCATCCTATACATAATCAATTTTGAGGTCCCAAAATTACTGATTATGTTGGAAAAATAAATCCCGAGGATCATATTTGTATGTTTGAGAATGCGGCCCTATTGTACCAATATACAGATGGTGTAAAGTGTCGAGTGTTCTTGAACACGTTGTCAAGAGTAGCACAGAGATGGTTCCAGTGGTTATCACAAGATTCTATAAACTCTTATCTGGAGTTTCAAACTGTTTTCTTACATCACTTTGCTAGTAGTCGGCGATATCAGAAGATAGTACTGAATCTCTTCGCCATAAAGCAGAAGAGCAAGGAGCCGCTGAAGGACTACATCTAGCGGTTCAATTGAGTTGTACAAGATGTGTCAAGCGCCACTTCAAGGATTCTTGTCAGTGCCTTTATGAAAGGACTTGTTGAAGGAGATTTTTTTCAGTCTCTCATGAAGAAACCACCGACCAATTTCGATGATTTATTCGGGTGGTCGGTCAAGCACATCAATGTAGAGAAAGTGCAGCATGCTGGCCGGAAGGATTCAGCAGGAACCCCTATCCAAATCTCAATACGATTAGAGAGGAAGGAATCACCTGCTTCAGCCCTGGCGCAGGATTCTCACTCAGGCAAAACTGATTAGGACAATAGGAAGAAACTGGTCGAAATAGTGGACACTGAGGGATCAACACTGCCCGAGAAGTATTGTGACTTTCATGGCAGTTCCACACACACCACGGAGGAGTGCTACACTTTATAGAGGAGGAAATCCAAGGATAAAAACGCCAAGCCATGTAAGAAGTGGTGCAACTCGGGGTATCGACGAAGGTCCCCTTGCCAAAGTCGATCTCCTAGGCAATGAGAATTTGAGGAAGAAGAACCCTGGACATGGTCTCGAGCACCTTATAGAGGGAGATCCAAGGAGGCCTCACCCCACCGATCCACCTCACCCGAGCGAGATCTCGAGAAGGGCAAGGCTCCGACCCAAGGACCTCCGTCGGGCCATGTCAGAATGATCTCAGGAGCTCCGACCGATGGGGACTCACATCGGGCAAGGAAGTCTCATGCATATAGGTTGGAAAACTACGCCATTGGGACGAGTAAGGAGAAGTGCAAAGGGTCGGTCATCTCCTTCGGTCCTGAAGAAAACTAGTCGGGTACTCCCTCGTTAGTAAAGCCTACCAAGTCTACAACAAGAAAACTAGATTAGTTGAAGAGTCTTCTGATGTGGTTTTTGAAGAAATTCCTAAATCACTTGACCAATCAGAAAATGAAGGAGGAGTTCAACTCGAACTTAAGAGACTTAGTTTGAATGAACCTCCAAGTGTTGTTGATGTTGATGAGTCCGATGACGATGAGCCTAGACAACCCATTGATCAGCCGGATCCTGAGGCTGAACTTTTGTCTAGTGAAACCGTTCAAGAAGCACCACCAACACCAAGGCAAACGAGATTAGCCTCTAGTCATCCCCAAGACCAAATTGTTGGAGACATCCATCAAGGGGTTAGGACTAGATCATTCTTCCGGAATGAGGCTAATGAAGTTGCTCTAATTTCCGAAATTGAACCTAGAAAAATTGATGAAGCATTAAATGATCCCGATTGGATTATCACGATGCAAGATGAACTAGGTCAATTTGAGAGGAGTCAGGTTTGGGACTTAGTCCCTAGACCTAAGAAGACCACCATTATTGGAACCAAATGGGTCTTCAAAAACAAATTGAACCACAAGGGAGAAATCATTAGAAACAAGGCACGCTTGGTAGCCAAGGGCTACAGTCAAGTTGAAGGCCTTGATTATGATGAGACTTATGCTCCCGTGGCACGATTAGAGTCCATCCGATTGATGCTTGCATTTGCAGCACATCGTGGCTTGAAATTATTTCAAATGGACGTCAAATCGGCCTTCCTAAATGGTTTGATTAGGGAAGAGGTCTATGTCGAACAACCTCCGGGGTTTGAGAGTACCGAACATCCAAACCACGTGTTCAAGCTCAAAAAGGCACTCTATGGTCTTAAACAAGCACCCCGGGTTTGGTATGAGCGGTTGTCGACATTCTTGATTGAAAAGGGCTTTGTTAGAGGTCAAATAGACCCTACACTATTTCTACGAAGAGATGGTGACAATATATTTGTAGCCCAAGTATATGTCGACTACATAATTTGTGGCTCAAATAATAAGGGCTATTTAAATGAGTTCATTGGACACATGGAGAGTGAGTTTGAAATGAGTCTAGTGGGAGAGTTGACTTTCTTCCTTGGACTAGAAATCAAGCAAACTCGCGATGGAATCCATGTGCACCAATCAAAGTATACACAAGAAATGCTTCGAAAATTCAATATGAGTGATTCGAAAGAGGTAACCACTCCCATGGCTACAAACACAAGATTAGACAATGATGAGAGTGGTAAACCCGTTGATCTAAGTCAATATCGAAGCATGATAGGTAGTTTGCTATACCTCACAGCTAGTCGACCAGATATATTATTTGCTGTAGGTATGTGCGCTAGGTATCAAGTCTGTGCCAAGGAATCTCACCTAATTGCTGTTAAGCGAATTTTGAGATATCTCAAGGGTACAATTGGTGTAGGTCTTTGGTATCCCCGTACCGAATCTTTTGATTTGATGGGCTATACGGATTCCGACTACGCTGGATGTAAGTTGGACCGGAAGAGCACTAGTGGGGGCTGCCAATTCTTAGGATCGTCCTTAGTAAGTTGGTCGAGTCGGAAGCAACATTGTGTTGCTCTTTCCTCTACCGAGGCAGAATATATCGCCATGGGAGAGAGTGTATCACAATTGTTGTGGATGATCCACACCTTAGAGGATTATGGATTGAGTTACAAGGGTGTGCAAGTATTATGTGATAACATTAGCACAATTAACTTAACCAAGAATCCGGTCCATCATTCTAGGACAAAACATATTGAAGTAAGACACCACTTCATTAGAGATCATGTAGCTAGGGGGAACATCATACTCTCACATGTAGAGTCAAAGTCAAACCTAGCTGACATTTTTCACTAAACCACTTCCCGAGAGTGAATTTAGTTTCCTAAGACGGGAATTGGGAATGTGTCGCGCTTCATGATGTTCAAATTGCGGTCAAAACCCTTCATGATGATTTCGAAATTTTTTAGAACAATTGGGTAACTTTGGGAACATCTCACACAAACTATAAGGTTTAACAAAACGTTTTTGTTTGCTAGATATGGGGTGAGATGTTAGGTTTAACTCAATTTCTCAAAATGTCATTGCATCCCTTGAGGAATTAAGTTAACGAGATAATAATTATGGTGGTGACCAAGTATGGGGAAAACCATTGCATAACATATGTGTATATGGCTCCCTGATCATACTTGGACATTCCAATCGAGGCAACTTGATTGGAAACTTGAATTTGGAATGAAAAATTGAATTTGTTTGATTGATTGGTATTTGAGTTTGACTCCATTTGGATGGGTCAAAGTGTTTGTTGAACCTATAAGGACTTTTGATTCTTGTTCAGGGATCAATTTTAGTCATAAAATCATGTACAAGTTCGACAAAGTCCATCAAATCTCGTTTGGAAAATTCAGAAGTTCTGAAACTGAACATTTCAGTTCATATCAGGAACCCTGATCGGTCACCGGACCGATCAGGCATAGGGTTGATCGGTCCCTAGACCGATCTGACCCCTTCTTGTGGTGTTCAGTCCACAGACCGATCTGCGAGGCAAGCCGTGATCTCCCGGAATCTGACTAAGTGTACTGAGCTAGCCTGGATCGGTCTCCGGACCGATGTGGCACCCTGTGGGGATCGGTCCACAGACCGATCAGGGAGCTCAGAGGTTTCTCTCCGGACCCTACTGATCGAATCCTGATCGGTCACCCGACCGATCAGGACCATGCCAGTCCGATCAGGCTGTATCCTGATCGGTCTGGACGAAATCAGATCGAACGGTGATCCGTTCAAACGCATTAAATTCTGGTTGGTGGACCGATCCACCAACTGATTAACTCTCTCCAAAACCTCGTTTTTCCAAACCCTAGCGCCGAAACACCCTCTTCTGCGCAACCTTGTGCGAGCGAGAGAGTTCTTGCTTCTCCCTTCTTCACGCGCGTGCGAGCTCTTGCGAAGGCTTCTACGGGCGTCTTCTCCTAATTGCAAGTTCTTGTTTGCTCGAAGTCTCCTTCTCCACCGCAAGTTCTTTCTCCGTCTTGCAATCCCTTCAAAGAAACTTCAATGGCGCCTAAGTAAGTTGTTAGTTTTGATTTTCGTGTAAATCAGTTCATGAAACTTTGTTATGAAGCTAACCATAGTTTTTGTTCTTGTTCTTGGTGGTGTACCGTGGTCATGCTTTGCCTACCGTGATCTTATCTTCTGACATTATGTCAATGATCAAATCTATCTATCTAATGATTGGGTCTCATCCTATAAATGATCAATTCTTACTTCAACCTATTTGTATGATCAATCTTACCACCTGCATTAAATTTTATATCATGGTCCATTCAACTCTTTAGAAAATCTGCTAAGGGAAAGGAGGTAGCGGAGGGTAGTTCAAGGGGGAAAACTCCCTCGTCGTCTGCACCTTCCAGAAGGCCACAGCCTTCTTCTAGCTCCAGGTTCCCCAATGCGGCCTGTGAACAGGCCTTTCAAGCAAGGACCTTCAAATTATTACCTTGCAGATCCATTGATGTTCCCTTCCTGACGGAGTTCTGTCCCTCTGTCATGGAAATTGTCACTTACTACAATCTGGGTTTTCTTCTCTCCCTGGAACGGACCATAAACTATGACCTTGTATCTGAATTCTACAACAACCTCCAACAAGGTTCTCAAGGAGGATTCGAGTTCACTACTCGTGTCGGGAAGATGAACCTCGATTTTTCATATGAGATTCTAGCTGAGTACTTGGGGGTCGACGATCACCTAACCTCTATTCGGTTTATCTAGAGCTCCCTGATCCTCTGTTAGCACCATTCGCAGATGTTACCCCTGACTCTATCTATCAGCACTTCTTCGGTCATCCTCGCCCTGTCGGGCTTGATGAGTTGGGTCCAGTTTTTCCTACCTTTGCAGCTCTCCTCCTTGCTCCATCTGACTATGTTCTTTTCAAGATAATCACAAATTGCATCTTACCAATAACTTCAAAACCGTTGGCCGAGATCCGACCCTACCACTGCCTCATGCTCTACGACATGCATTGCCGGATGGACTTCGATATTATGGAGAGCATTTTTCAGTCTATCCTATCCTACCGTGAGGCTAGCCGTCGCACGGTTTATATGCCTTTTGGTCATGTCATCACTGATTGGCTTATGTCAGTTGGTGTTGATGTCACCAAGGGTAGGACCGTGCCCATGGTTAAGCAAGATTGTCGTCTGGGTCGGCGGGCTTGTGCAAAGTCTGGTATTATCATTCGTGAGCGTGATGGGGTCTTGGTGTGGAAGGATGGACGCGGACTTGGTGAGCTGCCTGGCGGAGCACCACATTTTCAGGCACCACATGATGCTCCTCCTGCTGACGACGAGTACGACGACGAGCCAGAGCCTGATTTGCGCTGGCAGATCTCAGAGCTGGATTAGACGGTACAGGAGTTTATTCAGCTGGGGGCGACAGATCGTGAGGAGTTTCGTTCGGGTTTTCGCTCCCTAGATTCCCGACTGACCAGGATCGAGACCGAGGTCTCAGGGACCCGCACACTCCAGCAGACATGGTACGATGAGTGGCGCAGCCACACATTTCCAGGAGGTGCACCTTCATCGAGTACTGCGCCAGGGTCCTGTGCTCCTACTGATGCGACGATGGATGACCGTATGCACGATGATGACCCACCAGCTGATCATTGAGCTTGGATGTTAATTGTCTCTTTTCATGATTTGCGTATTTGACTATGATACTTTAGGGCTATATGCCCTGTGACTTGATTATTGTGACCTTGTGTCACATGTATTTTGCTACCTGTTTGGATGCGTTGACTTATTTGTTTTTACCTGACATGCCTTTCTACTTTGAGTATATTTATTGTTGATGTCATGTTGATTATGTGCCTTTTATCTGCATGATTGTTCGATTGTCATATTCATGCTTACATTGCCATGTCTATTTGATACTTATGAATATTACGGCATGAGTTTATATTTCATACTCATATGATGCATGTGACTGCTATGTCTTGCTATAATTTTTCACATGTGTTCGTATGATTATTCTATAAACTATCACATCTTTGTTGATTTGGGATACCCCTAGGGTTGAGGGAGAGTTTGTTTAAAACTTAACAGCCCCTCTAGCTCCTTTTCGGTGTATGACAAAGGGGGAGAGTGTGGATTGGTTAAGTTTAGAATGACCATGTTGTAGGGGGAGGATCTGGATTCCCCTATGATTCTAAAGTTGAAATATTGATTGAGAATCCCTAAACTTAAAATCGGGTTGTCAAACAACAAAAAGGGGGAGATTGTTGATGCAGTCTGGCCCTGATTGTTGTTTTGGTGTTGACAACGATTTTAGTTTAGGTTGATGATGATGATGATTATGATTAAGTCCTGATCGAGGATTAGGCATGATTTGGAGGATTCTAGCCTGGAGGGCTAGGTGTTGGAAAATCCTAACCTGGAGGGTTAGGTGTGGAAAATCCTAGCTTGGAGGGCTAGGTGTTGGAAAAGTCCTAATTCGGAAAGGTTGGGTGAAAAGTCCTAGCTTGGAGGGCTAGGTGAAAAGTCCTAACTTGGAGGGTTAGGTGCAAATTCCCATCCTGGAGAATTAGGTGAAAAAGTCCTGGCTTGGAGGGTCAGGTGCCTAGCTTGGAGGGCTAGGTTGGATGATGTTCTAACTCGGAAGGGTTGGGTGAAAAGTCCTAGCTTGGAGGGCTAGGTGAAAAGTCCTAGCTTGGAGGGCTAGGTGAAAAGTCCTAACTTGGAGGGTTAGGTTCAAATTCTCAACTTGGAGAGTTAGATGGAAAATCCTTAGCTTGGAGGGCTAAGATGGATGGAAACTTAGCTTGGAGGGCTGAGTTTGAGTCCCTGGATCGGTCTGGTGATCGATCAGGGATTCTGGCATGCTGCTCCTTCGTGGATCGGTCTGGTGACTGATCCAGCGATGACTGATCGGTCAGGTGACCGATCAGGGAGCACACAGTGAGGTTGGGAACCTACTGTGCTGCTCCTGATCGATCTAGTGACCGATCAGGGAGTATGTGTTTCACCCATTGACTGGCTCCTGATCGGTCTGGTGACCGATCAGGGAGCGAGCAGTGAGGTTGAGTTCCCTTGCTGAACTGCTCCTGATCGGTCTGATGACCGATCAGGTTTACTGTGCAGATCGTTCCGGAGAACGATCAAGCGTCACAGGTTCCTCTCTATGATCGATCAGGACGGAGCATGATCGGTCTGGTCAGGTTCTGATCGGTCTGGTGACCGATCAGGAGGCTGCCTGATCGATCCGGTGACCGATCAGAAGGCTTAGCCTGCGAAACTCAGAAATCGCCCAATATAAGGGTGGATCGGTCCGGTGAACGATCCACGACCTGGGATCGGTCTGGTGATCGGTCCAGGAGAATCTCAAAGAAATCGCGATTTCTAATTGAGCGTTGGCGATCGATCAGGACGAAGCCTGATCGGTCTGGAACCAGCCTGATCGGTCTGGTGACCGATCAGGAGGCTCTCTGATCGGTCCGGTGACCGATCACTTTAATTCAAATTGCATTGTCAGACGCTCTGATCGCGTCTGAACACAACCGATTCGCTGCCACTTTCCTCTGATATTTGATATGCTGTTTGATTTGCTGCTCTAATACTCTGAGTAAGTTTCAGGTGACAGGGGAGGATTCAAACACTCAAGGAGAAGTCAAAGAGAGTTTTCCTTGGAGCAGGTTTGTCCCTTTCTCCACACAGGTTGCAACGGCTGGATGCAGGACTGAAGCTGCTGACTGATGCTTGGCTGAGGGAGCTCAGGAAGTTCAGTTAAGGTTCAGTGTAGCTGGCGCGTTGGCAGTGAGGCAGCTGTAGACTGCTGGAGATGAGATCATCTGTTGCTTAGCGGAGAAACAAAAGGAATGAGAGTTGTAGTGTTCAACAACGATTGAGTCCTGTGCGCTTGAGTTCCTGAGTTTTGTTTTTGCTCCACATTAAGCTTGCTGTTCTTGAGTTCTTCAATCATTCTGAGCAAGCTATTGAGAAGCAATCATCATACTTGAGCGCTTGAAGGAGAAAACAAGAGGCTTGGAGTCCGACAGTGGGAAAACACGGAGAAGGGTTCTGCGTGAGATCGCCACTGGGTGGAGCTCAGGGAAGCTTGCTGTGTTTTTGTCCTTGCTAAGTGTTTGAGTAAGATCCTTCTTGTTGTTTCTTTGTGCTTAAACTATATCATTGTTTGAAACACACTGTGGAGAGGTTTCTCCACCGAGAAGGAGGTTGCTGATTTATCCGGTGATAACCGGGGCTTGATCTGCCGACGATCAAGGGATCGCCCACCTTAAGGGCACGCCAAGGAGTAGGGGTAAGTTATCCCCGAACCTTGTAAAATCTCCTTGTTAGCGATCTTGCTAATCTTGCTAGTTAGGTTTTGGTTTTAGTTTCTGTAAGTTTTGTTTTCCCATACTTCCGCTGTGCTATTAATAACTTCAAGTGCAGAAATTTGATAACTCTTCTAAGAAGAAGCGTTTGGCTATATTCACCCCCCCCTCTCTAGCCATCTCGTTCCCAACACCCGGGACCTCCCAGGCGCCTAGCCCAGCTGTTGCCCCTCTCCTTTGAGGCATTCTGAGCTGCAGAAACACATTCCTTTGGTCCCTGCATCCAAGGTTAGTTCCACAACAAACATGACAAGAATGTTAGTTAGTTTTTACAGCCATAGCTGTCATGGTTCTGACTTTGGGTCTCCCAAATGGAACCCTAGGTCGAACCGACGCCTACTGTTCCCTCGACGGGGAACGCGTCCTCACCTACTCCTCTCAGGAGAGTTTACCTTTTGCCAACCGGCTCCTCCGGTTGGACTTTTGCCCAGCAGTCCTTCGCCAGGTGCCTAGCAGCCCTTCGCCAGGTCTTCGGTACCAGCAGTCCTTCGCCAGGTGCCTAGCAGCCCTTCGCCAAGTCTTCGGTGTTGGGACCGGGTGCATGTTGACATGGATGCGGGTTCGTAATTTTAAAATTAATTACGTGCAGCGGAAGGTTTTAGCATAAATAATTTCTCAAATTATTTAACCACACATCTAAGCATGCAATTTTATCTTGTGTAGACATGATCATATATTTAAAATTTTGCAGAAACATAAACTAATTTATGTATTACCTCGAATAACTCGAAGGAAAGCATGAGATCCAACCGTAAGCGTCCCTTGGAAGCTCCGCCTCTATTTGCGTCCTCGCCGAGTATCTTCGGGATGACTTCGCAAAGCCACGAGTTTCGTATTCTCGAGAACTACTAGATTCTCCGAGAACGTGACAAGAAAAACCAAGAGAGAAGTCGGAAGACTAACCACAAAAGGATGGCCGAAATCAAAATTCCGGCGAAGCAAAAGAAGAGGCTTGCGACAAAAAGATCCTTGCGGCAAACTCTAATTCCGGCAGCACCTTCTTCCGGCCAAGAGATGGCCGAAGCTTCCTTCTCCGGCAGCAGGTGGTGGTCGGCAGGGAAAGGCCAGGGGTGGCCGGCTGGTGCTCCTTCTTGGGGCTGGTTGGCGCATGGCAAGAAGGGGAGAAGAGAAGGAGAGAAAGAGAGGGAGAGAGCTTATGCCTTCATCTCTACGATTATCACCCAAGCCTTGCCTTGGGTCCTTTATATAGTGGCCTCTCAACCATCAAGCCTCTCAAATATGGAATAACTTATTCCATCATGTCAAGTTTGATTTTATATGATGGTTAAAATCATATTTTAATTCATGATAAAAAATCAATCAAGTCTCTTCTCTCCTATGGAATAAATTTCCTTATCATGGTAAATCAATCCATGATTGATTTTATAAAATAAACCAATCCATGGTTCATTTTAATTTCCATGAAAAATAAACCAAACCTTTGTTTATTATATAAAAATTTATATCATCCATAATTTTATAAAACAAACCACACTTGGTTTATTTTATAAATTGAACCAAAAAGTTGGTTCTCTCCCTTTGTTGTGGCCGACCAAGCAAAGAGGATGGAGGCCCTCTTTGGCCGGCCCATCCAAGCCAAGCCCCAATGAATTAAACTTATTTAATTCATCTATTAAGTCTTCAAAAGACTTAGTCATTTTACGCTTCCGATGCATCTCTGAAAAATTCAGATTCGACTTATCGTTTGGCTCAACCAAACTTAATCTCTCTTGATTGGAAAATCTAATTTTCAACTCGTTTTAAATCCCTCGGATTACTCGTAGTTCATGTGACTAAATAGGCTTTCGATTTATGTTGGCCGTCTATAATTAATCAATTATAGAACGATCATGAGTGGCACCTAGTAGTACATCATGATCCCCAATTAATCGAAAGATCAACGGTTGACCTCAGAAACAATTCTGAAACCCTTCAGCAGCTATAATGAATCATGCTCGATTCCTTTCACCATCTTATACCCACTTGGTTCAGGACATGGTCTATGTGTGTCAGTTCCCACTAGGCTGACTACGTCACACCTAGCCCAAGTAACGTTTTCTCGTCCTACGGATTCTAATTACTCTCATGTATTTAAGAGATTCATACTCTGAACATGTCATGCTCTGGCCAGAGGCTTCGAGTAACAATCCGACGATAGACCTCGGGTATACATCTCCTCGCAAGGAGTGGTGAATCATTTGTAGGCTGTTCAAACATCTTCGAGCACTTCGGCTTATACCCAATCATCCTGAGTCCACACCTCCTTGGAGATGCTTGCTTAAGATGTCAAAGTATAAGTCTCCATGACCAAGATGACTTGAACACCGTAAGTCAAAGGAACATCGCACTTAAGCTGCAGTAAGAACTTCGCTGACATATTTATATGTAGACTACCATATGAAGTTTTACAGTCAATCACTCCAATGAACTAGTTCCCTTAACTAGCATTCATGTTTATCTCCGGACATCTCAATGTCACCAGCCAGTGAGAATCAGCTGATTAGAGAATAACCCATGCTAGTCTCAACAGAATTGATAGTGTCTGTATTTATCAATTCATCGACTAGGGACAATTTCAATACTTCACAATTGCACATGTAGAGATATTCACTAGTTGTGAATTCATCACACATTCTCTCATGCTGTGAATTGTATTATGGACAATCAGTAAATGAGTTTAAGATCTCAATCAAATACACAAACATGTATACTCAAATAGTGAATATTCATTTATTAAAATAAATGATTACAATCATAAGGCGATTGCTTTAGAACACTTCTCTCATATCACTAACAAACTCCCACTTGGCCTAATGTCAATCGCTAAGGTACCCAATACCACAGGTTCTAACATGACCCTCAAACTTGCTTTGAGGCAAGGCCTTAGTTAAAGGATCCGCTAAATTCCTTTCAGTGGGAATTTTCTCAATTTGTATATCATTCCTACTTATAATCTCTCTGATCAGATGATAGCGGCGAAGCACATGTTTGGATCGCTGATGAGACCTTGCTTCCTTCACTTGTTCAATAGCTCCATTATTGTCGCAGTAAACTGGTATTGCTTCATCAATGGTTGGAACCACACCAAGTTCTGAGACAAACTTTTTGATCCAGACTGCTTCCTTTGTTGTTTCCGAAGCTGCAATATATTCCGCTTCCGTGGTAGAATCCGCTACGGTGTCTTGCTTGGAACTCTTCCAACTTATTGCACCTCCATTCAAAATAAATATGTATCCGGACTGAGATTTGGAGTCATCCTTATCTGTCTGGAAACTGGCATCTGTATACCCACGTATTACCATATCACCTTCTCCATATATTAGGAACACATCCTTAGTGTTTCTTAAGTACTTGAGGATTGTCTTGACAGTCGCCCAATGATCCATTCCTGGATCAGACTGGTATCTGCTTGTGACGCTCAGAGCATACGATACATCGGGCCTAGTACATAACATAGCATACATGATAGATCCTATCGCGGATGCATAAGGAATCTTATTCATGCAAATCCTCTCGTCTTCTGTGCGCGGACACATAGACTTCGAAAGGTTGATCCCATGCCTGATGGGAAGGTAACCTTTCTTGGATTGTGACATGCTAAACCTTTCTAGCACTCGGTCTATATATGTAGACTGCGAAAGACCAAGCAACCGTTTTGATCTATCTCTATAGATTCTAATCCCAAGGATATATGTTGCTTCTCCCAGGTCTTTCATGGAGAAAGTTTTGGACAACCAAATTTTAATTGACTATAAGACTGATATATCGTTTCCTATAAGTAATATGTCATCGACATATAACACTAGGAATACGACTGCACTCCCACTAACCTTCTTGTACACACAAGGTTCGCCAGGATTTTGTGAGAAATCAAACTCTTTGATTGTCTCATCAAAACGGATGTTCCAGCTCCTGGATGCTTGCTTTAGTCCATATATAGATCGTCGAAGCTTGCATACTTTGGTTTTATTAACCGATGTGAAACCTTCAGGTTGTATCATGTATACATCCTCAAGCAGGTTTCCATTAAGGAAAATTGTTTTCACATCCATTTTCCATATCTCATAATCATAATGAGCTACTATGACCAGGAGCATCCGAATGGATTTAAGCATAGCTACTGGCGAATAGGTTTCGTCATAATCAATTCCTTGTTTCTGACGATATCCTTTTGCCACTAATCTGGCCTTAAAGGTAACAACATTACCTTCCATGTCGATTTTCTTCTTGAAAACCCACTTGCACCCTATGGGCTTAAACCCTTCAGGTGGGTTAACCAAGTCCCATACTTGATTTTTGTACATGGAATCCATTTCCGACTTCATGGCTTCAAGTCATTTATCCCTTTCTGAATTTTTCAGAACATCTTCATAACAGATAGGTTCGTCATCGTTAATGAGTAACACGTCGTTCGATTCACTTATGAGAAATCCGTATCTCTCTGGAATATTGCAGTCCTATCAGACCTACGAAGAAGTGGTGTTGTTTTAGGTTCAACTGATAGCTCATCATTATGAGTTATTAGTTGTGGGTCTAGACTAGGTGTCTCTGTAATGTCTATTGGAGTTTCTTGAACTTCTTCAAGTTCAATGCTACTCCCACTGTTTTCTTGTAAAAGAAATTCTTTTTCTAGAAATACAGCATGCCTTGAAACAAACACCTTTTGTTCCAAGGGATGATAGAATTGGTAACCCTTCGTTTCCTTAGGGTATCTAATAAATAGACATTTATCAGACTTAGCATCCAATTTGTCTGATACAGTCCGCTTTGCATAAGCAGGACAACCCCATATCTTTAGGTGAGATAAATGAGGTTTCTTACTATTCCATGTCTCATATGGAGTAGTAGAGTTTACCTTGGTCGGGACTCTGTTTAGTAAGTAAACAGCTGTCTTAAGCGCATAGACCCAAAAGGATTTTGGAAGAGTTGCATGATTCATCATAGATCTAACCATGTCCATCAAGGTTCGGTTACGCCTCTCAGATACACCATTATGCTGTGGTGTATATGGCTGAGTCCATTGAGACAATATCCCATTGTCCCTAAGATAATCTTGAAACTCTTGACTTAAGTATTCACCACCCTGATCGGATCGAAGTATCTTAATACTTTTGCCAAGCTATTTCTCTACTTCACTTCTGAACTCTTTGAATTTCTCAAAAGCTTCAGATTTGTGTTTCATTAAGAACACATACCCGAATCGTGAGTGATCATCGATAAAGGTAATGAAGTAGCTATAGCCTCCTTGTGCAAGAGTTGACATTGGTCCACATACATCAGTATGTATTAGACCAAGCAATTCTCCCACTGGTTTACCTTTTTCGGAAAAGGGTAATTTGGTCATCTTGCCTTTTAAGCATGATTCGCATGTATCAAATGAACCGGGTTCAAATGATTCCAGAATTCCACATCGGTGTAATTTGGTCATGCGTTTCTTACTTACATGGNATGGTCTATTGGAGTTTCTTGAACTTCTTCAAGTTCAATGCTACTCCCACTGTTTTCTTGTAAAAGAAATTCTTTTTCTAGAAATACAGCATGCCTTGAAACAAACACCTTTTGTTCCAAGGGATGATAGAATTGGTAACCCTTCGTTTCCTTAGGGTATCCAATAAATAGACATTTATCAGACTTAGCATCCAATTTGTCTGATACAGTCCGCTTTACATAAGTAGGACAACCCCATATCTTTAGGTGAGATAAATGAGGTTTCTTACTATTCCATGTCTCATATGGAGTAGTAGAGTCTACCTTGGTCGGGACTCTGTGTTTAGTAAGTAAACAGCTGTCTTAAGCGCATAGCCCCAAAAGGATTTTGGAAGAGTTGCATGATTCATCATAGATCTAACCATGTCCATCAAGGTTCGGTTACGCCTCTCAGATACACCATTATGCTGTGGTGTATATGGCGGAGTCCATTGAGACAATATCCCATTGTCCCTAAGATAATCTTGAAACTCTTGACTTAAGTATTCACCACCCTGATCGGATCGAAGTATCTTAATACTTTTGCCAAGCTGTTTCTCTACTTCACTTCTAAACTCTTTGAATTTCTCAAAAGCTTCAGATTTGTGTTTCATTAAGAACACATACCCGAATCGTGAGTGATCATCGATAAAGGTAATGAAGTAGCTATAGCCTCCTTGTGCAAGAGTTGACATTGGTCCACATACATCAGTATGTATTAGACTAAGCAATTCTCCCACTGGTTTACCTTTTTCGGAAAAGGGTAATTTGGTCATCTTGCCTTTTAAGCATGATTCGCATGTATCAAATGAACCAGGTTCAAATGATTCCAGAATTCAACATCGGTGTAATTTGGTCATGCGTTTCTTACTTACATGGCCAAGACGACAATGCCACATATAGGAGTCTATTTGATTATCTATTCGAGCACGTTTATTGCTAACTTCGATATTGAAAACGTCACCGGATAAATCTAACGTGTAGATACCATTGCATAAAGTTCCGGTCCCATAAGGAACACCATTTAAAGTTATGTAACAGCAATTGTTACTAAAAATAAAATGATTACCCTTTTCATTCAAGCATGAAATAGATACAATGTTCTTTATTAACGAAGGAACAAAATAACAATTATCCAATTCTAAGACAAGTCCAGTAGGGAGCTTTAGCAAATATGTTCCGATGGCAACAGCAGCAATCTTTGCTCCATTTCCAACTCGCAAATTCGCTTCTCCCTTGACGAGTCTTCTTCTATTCCTTAGCCCTTGTATGTCATTACATATATGTGAGCTACACCCAGTATTAAGTACCCAGGTGTCCGAGGAAATAGAGTGACATTCAATAACGAAGATACCTGAAGAGGATGGGGCATCGGATGCCTTCTTCTTCAAGGACTCAAGATAAACCTTGCAGTTTCTTCGCCAGTGGCCCTCCTTGCCGCAGTGATGGCAAGTGCCTTTTGGTGCCTTTTCAATCTTTTTGGCCTTTTTCTTCCTTCCCTTATTTTGTTCTTTGGGCTTCCTCTTAGAGCCTTTCTTTGAGGAACCAACTAACAGTACCGTCTTCTGATCCTGCTTTACAGAAGGCTCTACAGTCTTCAGCAGGTTAAGCAACTCAGGAATGGTAGTCTCCAGTTTGTTCATCCGATAGTTCATCACAAACTGTGAGTAACTCTTGGGCAAACAATGCAGAATTAAGTCAATACTTAGTTCGTGATCCATTGCAAATCTGAGTGTGCCTAGTCGCTCAATATACCCGAACATCTTCAACACAAACTGTGAAACAGAAGTGCCTTCCTGCATCTTAGATGTGAAGAGGAGTCTAAAGACCTCAAACCTTTCGGATCTCGCCTACTCGTCAAACAGCTCATGAAGATGGAAGACGATGGTATGAGCATCCATATGCTCATGCTGCTTTTGTAGCTCAGGTACCATAGCGGCCAGCATGATGCAACTCACAAGTTCAGAATCGGCCACATGTTTCTGATAGGCCACTAACTGGTCTAGAGTTGCATCTTCAGGAGGATGGTTGGGAAGTTGTTCTTCAAGGACATAAGCAAGCTTTTCTGCTTGAGGACTATCCTCAGGTTTCGAAGCCAGTCCATGAAGTTTGGCCCAGTCAGCTTATTGGTGTCCAAAATGGAACGCAAATTCAGAGAAGACATGATCAGGTGATTATCCTAGAAATACAAATTGAGGTTATGTGATGAGAATGATAAAGAATGCATCAATATACATTAATTAAATCCTATTTATTTTTCGAATTGAATAACCCTTTTTATCAATTCGGGAGATCGTAGGAACATCTCCAAATAGGTTGATATCCAACCATAGATAAGAACAACCATGGCTAGAGTCCATCAAGTTATTCTTAGCTATGAAGGTAGGTAATTATACCGATTACATATTATACATATGTAACAATCACATTATGCTATCAACTAATTGAATGTTTGCATAAATCATTGGGTTGTTAACTCATTAACAAGTATGCAACAATATACATAGCACCCAACTGCACCTCTCTTTACATCGACCTTGGTTGTGGCATAATAATCGATGCTCCAAGCTTAAGGCTGACCCATTAATCAAGAAATAGTTTTAATATGGTTGGAGCTCATTCAACCGTTTAGTCAGGCTTGGATGTGTCCAACAACCAAAACTAAGGATTGATCTCTGACTCCAACTATATTAATCATAAACTAATTCCATGGTTTGAACATGTTGAGGTTCAAGCCGAGCATGTATGTGTCCATCAACCCAAACGAGAAACAAAACTCCGGTTCTAACCATATTAATGGAAGGTGTTGGCCTTAATATTTTGTAAGGGGTTTTGGGTCTCATCCTTTTCTTTTATGCACATTCATGACATATAATTATGTCATATTCTAACGATTTCCTTAATAAAGTATATGTGTGACTTAATTTATCAAGTCTCATTAATTGAATTAGGAACCGGATTTTCTAATTCTAATTTCATACTTTATTCAAAGAATTGTTTTGGGAAACAATTTCCTGAATTATCATAATCAATTTCGGAAATAATATGTTTAAGACTTTGATTTCTCTAAATCAAATCTTATTAAATTAAGAGACAGATTCCATTAATTCAACCACATATTAATTTCATGAAAATCTTATTTAAGGAAATATACTCTATAGGAAACAATTTTTCTAATTAATTTTGGAAACAATAATATGTAAGAGCATCACCTCATAAATCAAATAAGGAAATTATATTTTGAAATCACCTCAAAAATCTCCAAGATTTGATCACATATTTTATTTATGGAAAATTAATATCAATAACTTAATATGGATGGCTCCCCGAGACTCAATCCAAATTAAACATTTAACAATTTAAATTCAATTTAGGAAATTTAATTATAACAACTAACTTTAAATTGGACGACTCCCCGAGGCTCAATCCAAAATAAAGAATTGTGTAAATAATTTAATTTCTAATTATAAATTTAAATGTCAATTAATATTTTCATAATTTGTCTAGACTTTCTTGAAAGAAAGTGCCCAAAATTGCGAGCTTTCCATAAATAGAAAGTTTTCAAAAATAAAAGGTTTTCAGAATAATTGTAAGTTTCTGGTACAAAGAAAACTTACGTTTTTTCCAAAATTTAAAAATTTCCAAAATTGGAAAGTTTCCAAAAATGGAAAGTTTTCACAATTATCATAAAATTTCAGAAACAGAGATATTTCAAAAGTTTGCGAAATTTCATGAGGATTTCCAAACTTTGAAATTCCTAAATCAAAAATTTACCATAATTGGAAAGTTTTCATAATTGAAAATTTTCCAAAATTGAGATCATGATAAAGCTTTCCGCAAAACAATTATATGATTATATCGAACACAAACCTCGGCTCTGATACCACTGTTGGGACCGGGTGCATGTTGACATGGATGTGGGTTCGTAATTTTAAAATTAATTACGTGCAGCGGAAGGTTTTAGCATAAATAATTTCTTAAATTATTTAACCACACATCTAAGCATGCAATTTTATCTTGTGTAGACATGATCATATATTTAAAATTTTGCAGAAACATTAACTAATTTACGTATTACCTCGCATAACTCGAAGGAAGGGACGAGATCCAACCGTAAGTGTCCCTTGGAAGCTCCGCCTCTATTTGCGTCCACGCCGAGTATCTTCGGGATGACTTCGCAAAGCTACGAGTTTCGTGTTCTCGAGAACTACTAGATTCTCCGAGAACACGACAAGAAAACCAAGAGAGAAGTCGGAAGACTAACCACAAAAGGATGGCCGAATCAAATCCAAAAGAGAGTTGGCAATCCGAAACTCATTCCAGAGCCAAGAGTGGCCATCCTCTCAGCAGGGTCGCAAAACAAGACCGCTTGCTCCTTCTGGCGGTTGCGCAGGCAAAGGAGAAGAGAAGGAGAAAAGAGAGAGAGTCTGTGCTTCATCTCTACGATTATCACCCAAGCCTTGCCTTGGGTCCTTTATATAGTTGCCTTTCAACCATCAAGCCTCTCAAATATGGAATAACTTATTCCATCATGCCAAGTTTGATTTTATATGATGGTTAAAATCATATTTTAATTCATGATAAAAAATCAATCAAGTCTCTTCTCTCCTATGGAATAAATTTCCTTATTTGGTAAATCAATCCATGATTGATTTTATAAAATAAACCAATCCATGGTTCATTTTAATTTCCATGAAAAATAAACCAAACCTTGGTTTATTATATAAAATTTTATATCATCCATAATTTTATAAAACAAACCACACTTGGTTTATTTTATAAATTGAACCAAAAAGTTGGTTCTCTCCCTTTGTTGTGGCCGGCCAAGCAAAGAGGATAGAGACCCTCTTTGGCCGACCCATCCAAACCAAGCCCCAATGAATTAAACTTATTTAATTCATCTATTAAGTCTTCAAAAGACTTAGCCATTTTACGCTTCCGATGCGTCTCTGAAAAATTCAGATTCGACTTATCGTTTGGCTCAACCAAACTTAATCTCTCTTGATTGGAAAATCTAATTTTCAACTCATTTTAAATCCCTCGGATTACTCGTAGTGCGTGTGACTAAATAGGCTTTCGATTTATGTTGGCCGTCTATAATTAATCAATTATAGAACGATCATGAGTGGCACCTAGTAGTACATCATGATCCCCAATTAATCGAAAGATCAACGGTTGACCTCAGAAATAATTCTGAAACCCTTCAGCAGCTATAATGAATCGTGCCCCATTCCCTTCACCATCTTATACCCACTTGGTTCAGGACATGGTCTATGTGTGTCAGTCCCCACTAGGCTGACTACGTCACACCTAGCCCAAGTAACGTTTTCTCGTCCTACGGATTCTAATTACTCTCATGTATTTAAGAGATTCATACTCTGAACATGTCATGCTCTGGCCAGAGGCTTCGAGTAACAATCCGACGATAGGCCTCGGGTATACATCTCCTCGCAAGGAGTGGTGAATCCTTTATAGGATGTTCAAACATCTTCTGGCACTTCGGCTTATACCCAATCATCCTGGGTGCGCACCTCCTTGGAGATGCTTGCTTAAGATGTCAAAGTATAAGTCTCCATGACCAAGATGACTTGAACACCGCAAGTCAAAGGAATATCGCACTTAAGTTACAGTAAGAACTTTACTGACATATCTATATGTAGACTACCATATAAAGTTTTACAGCCAGTTACTCCAATGAACTAGTTCCCTTAACTAGCATTCATGTTTATCTCCGGACATCTCAATGTCACCAGCCAGTGAGAATCAGCTGATTAGAGAATAATCCATGCTAGTCTCAACAGAATTGATAGTGTCCGTATTTATCAATTCATCGACTAGGGACAATTTCAATACTTCATAATTGCACATGTAGAGATAATCACTAGTTGTGAATTCATCACAAATTCTCTCATGCTGTGAATTGTATTGCGGATATTCAGTAAATGATTTTAAGATCTCAATCAAATACACAAACATGTATACTCAAATAGTGAATATTCATTTATCAAAATAAATGATTACAATCATAAGGCGATTGCCTTAGGACACTTCTCTCATATCACTAACATTCGATACCAAGCAGTCCTTCGCCAGGTGCCCAGCAGCCCTTCACCAGGTGCCCAGCAGCCCTTCGCCAGGTCTTCGGTACCAAGCAGTCCTTCGCCAGGTGCCCAATAGCCCTTCGCCAGGTCTAAGGGTTTCGATGCCTAGTAGTCCTTCGCTAGGTGCCTAGCAGCCCTTCGCTAGGACTTCTTTCAGCACACTCAGTGAACACATTAGACAATAATAACATCTTAACTTTTGTACCCTATTCCATTATCAAAACCCAGGTTCGACTTAGGTGTTGCCTGTACCAACAATCTCCCCTTTTTGATTTATGGCAACCCGGTTCAAAAAGTTAAGTTTAAACAAAAAGCTGGTAAAATGCAATTTTATTTCCTCCCCCTGGAAGGAATCTTCCCCTAGGTTTTCAAAGGTTCTCGGGATTTTTAAAAGTTTCTAAGTCTAAAAGGGAAATGATTTTTTAATACTTAGAACATTTTCAAAAAAATGTAAGTTAGAAAACATTTTCCAAAAAAAATATTTTGGGTTGGTCACTTGGAAAATTTACTCTTAGAAAATTTACAGTTAGAAAATTTCAAGTAAATACTTAGTTTTCGCACTTTAGAAAATTTTCTAAACTTCTTCTGAAGTTTTTAATACTTAGAAAAACTGAAAGAAAATTTCTACCATATTTTTGAGTTGTGAAAAAAAATTTCTAATCTCTTTAGTACTTTAGAAAATTTTCAAGGAAAAATACTTAGAACTTTTTCTATTAAAGAAATTTAAGATAAGTACTTAGAGAAATTTTGAAAATAGTTTGAGTTACTTAGAAATAATTTTGAAAATAGCTTAAGTCAAGTACTTAGAAATAATTTTGTGCAATTAACTTAAGGGATTTTACTTTTTGAAAAAGGAGATAAATAAAGTTTTAAATTTTGAAAAAAATTTTAAACCTTCTCTCCTTTCCAATCTCTCCCCCTTTGCCATATATCAAAAAATAATATAGTAAAACAATATAACAAAAGAAGTAAGGTGTTGTACTGAACCAATTCGAGGTATAAACTGGACCAAATTAATTCTAATTTTCTCTTTCGGGTCCTGTCTAACCCAATTAGCTACTTACTAACTGTTATAAAGAGTAGCTTTCGCTAGGGTTAGTCAAGTTAAGTGTTCTGATCAAGTTAGATTTTCTAAGCTTAACACTTAACTTGATTACTATTGATTGGTATTTAGTGCCCCAATTATTGTAGATGCACAGACTTAAGCATCTTGAATCAAGGCAAAGACCTAAGCATCTCAACCCATTTTAGGTGATCAATCAAAAGTACCCTAAGGTGCTTGTGAGATGCTGGCTTCTAGATCTATAGGTGCATGCAGTTCTAGGGTTAGGGCCTAGGCTAAGTCCATTTTGCGAAAAGCCCTAGTTTTGAAGGGGGATAATTTTTTAAAAAAACTAAGTCGAAAAATTATTTTAAAAATGCACAAAGAAAATAATTTTTTAAATTAAGTAGGAACTGATAAGTAATAAAATAATTTTACCAAAACACAGAAGTAGAGCAAATCTATTCTACTAAGCATAGTAACTGATAAGGATCAGATAATCAAGAAAGTAACTAGCACCTAGATAAGTCAGCTGGTCAAAGCGAGGACCAGCATAGTCACACCACAGTCAAATACAAGTCAACCCCACTGAGTGGGGGTAGTCAACCAGTCAATAGTACAATAGAAAGTATCAATATGAACTAAGAGGAAGGACCGGGATGATCAGATGAGTGGGCTGCCAGGATCGAAATAACGACATCATTTCATTATACCGTGTGTCGCTAGTCTCTCGATCGGCTCTGTGGGCTTCCATATACTCTGCATGATTGGCTTCCACTTCCTCCCTGAGACTGTGTATCTCTGTTTGAAGTAGAGCTAGCCTCTCGTCAGTCGTCAGAGGTGGGGGCTCGTCCATCTGCTCTCGAATCTCGGCCGCCAGATCTGCGACATCGACCTCTATCTCCTCATCAGAATCGATCTGGGGTCTGGCTCGCTGACGTCTCCATGATAAAACCCCGGTACCCGAGACCTCTATGCCCACTAGGGAAAAGTTTCTAAAACCTATTTCATCAAATTCGGTCATTGCGGTCATCTCTCCATCGGTGATATTACGACCGTGATGATGAAGAATAGAGGTGATGATGTGGCAGTAAGGGGTGCGTACCCGCCCCTGAGTAGAATCACTGGACGCATATAGAATAGTGTGGAACATGTGGAGTCCAATATCAATGTCTAGGTGATGGATCAATGCGTACAGTAAGAAGGTGTGGAATGGTCTCATGGTCACGACGTCCCTAGTGGACAAGGGTAGAATGCAACGGACTAGGACTCTATAAAGAGCGTAGTCCTGGACCTGAAGATCTACAGACTGAAATTGCCTAGGCAAAGGATTTCGAGCATCTCTATAAAAATAGAAATATAGGGTGTCCAGGTTAATGTGAGAGTAGGGAGCATCAAAGGGAGGATCTCTAGAGGATAATAGCAGAAAGTCGACTGAGAAAGTCGTAGTCCAAGAAATCTGTTGAGCAACGAGGGTGTTATTGTCAAGGGCATCCCTTGTACTGTGGTGACAAACATAAGGTCGTTTTGTCTGACTATATTGTTATAGAATTCTGCACATAGGTTGTGTTAACGGGATGAGTGCAGAAGACAAGGTTATCAAGTTGATAGAAGTTTATGACATTCATAGCTAACGGACAGGATTGAGTAAAAAACTATCTATTTAGGAAACTTGTTTTGATGGGTTTATACGTTGTCCTAGCAAATTTATTGCAAAGTTCCAAGGTCGGAAACCTAGGGTCGGCGCTAGGTTCGGTCCCGGGGTTTGGTTGATTTGCACGACGTTTTCTAAAGTAATACGAAACATGCATTTAAGGGTAGAAATAATAAAGAAATTAATTTTAAGTGCAAAAGAAATGATACCGAGTGGCTATCCGGGGAGGCATGGTCGAGGTGGAGTGGTTGAGGACACGAGAGGGTCATTCGGTCGCCTTGGAAGGAGAAGAGTTTGGGAGGAGAAATGTTTTGGGTGTGTCAAAAGAAGGGAGTTTCGGGTGGTTTATATAGAGGTGGTAGGCCGGGCGCCCGGGAGGTCCCGGGCGCCTGGGTCAGAGGGTAGCTACCTTTGGCAGTTTTTCTGCCCTGACCTGGTGTTGGATGGGGCGCCCGTGATGGCCTGGGCGCCCGGAGTCAGTCAAAGACTTCCATATGCAACTTTTTAGGTTTTGACCTGTGCTTGGGGCGCCCGTGAGGACCCGGGCACCTAACCTAGCTAGGTGTTGACAACTTTTCTGCCTTGATCGAAGAGAAAGAAAAGGAAGGGGGCGCCCGAGGGTTCAGGGGCGCCCGGCTGTGTAAGAGTTGGCAACTTTTGATGTATTGTTGACCAATTTGACCATGGTTTGACTATTATGTTGACCAGATTTGATTATTTTGACCAGTATTAACTGGATTAATCAAGCAACAATCAGGTCAACTCAGTTCTAAATTACATGCTTTAATGTTCGTACTAAACAAAAGTACAGGGAACAGATGAATTTTAATTAAGTTAAATTTAACCATCTCACCCGTTCTAGAGTTGTCAATCATGTTTGCCTTATGGGTTTTTATGAGACATGTTTTGAATAGAAGTAAGAAGTTATTTTGAAAAATCATGATTAATTTTGAAAAAGTTAAATTAATTTTGAAAACAATGGTTTTGAATTTATTCTGAAAAAGAGTGTTTGAATCTACGATTAACTGAAAATTTGTGTTAGATTCGAATTTACAATGAGTAAATTGAATTTGAATTTCAAAAATTGGCTTCCAGGTCTTGGCGAGGCACAGGGCCTTCTTTGGCCGTAGCCTTATTGGATCATCAACCCTTTCCTTGACAAAGCCTTTTAGTGAAATTTCATCTTCAAAATTGCTTTTTGATAAATTCTGGTCTAACTAGTTTGGGTCTTGGATCGGTAGCTTCGGCTAGTTTCACCAGTCTAAATAGACCAAGTAGTGTATACTTGACCTTATTAGAAAAGGCTTCCTTAACGTACTATCATCTCATCGCCACCCAATACTATGTTGTTCAGATTTCAGTTAATTGGTTTAGTCCTTAATCTAACCAGTCCTAAGTCTAAGCATGGTAAATTGCAGAAAGTAAATAAACAAGCAATCATGCAACTTAAAACAAGAGAAGAAATTCATTTAACTATAAAAATTATTTTTAAGTTGGCTCCCCTGGACTAAAGCCACGGTAATGGTTAGGCAAGATATGAATCTTGTCCTTGGGGATCCAATACTGATTTATCCAGTTTGGTTGTTCAGGCAAAGTTTGGGTACCCATTCCTGAACTTTGGGTCTAGACTGATTCAGTACAGCATAGTATGACCTTTGTGTCGCCTTGGTTCGATAGCCTAACCCGGATCAATTTAGAACTGACTTCTGTTTTCCAAGGATCATGTCAAGACCCTTGGAACCAGAAGTGAATCGTTCCAAAGCTGCTCTATGGTCCTTGACTTGAGTTTTCAAGGAGTTCTCTTTCTCAAGTTTTTCAACTTGAGTAGAGGTTCCTTCTTGAACCTTCTCAGTTAAGGATCTAGAGTCAGCTCCCTCTTTCAGGAGTTTTACTTCCTGACGGAGGGACTCGACTCGGATTTTGGCTTTCGCCAAGTCGCGAGATAGATAGACAATTAATTTGGGTAATTGAATTCTAGAAAACCCACTTACGGTGATTTTGCCGTCCTTGAAAATGTGAGCTTTCCGTCGTCTGACTCCGATTCGAATTCGGTCTCGATTTCTTCTGAAGTAGTCAGGGCGAGCAGGTTCGACTGTGGGGCCTCTTCTTCTTCTTCAGAGGAAGACTCGTCCCACGTTGCTTGAAGGGCCTTCTTCCTTCTTGTCTTCTTTGTCTCCTTCAGATTGGGGCATTCCGTCTTGTAGGACCCTTCTTTTTGCATTCGTAGCAGGTCACATTTGGTTTGGTCTTTTCATTTGAAGGATCAACTGGTTCTTCCTTTCTTCGGCTGGCTTTCCTTCTGTTGGTCTGGTTTTTTAACTCTTTGTAGTAGTCCCGGCTAGCCGAACTAGCTTGGGTCGATTTCCTTCGCTGTCTTCTGAGTCTGAGTCTGAATCAGACTCGGGTGCAGGTTGAGGCTTCTTCTTGGTCATCTTTCCAGTTTTATCTGTAATAAAAGCAATGCCTTTCTTGGCCAGGGTGCAGTTAGTCTGCTCATGTAATTCAAGTTCAGAAAATAACTCATCTAATTTGATTCTAGAGAGATCCCTTGAAACTTTGTACGCATCTACCATAGATGCCCACAAAGTGTTTCTCGGGAAAGCGTTAAGAGTGTACCTGATCAGGTCACGATTTTCTACCTTATGACCAATTGAATGTAGACCGTTCATCAGCTCCTGGATTCTAGCGTGGAGCTGGGCTGCAGATTCGCTATCGTTCATCTTAATTGTGTACAACTTGTTTAGCAGTAGATCCCTCTTGCTGATTCAGGTGTCGGAGGTTCCTTCGTGCAAATCAATTAAATTACCCCGGAGTTCCTTTGCACTGTTGAATGGTCCCACCAGGTTCAACTCTTCTTTGGTTAGGCCACATTGGAGTGTTTGAGTCGCTTTAGCATCGGCCTCGATCTTTCTTTTCAGTGTGGTATCCCATTCGGTGTAAGATTGTGGCACTCCTTCAGGGTTTTTCGGGATTTCCAGTCCAGATTGGATAATTATCCACATGTCCACCTGAGTTTTCAGGTGGACTTCCATCCGACTCTTCCAGTAGGAGAAGTCCTCCCCACTAAAGAGTGGTGGTCTGACTGTACTGAACCCTTCTTGCATGGCCATTTAGATGTATCTGAAATAAAATTAACAAAAAAAAATTGTCCTAAGACTTGGTCTTGGATTAGTAGTGCGGGAAGAAGATATATAACAAAAAAATTATCGAGTGGTGTTGCACCAACCTCGATTAACGATAAAAATTCGATCGAAGAAAAAAATTTCGAAGAAAAATCCAAAAAACTCCCAAATTGGTGGTTGCACCAAATTTGAGCTTCCCTGCTCTGATACCACTTGTTGATCGAGTAAACACGATAGAGGGGGTGAATATCATGAAAACTTTTCAGATTGAAAAGAGAATGTACGCAGCGGAATTTAAACAAAACCACACATAGTACTCAAGTAGTTTTACTTGGTTAGGAGTCGCGTTCGGCACCTTCTCCAAGGCCACGGTCCTTGACCGTTTACTGCGGGCAATTCTATAGTAGCGCAAAAGTTTACAGAAATTGTTACAATATTATTGCAGTAAATAAACAAATGTACTCTTCGTTACCGATGCCCGGTGTGGATCGTACTTCAGAGCAGAGGGTCGTCGTCGGCGCTAGAATGTCAAGAACGGAGTTTGCCGGAGTAGAGCGCTTGAACGAAGAGCTTGGAGGCATTGGAAAAAGTGATGTCAAGCCTTAGGGTCAAGCCCCTTTTATACTGCTCCTGGGGGCGCCCTGGACGCTGGGGTGCCTGGCACGTGCCTTCGGATCCGAGAAACCTCATCCGCAGCTTGGTCAGTGCTTATCCCTCCAGAATCGGCCTCGGAGCTGACGGGGGCGCCTGGGACGTTGGGGGAGCTGACGGGGGCGCCTGGGACGTTGTGGGCGCCCCGGTTGACTTGGTCCGCTGGCTTCGTGGCTGAGTTTGCTTCGATCACAGTTTGACTTTGACCCAGGGCGCCCGGGACATCCAGGGCACCCGGAACCTTCATGGCGCCCGAGACCATCAGGACGCCTGGCCCAGTAAGCTTTCGAAGCGATTCTTGCTTAACTGCTCGTTTGGCTTTGACCTTGGGCGCCCGGGACCTCCCGGGCGCCTAGCCCAGCTGCTGCCCCTCTCCTTTGAGGCGTTATAAGTTGCAAAAACACATTCCTTTGGTCCTTGCATCCAAGGTTAGTTCCACAACAAACATGACAAGAATGTTAGTTAGTTTTTACAGCCGTAGCTGTCTTGGTTCTGACTTCGGGTCTCCCAAATGGAACCAAGGTCGAACCGACGCCTACTGTTCCCTCGATGGGGAACGCGTCCTCACCTACTCCTCTCAGGAGAGTTTACCTTTTGCCAACCGGCTCCTCCGGTTGGAGTTTTGCTCAGCAGTCCTTCGCCAGGTGCCTAGCAGCCCTTCACCAAGTCTTCGGTACAAGAAGTCCTTTGCCAGGTGCCTAGCAGCCCTTCGCTAGGTCTTCGGTACCAAGAAGTCATTCGCCAGGTGCCCAGCAGCCCTTCGCCAGGTCTTCGGTACCAAGTAGTCCTTCGCCAAGTGCCCAACAGCCCTTCGCCAGGTCTTAGGGTTTCGATGCATAGCAGTCCTTCACTAGGTGCCCAGCAGCCCTTCGTTCGGACTTCTTTCTGCACACTCAGTGAACACATTAGACAAAAATAACATCTTAACTTTTGAACTCTTTGCCATTATCAAAACCCAGGTTCGACTTAGGTGCTGCCTGCACCAATAGTATGCCCCAACAGAACAGTACAGCAGAGCGAAGGAAAATGGCTCTTATAGAGATGATTAGGACAATGATGAGCTGCTCCGAATTGCCAATTCATTCTGGGGATATGCTCTGGAAACGACAGCATACATACTTGATACCATCTAGGTCAGTACCTTTTACTCCCGTAGAAGTGTGGATTGGGTGAAAGCCAAGTCTAAGACATATTCGGACATGGGGTAGCTCAGCACATGTTCTGAGAGGGGATACTGATAAGTTGGAATCTCGTGCGCTTGTTCATAAGCTATTCTAGAGGAACGAAAGGTGGTTCTATAATCCTAAGGATTAGAGGGTAATCGTTGGCACGAATACCCAATTCTTAGAGGAAGACTATGTGAGGAACCACAGGCCCATGAGTATAAAATTATTCTTGAGGAATTAAATAGAGGACACTCTGACCTTAGTACCAACTGTACAAGAGGAAATACCATAAGTCACTGCACCGTGTGTCACAGAAGATACACAGGTGGTACCTCGTCGTAGTGGGAGGGTTGTTAGTCAACCTAAGGGTTCATGTTCTTGGGAGAGTCTTCGGACTTGGTCTCTAGCGACCATGAATCTATGGGATCGTTTAGAATTGATAGAGGGGCGTGAATATCGATAAAACTTTTTTGGATAAAAAAGAATTTTACGCAGCGGAAAATATAACACAATGCTAACACACTTGGTTTTACTTGGTTCGGTGTCTAGATCGGCTCCTACTCCAAGGCCCACGGTCCTTGACCATTTACGTTGGGCAATTCTATATTTTGAAAAAGAGTTACAAAATTTGTGCACAATACAGAATTGAAAAGTAAGCAATTAATTAAAAATACGATGATCGGAAAATGACTCGAAGATCGGAGCAGTGGGTTGTCGTTGGTGCTTGAAGCTTGAGCATGGAGATGTTAGAGCAGAGCGCTTGAGTATTGCATCGAAAGAAGTGATGTTTGGAAGCAAGGGGGTGAACCCCTTTATATACTGTCGTCTGGGGCGTCTGTTTTGAATGGGGCGCCTCATGTGTGCCCTTCTGCGCGAATCCTCATCCACAGACTTGGTCAGCGCTTATCCCTTCAACTAGGGCGCCTGGGACGACTGGGGTGCCTATATGCTCACGGGCGCCACCTTTGCTGACGTGGAGGCTAGCTTTGCAGACTGCTTGGAAAGCACCCTTCTGGGGCACCTGTATCCTTACATGCGCCTGTTTTCTCGGGCATCTGACTCCATTCAGGCGCCTGGGATGCAAAGAACTTCAACCTTCGTTCCGCAACCAGGGTTAGTTCCAAAGCACAAGTAATAGATAAGTTAGGTTCAATTAACAGCCTGCGCTGTCTTGGTTCTGATTTTGGGCTACCCAAATGGAACCCTAGGTTGAACCAACTCCTAGTGTTCCCTCCAACAGGGAACGCATCCTCGCCTACTTCTCTCAAGAGAATTTACCTTTTTGCCAACCGGCTCCTCCGGTTGGACTTTTGCCTGATCTTCCGGATCTGGATTTCATGCCCAGTCCACGACCAGGACTTATTACCCAACCCTCGGTCAGGTCTTCGATGCCCAGCCCTCGGCTAGGACTTATTGTCCAATTCCACGAACCAGGACTTCGTGCCTAGTCCACGACCAAGACTTATTGCCCAACCCTCGCTCAAGTCTTAGGTGCCCAGCCCTTGGCCAGGACTTATTGCCCAATTCTTCGAACCAGGACTTCGTGCATAACTTACCTAGGACTTTTCCTGCGCACTCAAACAAGTTCATTAGATCACAATATAACCTTAGCTTATGAACCCTTTGCCATTATCAAAACCCAAGTTCGATCTTGGTGCTTCCGGCACCAACAATCTCCCCTTTTTGATTTATGACAACTTAGTTCAAAAGTTAAGTTAAAACATGTAAAGCAGGTATATCAAACAACCATGTTTATTTTCCCTCTCTTTTAAGAAAACTATGTTTTGAAAAACAAACACTAAGCTCCCCCTGAAGCTTTTAAAGATATACAATTTTTCAAAAAGTTTAAGCGTAATATTTGTGAGGGGAAAAAAATATAAAGTCTTTAAAAAATTAACAAATTTTGACCAAGTATATTTTGCAGAACATTTGAAAGTATTTTGTACTTTGAAAATATTTAAACCAATTTTTTGTACTTGCAAAATATTCTTTACTTGCAAACTATTTTGTACTTGAATAACCTTTTTCACTTTAACAAAATAGTACTTTGAAAAATACTTGAAAAGATTGTGCACTTAAAAAAATTTTGTACTTAAAAACATTGTGCACTTAAAAATATTTTGCAACTTAAATATTTTTAAAAGTACTTCAAGACTTTTGCAAAAAAAAAATTTCACTTAAAACATTTTTGCAACAAAAAGTTTGCTCTTTGAAAATTTAATGCATTTGAAATTTTATCTTTACTTTTTAAAAAATATTTTTTTTTCTTTCTATTCTCCCCCTTTGCCATATATCAAAAACAATATACTGTTCGAAATAAACAATTACGAATCAAAGCTAATTTATTTTGAAAAAAGATCTGAACACATATTGAACCAATTCTAGTGAGTCCAAGCAATAAAGAGAATCAAATCAACTGAATTGAACTCGTTCGCATCCTGTCTAACCCAGTTAGTTACTTACTAACTGTTGGAACTGGCTCGTCTTGTTTCCTAAGCAACCACGGGGACGAGCATGAGAGACCTCACCATATCTACGGATTAAAAATTTAATCAAAATAGAGACTCGTCCCCCAAACGACCATCTCGTCATCGTATCAATTGACTCATGTCACAACTTAGCCAAAACCAAAATTAAGACCTTGTAACTTTCCGAATCAAAAGACCGCGGAAAAGACGACGAATGGATTGCCGGTTTTTGTGTTTATAATCGGGGTCCATGACATAAATTAATAATCATATTAATGAACAAATAATTAATCTATAATAATTAATTAACAACACATGTAATATGATAACAAATATCACATAAAATAATAAGAACAACGAAGGAGCCAAAGAAAAGGTATACCTCGCCTTTTACCTCGTAATCTTCTAGCGTACGACCCTCCCCTCTTGGACATCGTGTGGGCGATGAGCTACCAAGTCGTGGAGTCACCAAAGCTTGCAATTAATCACTTTCTTCAATCTTCTTCCAAGCTCCTCCATAAAACCCTTGCCTAGGGTTTCGATCGGCCAACCCATCTCCTCCTTCTTACGCCGCTGGCGATCACCACCGCCCAACAAGCTTCGACCACAAGAGAACTAAAGTGTAGGGGTGTAGGAAGATGATGAAGAGGGAAGAAGAAGCTGAGAGAACTCCTTCTTCTTTTCCAAAACCCACCGAAAACCCTAATTCCTTCTTCTTGTGCCTCGCCGGCGCCAAACAAGGAAACACCTTGCTTTCTCAGCCACCAATCACCTCACCTCTTTGCTCACAGCTTGCACACGCAAGGAAGAGGATATGAAGGAGAATGAAGAAGAGAATGGAGAAGGAGAAGGAGAAGAAACAAGTTTCTTCTCCTCCTCACCGTCGGCGCCGCAACCCTTCAAGATCACCATCGGCTGCCCTTCTCCCTTTGCTTTCTCTCCTCGCCGAGCACAGTAGCGCACCTCCTAGACCTGGTGAGCCTTCACGCCAAAGATGAGGAAGAGATGAGGATGATTGAGAGAGAAAACTTCCTCCTTTATCCTCTTCTTCACCCGGCTCAAACAACCCTAGGAGAGAGAGTTTGTTAGGGTTTCTGGGTTTGGCTTTTGAGGATTAATTCCTTAATTATTAGACTTGTATCATGACTCCTATGGGGTATTTATAGGGCTAATATAGGGACCATGAGGAGGAGTTGGGTCTTGGCCCGCTAATGGATCCAAACAAGATCCATTAATGAGGATCATTCCATTAAAGGATCCCCATTGAACTTCCTCACCAACCCCCATATTTTCATATGGGCTCCATCTATTATGAGTCATCCATCTCCCCATCTTTAAGATATCGAATGTTGATAATTAATTTAAATTTCTGATAATTTTAATAAATTATTCTCTTGATCCATGACTAGTACCACTCAACCTTTTCATCATGTCAGACCATAGTCCACTTGCAAGATTTGACATGACGATCCTTTTGAGCTCATCAAGGGGGCATCATCATCTGACTAACCAGGACATAAATTGTGTCAATAATCAATGTCACACCATGTAGATAAAAATATTACCCATCTTACCGGGCCTATCGATCTAACAGAATAGATCTCCCCCATGGGTGAATCAAAGTAGTAATAATAATTAAATACATGTGCCCGTTATTATTTCAGGATTTAGAGATCATACTCCATAATATAAACCGAGGTCTAATCTAATTTATGAAGTCAGTACAAAATGGATGACCTCTCTTTTGGTCTTACTCAATGCACATAAAGTGCACTAGTGTAATTCTATGGTTAAGACAAACCACACCTAATTACACAACAACTATCCCGATGGTTTGTCCAAATCCATCTCGGTTGTGAACCTCTTTCTTATACTTCTTCAAGGAACTTGATAACATGATCTTCTGTGCGTCACCACGCACCATGTTATCTACAATGTAATGTATGAGACATTTTCTGCATATACTAATATAAATATGCAATGTGTGATTTTGTGATTCTCTTTTAAAATGTAGATGTACTTTAACCAAAAGCAAGGCTTTTAGTATACATCCTAACACTAACTGTTATATAACAGCAGCTTTCACTAGGGTTAGTCAAGTTAAGTAATCTGATCAAGTTAGATTTTCTAAGCTTGAACACTTAGCTTGATTGCGGTTCAAATGTATTTATTGCCCCAACTACTCTAGATGCACTGACTTAAAACATCTTGAGTCAAGGCATAGACCTAAGCATCTCAATGCAGTCTAGGTTATTAATCAAAGTGTCCTAAGATGCTTATGAGATGCTGGCTTCTAGATCTATAGGAGCATGCCATTCTAGGGTTAAAGCCTAGGCTAAATCCATTGCATAGAAAACCCTAGTTTTTAAAGGGGTAATTTTTTGAAAAATCTAAGTCGGAAAACAATTTTTACTTCAACAAAATTAAGAAAAGAATTCTTCAAAAAAAATTTAAGAAAAATTAGAAACAGACCTATTCTACTAAGCATAACCCTAACTGCCTTCTTAGTAAGCTAAACTCAGACTCAGGTAAGGGTTTGGTGAAGATGTCGACTAGATTAGATTTCGAGTCCACATGCATAAGTATGATTTCGCCCTGGCGATGTGATCCCTAACAAAATGATGTTTTACTTTAATGTGTTTGGTTCAGGAGTGATGAATAGGGTTTTTCGTAAGATTGATCGAACTTATATTGTCAATGAACACTTTGGTTTGAACATAGTCTAGCTGGAAGTCCTTAAGAGTGTGCATCATCTATAAAAGTTATTCTACACACTCTCCTAAGGCAACATACTCTGATTCGGTTGTGGATAAGGCTACACAATGTTGCTTTCTATTGCACCAGCTGACTACACTTTGTCCTAATAATTGATAACTTTGGATCGGAGAAAATCGATAGAGGGGGGGGTGAATATCAATATCAAAATTTTCGAAAAACTAGAGCAATTACGCAGTGAAAATAACAAAACAATCGCGAACACAAGTTGGTTTTACTTGGTTCGGAGTCGCGGTCGGCTCCTACTCCAAGGCCCACGATCCTTGACCGTTTACGTTGGGCAATTCTATATTCGAAAAAATCTTTTATAACATCAAGTACAGATATAGAATTGGAATTAAAATTGCAATACTTTTCGTAAATTAAATTTACCGACGACCGAGGTGGATCGAAGATCAGAGTAGAGGGTCGTCGGCGGCGCTGGAATCTCGAAGCCAGAGCCTGTTGGAGCGTAGCGCTTGAACGGAAGTGCTTGGAGCGTTGTGAGCTAAGTTGTTTGAAGCCATGGGGGTGAACCCCCTTTTATAGCAGCCATAGGGGCGCCTGTGTCGATGGGGGCGCCTGACACGTGGCCTCTCCTGCGCGAACTCCTATCCGCAGGCTCGATCAGCGCTTATCCACTTCACTAGGGCGCCTGGGCTGATGGGGGGCGCCTGTGTTAACACAGGCGCCTGAGCTGACTTGGTCCAGAGGCTTCGTGGCAGTTTGCTTCGATGGTTCTATTTTGTCCTTGTCCTGGGGCGCCCGTATCCGTCCGGGCACCTAGCCCCAGTGAGGCGCCTCACTCCTTTGAGGCGCCTCAGCTGCAGAAACACGTTCCTTCATTCCCTGCAACCAAGGTTAGTTCCAAAACACAAGAAGCAAAATATGTTAGCCATTATTTACACTCTAAGCTGTCTTGGTTCTGACTTTGGGTTTCCTAAATGAAACCCTAGGTCGAACCGACGCCTACTGTTCCCTCAAACGGGGAACACGTCCTCACCTACTCCTCTCAGGAGAGTTTACCTTTTGCCAACCGGCTCCTCCGGTTGGACTTTTTCCCAATCCTCCCGATCAAGTCTTCGTGCCCATTCCACAACCAGGACTACTTGCCCAACTTCCGGTTAGGTCTTCGGTGCCCAGCCCTTTGCCAGGACTTCTTGCCCAGTCCTCGACCAGGACTTCTTTGCCCAACTTCCGATCAGGTCTTCTTGCCCAGTCCTTGACCAGGACTTCTTGCCTAGTGTACCTAGGACTTTCCTACACACTTAGTAAGCTTGTTAGATCACAATAACACCTTAACTTCTGAACCCTTTGCATTATCAAAACACAGGTTTGACTTAGGTGCTTCTTGCACCAACAATCTCCTCCTTTTTGATTTATGGCAACACGGTTCAAAAAGTTATGTTAAAAAGATAACAAGCAATGAATTCAAAAATATTCAGTTTTCTCCCCCTGAAATTTATGTTCTCCCCCTCAGTTTTTCAAAGATATGTGGGTTTTGGTAAACCTTCTAAGTGCTTTAGATTTTGACTTAGTGCTTAAAAAAATTTCAAGCTTTCTATACTTAGAAAAAATTTAAAAAAAAATTTCCTTACACTTAGAAAATTTTCCAAAAGGTTTTCGCAAGAAATTTTCCCAAAAAGTTTTTCAAGTCTTTCATATTTAGAAAAATTTTCAAAACGATTTTACACTTTGAAAATTTCCAAAAAAAAAAATTCTAAGTTTTTCATATTAGAAAAATTTCAAAACGATTTTCCTCTTAGAAAATTTCCAAAAAGTTTTTCTTCCTTAGAAGATTTTCTTGAAAATACTTCGTGCACATACACGAAAAACACTTTGGAAAATAAATTTTCACTTAGAACCAGTTAAGTACTTTTAAGCACTATAGTTATTTACTTTACTTTTTGAAAAAGAGATAATGTTTGAAAAAAGTTTATCCTTTCCTTTCTCTCCCCCTTTGCCATATATAAAAAAATGATATTAATTATAGCAAAAAAAAATGAAGTTCTGCATAGAACCAACTCTGATAAGCATAAATTGGACCAAACCAAATTAAATTGTTCTTGTTTGGGTCCTGTCTAACCCAGTTAGCTACATACTAACTGTTATAAACAGTAGCTTTCGCTAGGGTTAGTCATGTTAAGTGATCTGATCAAGATAGATTTTCTAAGCTTGACACTTAACCTGATTGCTGTTCAATTTGTATTTATTGCCCCAATTACTACAGATGCACTGACTTAAAACATCTTGAATCAAGGCATAGACCTAAGCATCTCAACCCAGTCTAGGTTATCAACCAAAAGTTTCCTAAAGTGCTTGTGAGATGCTGGCTTCTAGATCTATAGGTGCATACAGTTCTAGGGTTAGGGCCTAAGCTAAGTCCATTTGCGAAAAAAACCCTAGTTTTGAAGGGGGTAAGTTTTTTTAAAAAAAAACTAAGTCAGAAAATCATTTTAAATTTCAAGACTTTGATAAAAGAAATGATTTTTCACAAAAGATTAATTAACAGATAAGAAATAAAACAAATTTTTGAAAAATATATAGAGTAGTCCTATTCTACTGAGCATAAGATTCAATTATGAAGTGCATGATTGAGCAGTTGAAATAAATAGTCATGGCATAAAGCTAATAACTCATCACATAAGTAACTAGCAAGTAAATACGATAGAAGCATACAAGTCAGCTGGTCAACAGGAGAACTAGTAAAGTCAAACAGTAGTCAAGCACAAGTCAACCAGACTCAGTAGGGACAGTCAAATAGTCAAAGGTACAATAAGAAAGTTGAAAAGTCACTCTGATCTATGAGGAGGGGCCAGGGGGGTCGTATGGACCAAGCTGCCAAGACCGAAATATGGATATCATTTCATTATATCTAGTCTCATTTGTCTCACGATCGGCTTGGAGGGCATCCATGTACTCAGTGTGTCGGGCCTCCATCTCTTCTCAGAGACTGTGAATCTCTATTCACAGTGATGTCAGGTGCTCATTGTTGGATCGAGTAAACACGATAGAGGGGGGTGAATATCGTGAAAATGGTTCGGATTAGAAAAGAGAATGCGCAGCGAAAATTTAACTCAAAACACACGGAACACAAGTGTTTTTACTTGGTTCGGAGTCGCGGTCGGCTCCTACTCCAAGGCACACGATCCTTGACCGTTTACTGCGGGCAATTCTATAATGGCGCAAAGATTTACAAAGATTGTTACAATAGTAGTACAATAAAGAAAATTATACTCTTCGTTACCGACGCCCAGTGTGGATCGTACTTCGGAGCAGAGGGTCGTCGTCGGCGCTAGAATCTTGAGATCGGAGGTTTCCGGAGCAGAGCGCTTGAACGAAGAGCATAGAGGCGTTGGAAAATTGATGTGTTGAAGCTTGGGGTCGAGCCCCTTTTATAGCACTCCTGGGGGCGCCCTGGACGCTGGGGGCGCCTGACACGTGCCTTCAGATCCGAGAAACCTCATCCGAAGCTCGGTCAGCGCTTATCCCTCCAGAATCGGCCTCGGAGCTGACGGGGGTGCCCGAGACACTAAGGGCGCCCCGGTTGACTTGGTCTACTGGCTTCGCGGTTGATTTCCCTTCGATCGCTGGTTGTCTTGGACCCAGGGCGCCCGGGACCATCAGGGCGCCCGGGACCTTGAGGGCGCCTGTCCCAGTGAGCTTCCGAAGCGATTCTTGCTTAGCTATTCATTTGGCTTTGACCATGGGCGCCCGGGACCTCCCGGGCGCCTTGCCCAGCTGCTTCCCCTCTCCTTTGGGGCGTTCTGAGCTGCAGAAACACGATCCTTTGGTCCTTGCATCCAAGGTTAGTTCCATAACAAACAAGGCAAGAAATGTTAGGTTTTTACAGTCGTAGATGTCTTGGTTCTGACTTCGGGTCTCCCAAAATGGAACCCTAGGTCGAGCCGACGCCTACTGTTCCCTCGACGGGGAACACATCCTCACCTACTCCTCTCAGGAGAGTTTACCTTTTGCCAACCGGCTCCTCCGGTTGGACTTTGGCCAGCTTTACTCACCAGGTCTTCGTGCCCAATCCGCGACTAGGTCTTAGTGCCCACCTTCCAGCAGGTCTTCGGTGCCCAGCCCCCGGCCAGGTCTTAGTGCCCAATTCCTCGAACCAGGTCTTTGGTGCCCAGCCCTCAGCCAGGTCTTAGTGCCCATTTCCTCGAACCATGTCTTCAATGCCCAGCCTTATGTCAAGACTTAGTTGCCCAGCCCGTGGCCAGGACTTATTGCCTAGATCAACTAGGACTTTCCTGCACACTTGAGTAACTTTATTAGATCACAAATAGTACTTAACTTTGAATCCTTTGCCAATATCAAAACAAGGTTCGATATGGTGCTTCCTGCACCAACAATCTCCCCCTTTTTGATTTATGGCAACACAATTCAAAGTTAAGTAAAAAACTTATAACTGATAAGAAAAGAAAGTAACAATCAATGAAGTATAACAACCAATCAATGAACTATAACAGTTATGAACAGAATAAATGTAGATTTGAAAAGAAATCCTTTATAATACTTAACTATCAATGAAGTATAACAGTTATGAACAAAATAAATGTAGATTTGAAAAGAAATCCTTTATAATACTTACTTTGACCTTTCCTCCCCCTTTGACATATATCAAAAACATACATGGGCGAACAAGGTTTTTAATTTTGAAAAGTTTTGCAAACCTAATTTTGTTAAAAAAATTTTTACTTACAAGGCTTTGCAAAAAGAATTTTTACTTAGGCAAAATTTTGAAGTCACATTTCCCTAAAAAAATGTTCAAATTTGTTTTAAAAGAATTTACAAACTTAGAAGAATTTGCTTGGAAATACTTTGTGTATTTTGAAAAACAAAATCTTTAAGAAATTTCTAGACAAGTTTTTCACCAACAAAAACTTTACTTAGAAAAATTTGCCAAAATTTTCAAAAAGTTTTTGCTCAGACAAATTTGTTTACTAAGTAAAATTTTACTTAGGAAAAAACATGTACTTAACAAATTTGAAACACTTAGAATTACTTAGATAATTTTGAAGCACTAGAAATACTTGAAAGCACTTGAAGTAGTTTGAAATTTTAACAGCACTTAGCACTTAAAAACAATTTGAAGTACTTAGAAATTTTTGCTTTGCTTTTTGAAAAAGAGATAAAAGTTAAATATAGAAAAATTCCTTTCTCTCCTTGCTCTCCCCCTTGGCTATATATCAATAAAGAAATATATTTTGAAATAAGTTTTTTTTTAAAAAAAAATTATGTATCAGAGCCTATGAGTTTTGAAAACATAAAAATACTTAATATGACTCTTGAAGGCATTGCAAAAGGCTTTAAATTGCACCAACAAAACTCCACTTTGAAAAGTAAATTTTTTTGTATTTGTAGGCAAGTCTTTGAGAAAATTCACGCACTTAGAACATTATTGCCTTGAAAAGTATTAGTACTTTTGAAAACATTATATTTTGAAAAATAGAAGTACTTTTTAAAGTTATTATTTAAAAACAATTTTAATTTTATTTTGAAAATATAATACTTGATTCGGTTTCTTTTCCAGTCTGACACAATCCTAGAAAACCTTGTTAATTACAAGGACATTTCCCTAAGTGTCCTGAAAAATTTTCAAAGTCAAGTAAATATTATTTTCAAAAGTATTCTAGAAGGATTTTAAAAGTATTCCAAAGTAAAGTAAAATTTTGAAAGTGATGGTATATATATAAGCAAAATAATTTAAAAGGATATTATTTTGAAAGAAAAATTATTTATGTTTTCAAAAGGATTTTAAGAGTGCAGTGCATGAAAACATATAATTTTAAAAATGCTCAATAATTCTTTTAATTTGATCTCCCCCTAAACTTGACCCAGTCCTAGGAAGCTTGTTGACACAAGTACTCTTCCTCTGAGTTTTAAGATTTGATTCAAACCACAAGAATTATTTAATAATTCAAAACAAATAATTACCAATACAAACTTTTCAGAAATTCTTCTTTTGATTCAGACTCCCCCTAAATTTGACACATCCTAGGAGTCCTTATAGATTATGAAGTGACCTTCCTCTATGTCTTTAGGGTTTATTAAAATCAAAAGAATAGTTTTGAATAACAGTATGGTAATTTTCAAGAAGATAATTTTAGAAAATTCAATTTGGAATGAAGATACTTTTTAAAGCATAAGCCTCATTTTCGAAAAACATTTTGAAATGATAATGGTTTTAAAGCACAAGGTTTTTTGAAACATCTGAATATAATTTTTTTTAAAAAAAACTCCCCCTGTACCGTTTGACTTTATTTAATGCCTTAGGGGACTTCAGTGTTATCCATGTTTGACTATGTTGACTAGGGTTGACTGTGTTGACTAGGTTTGACTTAGTTGACTATGTTGATCAAGTTTGACTCAGTTGACTATGTTTGACCAAGTTTGACTCAGTTGACTATGTTTGACCAATCAATAACTAAATCAAACAAGCCCTAAATTCTATTTAAAATGAGTCTATTGTGATATTTAACATGAAATTCAATATTAAAAAAAATGTTAGAGATGAAAAAGTAGGGTACATTAAACTGAATTAATTTGAAAAATAGAGATAATTTTAAATAACTTTTGAAAGCACTTTGAGTTTTATTTAAAAGGATAGTGACATATATTCTTTGGTCCTAGATATCTCACCCAGTTCTACGTGATCAAACATGTTAACCTTATGGGTTTTGTGAGATAAATATTTTAATTTTAAAAAAATGGTTAAGTTTATTAATTTTGAAACATTTGTTATGAATCTAAGATTAATTGAACTTTGTGTTAGATTCAAATCTAACAATAGTAAAGTGAATTTGATTTTCAATAATTGGCTTCCAGGTCATGGCGAGGCACTAGGCTTCTTTGGTCGTAGCCTTATTGGATCATCTACCCTTTCCTCGACAAAGCCTTTTATAGAAAATTCATCTTCAAGTTACTTCTTGAAAGATTTTGGTCTAACTAGCTTGGGTCTTGGATCGGTAGCTTCGGCTAGTTCCGCCAGACTAAACAGACCAAGTAGGGTGTACTTGACCTTATTAGAAAGGTTTCCCTAACGTACTATCATCTCACCTCCACCCAATACTATGTTGTTCAAATTTCAATTAAATCACTTTGTCCTTAATCTAACCAAACCTAATTCTAAGCATAATAAAAAAGCAAACATGACAAAAAAATGATCTAAGTTACATCATAATTGAAATAAAATTCTGGTTTTTTATAATCAACATGGTTGTGAATTAAGTTTTCTAACGTATTAACCTTAACTAATTTATACGAATTAATCACGTTATTTGAGATAAATATTGGATTTTCAAATATTGAAAACTTACCTTTCTCGATCGTTTGTCCAGTACTCTTGTAATGATCACGAGCTAATCGGACCAGTTTGGGTCGATCTCCTTCATTGTCTTCTGATTCCGAGTTTGAGTTAGACTCGGGTACAGGTTGAAGCTTCTTCTTTGGTTGTTCTCTTGGAGCTTTCCCTGCACTAGAAATTACACCTTCCTCGACCATTACAGTATCTGTTTGATTATTTAATTGTAATTCAAAAATAGATTCGAAATTGGTTACCATTTTTGTCTTAGTCAATTCATCTTCTGACTCTGGCTCGAGTTCGCAGTCAAGTATGGATTCTTTCTCATCATCTGATCCGGAGTCAATTTTGACGTCGGGTGCTAACTCTTCTAAGATCTCAATCCCGGAGCTTTCTTCGTATAGATTGATTAGCTTTTCCAAATTTCTCTGGCACATCTGAATGACCTACTAGTTCGAGTTGCTCCTTGGTTTAGGCCACATTGTAGGATTGCAGTTGCCCTTGCATCGGTCTCGATTTGGTTGAGGGTTTGTTCATCCAGTTTATCCCACTCGATTGATAACTCATCTTCTACAGGAAAAGAGAATCCTGTTTGGATGATTCACCATATATCTAGATGGGCCTTTAGGTGGGATTCCATTAGACCCTTCCAGGTTCTGAAGTTCTCGCCAGAGAATAGAGGCGGACGAACACTGTTCCATTCTTGATTGGCCATTAAGGATAAATCATCCATAACAAGAAAAACTAGAAATGTACCAGACTTGGTCTTGGATTAGTAGTGCGGGAGAAGGGAAAAAAATAGCCCAAAATAAATATTGCACGAATTTCGAGACAGAATAATAAAAATAATAATAATAAGTTTGTTACAAATTTTTAGAAAATGTTACTTTTGTTAATTCTGAACAAAATAAGAAATCAATGTTGTGACAAAAATTTGCTCGAATTAAGGTAGCACGAATTTCGAAGAAAAATATGAAAATAATGATAAAAAAATTTATGACAAATTTTCAAAAATTGATTGTTTTATCAATTCTTACTTATGGTGAAAAAATGAGATTTCAAAATTGAAAAAGGCGTAAAAGATATTATTTATTTGAAATACAAGGCGAAAAAGATCGAGTGGTGTTGCACCAACCTCGATTAACGAAAAAGAAAAGAAATAAAATGAAAAAATTTCGTAAATCCGAAAAACTCCCAAATTGGTGGTTGCACCAAAATTGAGCTACCCCGCTCTGATACCACTTGTTGGATCGAGTAAACACGATAGAGGGGGGGTGAATATCGTGAAAACGTTTCGGATTAGAAAAGAGAATGCGCAATGGAAATTTAACTCAAAACACACGGAACACAAGTGTTTTTACTTGGTTCGGAGTCGCGGTCGGCTCCTACTCCAAGGCCCACGGACCTTGACCATTTACTGCGGGCAATTCTATAATGGCACAAAGATTTACAAAGATTGTTACAATAGTAGTGCAATAAAGAAAATTATACTTTTCGTTACCGACGCCCGGTGTGGATCGTACTTCGGAGCAAAGGGTCGTCGTCGGCGCTAGAATCTTGAGATCGGAGGTTTCCGGAGCAGAGCGCTTGAACGAAGAGCGTAGAGGCGTTGGAAAATTGATGTGTTGAAGCCTTGGGGTCGAGCCCCTTTTATAGCACTCCTGGGGGCGCCCTGGACGCTGGGGCGCCTGACACATGCCTTCGGATCCGAGAAACCTCATCCGAAGCTCGGTCAGCGCTTATCTCTCCAGAATCAGCCTCGAAGCTGACGGGGTGACGGGACACTGGGGGCACCCCGGTTGACTTGGTCTGCTGGCTTCGCGATTGATTTTGCTTCGATCACTAGTTGCTTGGACCCAGGGCGCCCGAGACATCCAGGGCGCCCGGGACCACCAGGCACCCGGGACCTTGAGGGAGCCTGTCCCAGTGAGCTTCCGAAGCGATTCTTGCTTAGCTGTTCGTTTGGCTTTGACCTTGGGCGCCCGGGACCTCCCGGGCGCCTTGCCCAGCTACTGCCCCTCTCCTTTGGGGCATTCTGAGCTGCAGAAACACTATCCTTTGGTCCCTGCATCCAAGGTTAGTTCCACAACAAACAAGGCAAGAATTGTTAGGTTTTTACAGCCGTAGTTGTCTTGGTTCTGACTTCGGGTCTCCCAAAATGGAACCCTAGGTCGAACCGACGCCTACTGTTCTCTCGACGGGAAACGCGTCCTCACCTACTCCTCTCAGGAGAGTTTACCTTTTGCCAACCGGCTCCTCCGGTTGGACTATTGCCCAACTTTACTCACCAGGTCTTCGTGCCCAATCAACGACCAGGTCTTAGTGCCCAATCAACGACCAGGTCTTAGTGCCCACCTTCCGAGCAGGTCTTCGGTGCCTAGCCCCCGGCCAGGTCTTAGTGCCCAATTCCTCGAACCACGTCTTTGGTGCCCAGCCCTCGGCCAGGTCTTAGTGCCCAATTCCTCGAACCAGGTCTTCGGTGCCCAGCCTTATGTCAAGACTTAGTTGCCTAGCCCGTGGCCAGGACTTATTGCCTAGATCAACTAGGACTTTCCTGCACACTTGAGTAACTTTATTATATCACAAATAGTACTTAACTTTGAATCCTTTGCCAATATCAAAACAAGGTTCGATATGGTGCTTCATGCACCAACACTCATCTGTGATCGATGGCGGAGGTTCCTGTAAGTGCTCGTTGATCATGGCAGCGAGATCGACAACATCTACCTCGACCTCCTCATCCGAGTCGATCTGAGCTCCGGCCCTCTGTCATCCCCACGAGAGAACCCCGGCGGCCGAGATATCTATACCCCCTAGTGAAAAGTTCCTAACCCCGATTTCGTCAAACTCGGTCATTGGGGTGACCTCCCCAACGGTGATGTCGTGACCATAGTGGTGAAGGAGAGAAGTGATGATATGACAGTAGGGGGTACGAACTCAGCCCTGATTCGTAATGCTGGACGCATAGATAATCATATGGAACATGTGCAGACCAATATCTATGTCCAGATGATGGATCATAGCGTACAGAAGAAAGGTATGGAAGGGTCGCATAGTCGCGACATCTCGAGTAGTCAAGGGGAGAATGCACCGAACCAGAACTCTATAGAGAGCGTAGTCCTGGATCCGGAGATCTACGGACTGAAACTGTTGCACCAACAGGTTTCGCACATCTCTGTAGAAGTAGGAGTAAAGAGTGTCTAGATCAATGTGCGAATAGGGAGGATCAAAGGGAGGGTCTCTCAGAGGGTAACAACAAAACGTGGACTGGGAAGGTCGCAGTCCAAGAAACATAGTAAGTAATGCAGGTGAGATAGTCAAAGGCATCCCCTGTACAGTAGAGGAGTAGCAAAGGTCATCTTGTTTGACCAGGTTGTTGTAAAATTCCACACACAGGGTTGAGTTCACTGGATGGGTGCAGAAGACAAGCTGGTCAAGTTGATAGAAGTTAATAACATCCATAGCTATTGGACAGGACTGGGTAAAGAATTGTCTATTTAGGAAACTAGTCTTAATGGGTTTGTAGGTAGTTTGCGCAAATTTATTAAATAATTCTAAGTTCGGGAACCTAGGGTCTGGTTCGGTAGGTAACACGACGTTTTCTAAATGAATAAGAAAAATTATGCATTTAAGAAGCGAAATAATTGAAAAATTAATTATAAATGCATAATTAAAATGATACCGGAGAGGCATTGTTGAGTGGGGCATTCGAGGGCACGAGAAGGGCTTTTGAGCGCCTTGGGAGGAAGAGAGGTGAAGGAGGAATTCGTTTGGTGTGGGAAATGGAGAGGATTGATGGCTTTATATAGGACTCATGCGGGCGTCCCTGAGGGTCTCGGGCGCCTGGGTTCATGGGGGCACCCGTGTGGTCCCAAGTGCCCGGATCAGGCCTGCCAGCAGCCTTTTCTTTTGCAGGTCTGACTGCCTTGGGTGGAGAAAAGGCTCCAGGCTCTCGTGAGGTCCCGGGTGCCCGGGTTGACCTTGACTTGACCATTGACCAGTTTGACCATTGACCAGGGTTGACTGTGTTGACCAGGTTTGACTAATCAATAATTAAATCAAACAAGCCCTAGATTTAATTTAAGATGAGTTTATTTGTGATATTTAGAATTAAATTCAAAATGTTAGATCCTAGATATCTCACCCAGTCTAGTGTTATCAATCACGTTAACCTTATGGATTTTGTGAGATAGTTTTTAACAAAAATGAAGATTTTAATTTAAAAAGCATAGTTAATTTTGAAAATATCTGATTAATTTTGAAAAAAAATTATAAGGTTCAATTTATTGATTTTGAAAAGTGGTTGAATCTATGATTAATTGAAATTTGTGTTAGATTCAAATTTAACAAGTAGTAAAGTGAATTTGATTTTCAATAATCGGCTTCCAGGTCTTGGCGATGCACTAGGCCTTCTTTGGCCGTAACCTTATTGATTCATCAACCCTTTCCTTGACAAAGCCTTTTATTGAAAATTCATCTTCAAGTTACTTCTTGAAAGATTTTGGTCTAACTAGTTTGGGTCTTGGATCGGTAGCTTCGGCTAGTTCCACCAAAAATGCCTTCCCTAATGTACTATCATCTCACCTCCATCCAATACTATATTGTTCAAATTTCAATTGAACCTTTTTATCCTTAGTCTAACCAATCCTAAGTCTAAGCATGATGTTTTTGTAGAAGGAAATAAACAAGCAAGCATGCAATAAAGAAAAATTGCAATAAATAAAAAAAATCTAATTATGAATATTGTTTTTATATTGGATCCCCATGGACTAAAGCCTCAATAATGATTAGGAAAGATGTGAATCTTATCCTTGGGGATCCAATACTGGTTTGGTCCAGCTTGTTTGTTCAAACAGAGCTTGGGGACCCATGCTTGGACTTGGATTCTAGGTTGGTTCAATACAACATAATAAGAACGTTGCCTAGACTTGGTTTGATACCCTAATCCAAATCAGTTAAGAACAGACTTCTGCTTTCCAAGGATCATGTCAAGACCCTAGGAACCCGAAGTGAACCATTCTAAGGCCACTGTGAGCTCCTTGACTTGAGTTTCCAAGGAGGATTTCTCTTCCTCAAGATTTTGAACTTGAGTGGAGTTTCCTTCTTGAATTTTCTCGGTCAAGGATCTCGAGTCGGCTTCCTCTCTTAGGTATTTTACTTCCTATCGGAGGGACTCGACCCGGATTTTGGTTTTCACCAAGTTGCGTGATAAATAAGAAATTAATTTCGAAAGTTTGTATTCTGAATAACCTCTTATCGTTATTTGGTCGTTCTCCGAGATTGTGAGCCTTCCGTCATCTGGTTCCAATTCTGATCTAGTGTTGACGTCTTCCAAAGCGGTTAAGGCGAGAAGATTCGAGTACGGGGCCTCTTCTTCTTCTTCAGAGGAAGATTCATCCCACGTGGCTTGGAGAGTCTTCTTCCTTCACGCCTTCTTTGCTTCCTTCACATTAGGGCACTCTGACTTGTAATATCCCTTTTTGTTGCATTCATAGAAGGTGACATTTGTCTTTCTCTTTGAAGTTGTGGAAGGTTCAGATGGATCTTCCTTTCTTCGGCTTGCTTTCTTTTTATTTGTTTGGTGCTTCAGCTCCTTGTAGTAGTCCCGAGCTAGCCGAACCAACTTGGGTCGATCTCCTTCACTGTCTTCTGAATCTGAGTTTGAGTCAGACTTGGGTGCTGGTTGAGGCTTCTTCGTGGGGCTTTTCCTTGAGATTTTCCTGCAATAAAAGCAATACTTTTCTCGACCAAAGTGGAGTTAGTCTGTTCATGCAATTCTAATTCAGAGAAAAGTTTATCTAATTTAATTTTAGAAAGGTCCCTGGAAACCTTGTAGGCATCTACCATGGATGCCCACAGTGTGTTCCTTGGGAACCCGTTTAGAATATACCTGATTAGGTCATGGTTCTCTACCTTATGACCTATCGTGTGCAACCCATTCATTAGCTCCTGGATTCTGTCGTGGAGCTGTGCTGCTGATTCTCCTTCGTTCATCTTGATCGTGTAGAGTCTGTTCAGCAATAGATCTCTTTTGCTGATCCTGGTGTCGGAAGTTCCTTCGTGCAGCTCAATTAGCTTGTTCCAAAGCTCTTTGCGCTGTTGAAGGGACCCACCCGCTTCAGCTCCTCCTTGGTCAATCCGCATTGCAAAGTCTGGGTTGCCTTTGCATCAACCTCGATCTTCTTCTTCAATGAGGCGTCCCATTCAGAATAGTGTTATGTCACTCCTTCTGTATTCTTGAGAATCTCCAGCCCAGATTGGATGATTATCCACATGTCCACCTGAGTTTTCAGGTGGACTTCCATCCTGCATTTCCAGTAGGAGAAATCTTCTCCACTGAAAAGAGGTGGTTGGGCTGTGCTGAATCCCTCTTGCAAGACCATTAGTATTTTCTTAAAAAAAACTTAACACAAAAAACTTGTTCCAATACTCAGTCTTGGATTAGTAGTGTGGGAGAAATTAATAGCAACGAAAAATGATCGAGTGGTGTTGCACCAACCTCGATTAACAAGAAAGATTCGAAAGGAAAAAAATTAAAAATTTTGTAAATCTGAAAAAAAACTCTCAAACTGGTGTTGCACCAAATTTGAGTCACCCGCTCTGATACCACTTGTTGGATTGGAGAAAATCGATGGAGGGGGGGTGAATATCGATATCAAATTTTTCGAAAAACTAGAGCAATTACGCAAGGGAAAATAACAAAACAATTGCTAACACAAGTTGGTTTTACTTGGTTCGGAGTCGCGATTGGATCCTACTCCAAGGCTATGGTCCTTGACCGTTTACATTGGGCAATTCTATATTCGGAAAAATCTTTTACAGCTTCAAGTATAGATATAGAATTGGAATTAAAATTGCAACACTTTTCGTAAAGTAAATTTACCGACGCCCGAGGTGGATCGAAGTTCGGAGTAGAGGGTGGTCGTCGGCACTGGAATCTCAAAGTTGGAGCATGTCGGAGCGTAGTGCTTGAACGAAAGTGCTTGGAGTGTTGTGAGCGAAGTTGCTTGAAGCCTTGGACGCGAACCCCCTTTTATAGCAGCCATAGGGGTCGCTTATGTCGATGGGGGTGCCTGACACGTGGCCTCTCCTTTGCGAACTCTTATGCACAGGCTCGGTCAGCGCTTATCCACTTCACTGGGGCGCCTGGGCTGATGGGGGCGCCTGTGTTAACACTGGCGCCTGAGCTGACTTGGTCCAGAGGCTTTGTGGTAGTTTGCTTCGATGGTTCTATTTTGGCCTTGACCAGGGGCGCCCGTATCCATCCGGGCGCCTAGCCCCAGTGAGGCGCCTCACTCCTTTGAGGCGCCTCAGCTGCAGAAACACGTTCCTTCGTTCCCTACAACCAAGGTTAGTTCCAAAACACAAGAAGAAAAATATGTTAGTCATTATTTATAGTCTAAGCTGTCTTGGTTCTGACTTTGGGTTTCCCAAATGGAACCCTAGGTCGAACCGACGCCTACTGTTCCCTTGCACAGGGAACGTGCCCTCAGCTACTCCTTTCAGGAGAGTTCCCTTTTGCCAACCGGCTCCTCCGGTTGGACGTTTACCCAAACCTCCCGATCAGGCGTGCCCAATCCGTGACCAGGTCTTCTTGCCCAACCTCCGGTCAGGTCTTCGGTGCCCAGCTCTTTGCCAAGACTTCTTGCCGAGTCCTCGACCAGGACTTCTTTGCCCAACTTTCGGTCAGGTCTTCTTGCCCAGTCCTTGACCAGGACTTCTTGCCTAGTGTACCTAGGACTTTCTTGCACACTTAGTAAGCTTATTAGATCACAATAACACCTTAACTTCTGAACCTTTTGTCATTATCAAAACACAGGTTTGACTTAGGTGCTTCCTACACCAACAGTAACATCCTAATTGATTCAAGTTTGGCTACAAGGGCATAAGTTTTATCATAATCTAGCCCTTCAACTTGACTAAACCCTTTAGCTACTAAGCGGGCTTTATTTCTCACAATCTCCCCTTGATCATTTAGCTTGTTTTTAAATACCCACTTAGTGTTTATAACTGACTTACCCTCAGGTTTAGGTACTATATCCCAGACTTGGTTTCTCTCAAATTGGGCTAGTTCTTCTTGCATTACAATGATCCAATCTGGGTCTAGTAGGGCTTCTTCTATAGTCTTAGGTTCTATTTTTGAAATCAGGGCAATATGACTAAGATTACTATAGGAAGACCTCGTTTTGACCCCAAAGGTTGGATCACCCAAGATTTGGTCAGATGGATGATTCAGTCTGGGTTTCTTAGTTCTCCTAGAACTAGGTTCAGCCTCAAGTCCGACTGGTAGATTTGGTTTAGTGATCGGTTCAACTACTTGGGTTGGTTCAGCTATTGGTTCAGTTGATGCCTCAGTAGTTGGTTCAATTGATAGTTCAATGAATGGTTCAATTAATGGTTCAATATCTTCTTGATCAAGATTTAAATTGTTTGGATTTTGTTTAACAGTAGGTTTTGTTTCAATTTCTTCGTCAAATATTAAGTTGGTGGTTTCTTCAATTTTAAGGGTTTGTTTTTTGTAGACCCTATATACTCTACTTGTTGTTGAATATCCTAGAAAGGTCCCTGGGGTTGATTTTGATTGAAACTTACCTAGATAATCCTTAGTATTCAAAATATGTACTTTACACCTAAAAACCCTTAAGTAATGTAAATTTGGTAGCCTGTGATAGTAAATTTCATACGGGGTCTTTTTGTGTCTTCTATTTTTTAAGACCCTATTTTGGAGATAACAAGTTGTATTTATCGCTTCTGACCAAAATTGATTAGTTAGGTTGTATTCATTGAGCATGGTCCAAGCGACTTCCTGAAAGGTTCAATTCTTCCTCTCAACTATTCCATTTTGTTGGGGAGTTCTAGGACATGATAATTCATGGACGTACCCATTAATTTTACAAAATTCCTCAAATCTCTGATTTTCAAATTCTCCCCTGTGGTCTCTCCTAAGACTTTTAATTTTTGTATCATTTTGATTTTCTATCATTTTGCATAAATTATTAAATGAGTTAAATGTTTGTTCTTTGGTTTTTAGGAATTTAACCCAGGTAACCCTAGAGTAATCGTCAATGATTACTAAGCAGTATCGATTCCCGCTTAGCGACTTGGCTCCATGTGAATCAAAAAGGTCTAGGTGTAGGAGCTCAAGTGTGGCTTGGGTTAAGTCTGACTGGGTTGGTTTATGGGTTGGCTTGGTTTGTTTACCTTGTTGACATGAATTACAAATGGTATTTTCAAAGTTTTTAATTTTAGGTATACCTTTAACCAGTCCAAGTTGAGTTAGTTTTGAAATTAATTAAGTATGGGTGTGGCCTAGTCTTCTATGCCATAGATTGGTTTCTTCTAGTTGAGTTAGAAAACATTTAGGTATTATGGTAGATTGATTGTGAAAACATTGTATTTCCTACTACCCTTAAGTGTAACATCTGAGTCTTGTAGATTCCTAATCAGGCAGTCAGAATTGGTGAAGGTAACAATATAACCAGTATCACATAGTTGCTAATACTAAGTAAATTAAACTTAAAGTTTTCAACCAATAACACCTTTTTAATAATAAAATCTGAGTTTAGTTCAATGTTACCTGACCTAATTACTTTATGTGTAGCATTGTTGTCAAATGCCACTAAGCCTAGGTTTTTGAATTTGATTTTGGTGAACTTCAATTTATCCCCAGTTATGTGTCTGGAGCATCCACTATCCAACATCCACTAGTCCAAATCTTTATGTTCCTACACATAAGTATGTTTGATTTGGATCCATTTATGTAGAGGTAAGGATAGATTGAATTGAATTTCACTGCCTAATCTGTCTCACCCACATCTAAGGTTATCAAGCACGTTGACCTTATGGGATTTCTTTTGTGAGACAGGTTTTCAGTATGAGTTGAATTAATTTTGAAATTGAATTTGAAAAAATCTAGGTGAAATTTTGATTAAATAAATGATCAATGTAGAATTGATTTGAAAATATACAATTAATTTTGAAAAATATAGAATTAATTTTGAAGGTATAGAGTTAAAAATGTAGAATTAATTTTGAAAAATGTTGTAGTGTTAATTTTGAAAAATGTAGAATTTATTTTGATTAATCGAGTTGGACAGGTCCTAGATATCCCACCCAATTCTAAGTGGCACAACAGGTTTCCTTATCTATTTTGTGAGATGTATTATTTTTATCTTGATTTTATGTTAAATCTAAGATTTAATTAAAACTTATGTTAGATTCGAGTTTATCAAATAGTAATTCGAAAGTGAGTTTCGATAATTGGCTTCCAGGTCTTGGCGAGGCACAGAGACCTTCTTTGGTCGTAGCCTTATTGGATCAACAACCCTTTCCTAGACAAAGCCTTTTACCAAAAGTTCATTTTCAAATTCCTTTTTGAGAATCTCTGGTCTAACTAGCTTAGGATTTGGAGAGGTAGCTTTGGCTAGTTCCACCGGACTAAACAGACCAAATAGGGTACGCCTTACCCTACTTAACGCTTTAGACAGACTTCCCTAACGTACTATCATCTCACCTCCACCTAATACTATGTTGTTGAAGTTTCAAGTAAGTCTTATCCTTAACTAACCATTCCTAAGTCTAAGCAGAATAATATAAAAAAATAAACAAGAATCAAGCAAGAAAAGAAGTTATCTAAGTATAAAAATGGTTTTTATATTGGCTCCCCCTGGATTGAAGCCTCGATAAGGGTTAGGCAAGATATGAATCTTGTCCTTGGGGATCCAATATTGATTTGGTCCAGCCTGGTTGTTCAAACTCATCTTAGGGACCCATGCTTGGACTTGGGTTCTAGATTGGTTCAATACAGAATAATAAGATCATTGTCGCGAGTTGGTTCGATAGCCCAATCAGGATCGATTTAGAACTGACTTTTGTTTTCCAAGAATCATGTCAAGATTTTGGAACCCGAAGTGAATCGTTCTAATGCAACTCAGAGTTCCTTGACTTGAGTTTTCAAGGAGGAATTCTCTTCCTCAAGCTTTTGAACTTGAGTCGAGGTTCCTTCTCAAACTGACTCGGTTAAGGAACTCGAGTTGACTTCCTCTTCAGGAGTTTGACTTCCTGTTCGAGGATTTCAACCCAGATGTTGGCTTTCGCCAACTTGCGTGACAAGTACGAAATGAGATCGTAAAGCTCCGATTCAGGATAACCTCTTACCGTAATCTGCCCGTCCTACGAGATCGAGAGCTTTCCGGTGTCGACGTCTTCATCAGGTTTGATTTGTATCGGAGTCAATGTCTTCTGAGGCGGTCAACGCGAGGAGGTTGGAGTGTGGAGCCTCTTCTTCTTCTTCTGAGGACGATTCGTCCCATGTGGCTTGCAGTGCCTTCTTCTTCCGAGCTTTCTTGTTTTCCTTCAGGTTGGGGCACTCCGATCTGAAATGACCCTTCTTGTTGCACTCATAACACGTTACGTTGATTTTATTCTTCTGTCTTGTTGAAGGTTCAGCTGGATCATCCTTCTTTGAGTCATCTTCTTTTTGCTCGTTTGATTCTTAAGCACCTTATAGTAGTCACGAGCCAACCTGACCAATTTTGGACTACTCCATCGCCGTCAAACTCCAAATCTGAGTCAGACTCGGGTATCGATTGTTGCTTCTTCTTCTGTGATCTTCCTTGAGTTTTCCCTGCAACAAAAGCTATACTTTTCTCGACCATTGCAATATTAGTTTGCTCATGTAATACTAATTCTGAGAATAATTCATCGAGATTAATTTTAGAAAGGTTCCTAGAAACTTGTAGGCATCCACCTGCCCATAGTGTGTTTCTGGGGAACGAGTTCAAAGTATACCTTATTAGGTCACGGTTTTCCACCTTATGACCTATTGTATGCAGCCCGTTCATCAGCTCCTGGATTCTTGCATGGAGTGCTGCTATTTCGCCATCGTGCATCTTGATGGTGTAGAGCCTGTTGAGTAGCAGATCTCTTTTACTGATCCGCATATCTGACATACCTTCGTGAAGTTTGATTAATTTGTTCCATAGCTCCTTTGCGCTGCTGAAGGGTCCGACGTGGTTCAACTCTTCCTTGGTCAAGCCACATTGCAATGTTTGTGTGGCCTTTGCGTCTACCTCGATTTTCTTCTTGAGTGGTCCATCCCACTCTGTGTAGCCTTGCACCTCGCCTTGTGCATTCTTGGGAATCTCCAGTCTGGACTAGATGATTATATACATGTCCACCTGAGTTTTCAGGTGGACCTCCATCCTACTCGTCCAATAGAGAAGTCTTCTCCTGAGAAGAGTGGTGGTCTGGCAGTGTTGTAGCCTTCTTGCATGGCCATCAAGCTTTATCTGAAAAATTGACAAAAAAAATTTTGTCCCAAGACTATGTCTTGGATTATTAGTGCAGTAGCAAAAATAATAATAAAAAAATCGAGTGGTGTTGCACCAACCTCGATTAACGAATAAAATAACAACGAAAAAAATATTTTTAAAAGCGAAATCCGAAAAATTGCTCAATCGGTGGTTGCACCATATTTGAGTCACCCGCTTTGATACCACTTGTGGGATCGTTTAGAATTGATAGAGGGGGGTGAATATCGATAAAACTTTTTCTGATAAAAAAAAATTTTACGCAGCAAAAATATAACACAATGCTAACACACTTGGATTTACTTGGTTCGGAGTCTAGATCGGCTCCTACTCCAAGGCCCACGATCCTTGATCGTTTACGTTAGGCAATTCTATATTTCGAAAAAGAGTTACAAAATTTGTGCACGAATACAGAATTGAAAAGTAAGCAATTAATTAAAAATACCAACGACCGGAAAATGACTCGAAGATCGGAGCAGCGGGTTCGTCGTTGGTGCTTGAAGCTTAAGCACGGAGACGTTAGAGCAGAGTGCTTGAGTATTGCGTTAAAAGAAGTGTTGTCTGGAAGCAAGGGGTGAACCCCTTTATATACTGTCATCTGGGGCGCCTGTGTTGAATGGGGCGCCTGACACGTGTTCCCTTCTGCGTGAATCCTCATCCGCAGACTTGGCTAGCGCTTATCCCTTCAACTAGGGCGCCTGGGACGATTGGGGTGCCTGTATGCTCATGGGCGCCTCCTTTGATGACATGGAGGCTAGCTTCGTAGACTGCTTGGAAAGCACCCTTCAGGGGCGCCTGTATCCAGACAAGCGCCTGTTTTCTCGGGCGCTTGACTCCATTCAGGCGCCTGGGATGCAGAGAACTTCAACCTTCGTTCCTGCAACCAGGGTTAGTTCCAAAGCACAAGTAATAGATAAGTTAGGTTCAATTAACTACTTGCGCTATCTTGGTTCTGACTTTGGGTTTCCCAAATGGAACCCTATGTCGAACCGACGCCTAGTGTTCCCTCCTACTGGGAACACATCCTCTCTTACTCCTCTTAGGAGAATTTACCTTTTTGCCAACCGGCTCCGGCCTATTGGACTTTTGCCCGATCTTCCGGATTAGGACTTCGTGCCCAGTCCATGACCAGGACTTATTGCCCAACCTCGGTCAGGTCTTCGGTGCCCAGCCCTTGTCCAGGACTTATTGACCAATTCCACGAACCAGGACTTCGTGCTCAGTCGACGATCAGGACATATTGCCCAACCCTCAGTCAAGTCTTAGGTGTCCACCCCTCTGCTAGGACTTATTGCCAAATTCTTCGAACTAGGACATCATGACTAGCTTACCTAGGACTTTTCCTACGCACTCAAACAAGTTCATTAGATCACAATATAACCTTAACTTATGAACCCTTTGTCATTATCAAACCCCAGGTTCAATTTTGGTGCTTCCTGCTGGAACAGAATCAAGATCCCTAGACCTATGACTAGGAACATCCGTTTTGATGAGATAATCCATTCATATGGATTTGTTTAAAGGACGGATGAGATTTGTGTATATAAGAAATGTGACGGAAACGTAGTGGTATTCTTGTACTATACGTAGATAATATTTTGTTGGTTGGCAACAATAACAAAGTATTATCAGACATAAGGGTATGGTTGTCCAAATAGTTGATATGAAGGACTTAGGAGAAGCAGGACACATCCATGGGATCAAAGTTCTAAGGGATCACCAGAAAAGGATGTTGTGCTTATCCCAAGCTTCATACAGAGACACTGTCCTAGCTCGTTTTAGCATAAAAACTCCTAGAAAGGTTTTGTATCTTTCGGACGTAGAGTTCCTCTATCTAAGGAGATGTAAACATCAAAGAAGATAGAGGAGGCGGTTCCTTGTGCTTTGACTATAGGAAGCCTCATATATGTTATATTGTATACGAGATCGAATATCTGCTTTGTCGTGGGCATAGTTAGCAGATATCAGACTAACTCAGGTCAGCGAAATTGGATTGCAGTAAAAGCATATATTAGTGCTGAGAAGGACTAAGGATTATATGCTGGTTTGTCGGGCAGACCAATCTCCTGTGGGTTATTCGGATATAGACTTCCAATCGGATAGGGGCAAATATAAGTATTCCTCGAGATTTTGTGATTACATTAGGAGATGGAACCATAGTTTGGTAGAGTGTCGTGCAACGGCTGCGTGGCAGACTCCACCATTGAATCTGAGTATGTGGCAGCCTCTGTGGCAGCCAAAGAAAGTTGTATGGTTCAGGAACCTCAAGATGGACTTCGATGTGATTCCTGGTTTGCTTAGAGCTATCACATTTTGTTGTGATAACAATGGTGCAGTTGCAAACTCGAAGGAACCACGAGTCCATAAGGCGAGTAAACACAGAGCGCATGTATCACCCAAAGGAGGAAGAGCTGTTGTTGCCTAGATAACATCGGAGGACATCCTGGGAAGATCTTTTCACTGAGGCCTTGAAAGCGAGAGCTTTTAGGCATGTGGAGGATCAGGGAGTCAGATGTTTGGCATTTTGAGGACAGCAAAGTCTTTGAGTATAAGTGGGAGATTGTTAGGAGGTATACTAAAAGTCTTGCCTTTTCTGTATGGACATCCATATTTTCAAAGAGAATCACAACAACGCTGATGCATTATATTAGTATGTGCATAACCGTCTGATACTTTGCATTGTAGATAACATAGTGTGTGATGACGCACAGAAGATCATGTTATCAGTCCCTTATAGAGTATAAGTAGAGGCTCACAACCGAGATGGAGTTGGACAAACCATCGGGATAGTTGTAGTGTAATTAGGTGTGGTTTATCTTGATTATTGAATTACACTAGTGTGCTTTGTGTGCATTGAGCAGGACCAAAATAGAGGTGATCCAATTTGTACTGACTTTATAATTGCATCGAACCTTGGTTTATAATGGAATACAATCTCTAAATCCCGATATAATAATGGCCACGTGTATTTAGTATTTTATTTCTTTGATTTACCAATGGGCAAGATTTATTCTGCTAAATTAATAGGTCTAGTAAGTTGGGAAATAATATTACATACAAGGTGTGTCATTGATTATTGACAGAATCCGTGTCCTGGTGAGCCGGGATGATGATGCCCCCTTGATGAGCTCATAAGGTTCATCATGTTAAACCCGGCAGATGGATTTGATCCAACATGATGATAAGGTTGAGTGTACTAGTCAAGGAGTTAGAAGATAATTAATTAAAATTTTTAGTAATTTAAATTATTCGACCAACATTCGATATCTTAAACATGGGGAGATGGATGTACTCATAATAGGTGGAGCCCATATGAAAATATGGGGGTTGGTGAGGAAGTTCAATGAAGATCCTTTAGTGGAATGGATCTTCATTAATGATCGGATTTGGATCCATTAGCCGGCCAAGACCCAACTCCTCCTCATGGTCCCTATCGTAGCCCTATAAATACCCCATAGTGTAACACCCAATAATTTTTGTGAATTATTAGGAATTTTTCTGAATTTTTGGCAATTTTTTGGAATAAAAATGAAAAAAAAAATCATTAAAGGGGTCGGGTGGGGTTTGATCTCGCGACCACACGGGAAGCAAATCCTTAAGCAAGCTCCGGTAACCAGCAGGGCAAGGGTATCAAGCACAAAAAAGAATGAAGCGAAATAATATTATAGCTAAGTAAGTCCTTTTCATGAGGAGATGTCTCAACTTCCACTTAAGTTGTGTGAAGACCCCTTTTAGGGTTTCGGGAGGCCGCGCGAGCAGAGGGGAGGAGGCTGCGAAAATAGGGAAAAAGGGGGAGTTTTCTTCCTCCTTCTTCTTCCTCTTGAAGTAGAGAACCTAGGGCTCCTTCCCTAGGGCCAAGGAGTGAAGTTTTCTCGCAAGGGAAAAGAAGAGGAGCCCTACGCTAGGATTTTCAAGATACTTAGTGAGTTTTCTTCAAGGAAAGGGTAAGTAGATCACTCACCTGCAATAGAAGTAGTTTCGCCATGTATTTCTCATTATAGAACCATGTTTGTGATCTAAATGCATGCTTTAAGATTATGGTTTTCTTATTTGTGTGTTTTAAGTCCCTAAAGAATACATGTTTTATCATAGAATATGAATTAGAGTAAGTTTTTGTGTATGTGACCTAAGTATGACAAGAGTAAGTTCTTGAAAAGTCCCAAAAAGGAGTTTTGGGGTTAAGGGCACGCAAGGTGCTCGATGAAAATTCCAAGTAAGAAAAGGTAAAGGTTTATAGTACAAGATTTATGAAAAAGAAAGTTAGCTTGATAAATACAAGCATTATGAGTAAGAAAGTATTTTACTTTTGTAAAGTGACATGTACCGGGCAAATGAGAGGCCCACAGAAAGTAAGAAAGAAGCTCTAATAGGGTGTGGTGGCTAGCTACCCCGAAACCTATTAGGGATGCGCGCATTGGTACATTGATACCATGGTACAGTGTCAAGGCCTGAGAAAGTTGATTATTATTTTGAAGTATATAAGTATATGTAAGTATTTTCAGTTTAAGCATATGTTTTGCTAAGTATGTTAACATTGTTATGTTATAAGCATGTTAAAGAGCAAGAGGAAGGAAGTTAGTGGTTTAAAGTATGGAAATGCATAAGTAGCAAGTCTCAAAAGAAATTATGAGCATGTTAGATTTGCCAATGTTTTAATGCTAGTAAATGTTTTCAAGCATGATTGAGCATGATAAGTATGTGAAAGTTTCCATGTGTAAGTATTTCATAGTGCATGTGTTTTGAAGCAAGCATTATTTGAAAAGAGCATGTTATCATTGATCGCATGGATTTGTGAGTTAGGATTTACTTACTAAGCAAATCGCTTATTAGTTGCATTTCCTTCTATTGCAGACAAAGGTAAAGAAAAAGCATAAGCTAGGGAGGCGAGCGGGACTTACATTGATGTTCAGTGGCGGTGGAACCATGGAAGAGATCGTCGGGTTAAGTCTTGTAGAACATGTGTTTTGGTGTTTTGAATTGGTAGAACGAATGACTTTGTTTAAACCTTGCATAGAGACAAAGTTGGGTACAAACTCTAGTCTAGAGTTTATATATTTGGATAGCTTATTTACTTCCGCAAAGATCCTAATTGCAAGTTTATGAGGTTGTTTTGAGTTGCTAGGATGTTTATAAAACTAGTATAGAGTATAGAAATGGAGTTATGTCTTTGTATGTCTTAAAAGTATATGAATTGTGGAGCTTTAGAAATGGTTTTCAGGTATGTAAATGCAGGTTTCAGGCGTGCCAGTCGACTGGTTCAGAACCAATCGACTGCCCTATCGAACAGAAAGTTTCTGTTCGATGCACTAGTTGACTGCCATGAGGCCAGTCGACTGGTGCCGAGCACAGAAAGTTTCTGTGGCTAACACCAGTCGACTGGCTATATAGCAGTCGACTGGTACCATTTAAAAGAAAGTGTTGTAGGGCAGATGGTTAGTGCTTCTCTTTTACAACTAAGAGGTCTAGGGGTCAAATCCTTGCAATGTAAATAAAATGAAAGTTTTTTTTTAAAAGAAAAAAAAATCAGAGCAAGTTAAGGGAAGTCAAGTAGTTGTAACCTAAGGTTAAGGATAAGGTAAAGTTAAGATTAAGTTAAAGCGACGCCCACTTTAAGGGAGAGAAGTTAAGGTGGGTCGTCACAGAGTGGTATCAGAGCAAGTTTCCACCCTTCCGCCACACTGACATCAAGCATCAATCCTGCCGCCTACCAAGTAAGAAGTTCATATGTTGTAGTTTTGTATGCTTTTCATTATTAACTGCTAGTATCAGTAAGTGCATGATGATAAGTATGTTAGTATTATTATATGCTATTATGTGCATGATTAGTAAATGCTATTATGAGTATGATGATCAGTAATGCTATTATGAGTATGATGACAGTATGATGATATGAGTAGGATGATAGTAAAGTAATGAAATGTCCTTATTGATGAAATGTCATTACCCTCTTTATGATATAAAGTAAGAGAATGTCAAGAGGACGTCCTAGATGATGTAAAGTAAAGAATGTCAAGAGGACGTCCTAGAAAGCCCAAAATGAGGAGCGAGCTCCTAAAGGGCAAGAGGCAACAAAGTCAGTACCACCACCAAATCTTTTAGATGTGGTGGCTCGGTTATAAGGGTAAGTAGTAGAATAGCAGCAAGTTATTGCCACCATGATGGCTAACCAATAGGCCGCTCCCATTACCCCGCTGGTGGAGAATGTAGTGGCACCAGTTGTGACTGACGATCCATCGGTTACATCTATAGTCCCGGCAAGGGGGTAAGGCAAGAAGCGTACCTCATTCAGTAGAAGAAACTGAAGCCAAGGAACTTCCCAGGCACAAGCAAACCATGGGATGCTTAAGCATGGTTCAAAACGTTGGAAAGAATAGTAGGGCTACTGGACTGGCATGAGGTAGAGAAAAGAAAGTGTGCATCTTTCTGCCTTACGAGAGATGCTAGAATGTGGTGGGAGAGAGTCAAGGCCAAGTGAAATGTCAACCAGATGACATGGGCCGACTTCGAGACTGAGTTCTTCGAAGAATAGTTTCACATGCGAGTAACCAACAAGCATTACGACGAATTCACGGAGTTCAGACAAGGAGACTTATCCGTGGATGAAGTAGTGAAGAAGTTTAATCGGTTAGCTCGTCTGTGCCCAGAGCTACTTAGCACAGAAAAAGAGATAGTCAGGCTAATGCTCAAGATGTTAAGGCCTGAGATAGATTTAAATGGGGCTAGCGGTGTTAAGAGGCCGCAAACCTCCGAAGAACTGATAAGTAGTGCTTTGATCACCGAGCACTACTTAAACAGTATAAAGGTCACCAGAAATATTGAACGATGAAGTTCTTAACAACTTTACCGTCGGGGGAAGTAATGGTCTCTACTGAGAGGCTGAGGGCAGTACCAATCTGGATTTCCAACCGAGAGCTCTACAGTGACTTGGTAGTCCTTAAGATGAAGGATTACGATGTCATTTTAGGGATGGACTTCTTGAGCAAGTACAATGCTTCTATAGACTGCCACAAGAGAAAAGTCAAGTTCACACCAGAAGCAGAACCTCCATTCGAGTTTATTGGAGACCCAAAGAGAAAGACAAAAAGGTTCTTATCTACTTTACAAGCTCAGAGAATGTTAGAGAAGGGGTGCTCTGGTTTTCTAGCTTATATAGTGGATGCAAGTCAAGGAGAAGGGTTGAAGAGAGAAGAAGTGAGGGTAGTCTGTGACTATCCTGAGGTGTTTCCTGAAGAGTTACCAGGACTCCCTCCCAATCGGGAAATTGAGTTGGCCCTAGGAACCAACCCAATTTCGAAGGCACCTTATCGCATGGCGCCAGCAGAACTGAAAGAATTGCAAGAACAATTGCAAGAGCTGCTTGACAAGGGTTTCATCTGCCCTAGTCATTCACCTCGGGGAGCTCCTGTATTGTTCGTCAAGAAGAAAGATGGATCTATGCGAATATGCATAGATTATCGAGCTTTGAATAAGGTAACCATCAAGAACAGATATCCTTTGCCAAGGATAGATGATTTATTTGATCAGCTGAAGGGAGCCACAGTGTTCTCCAAGATAGATCTGCGATCAGGTTACCATCAACTCAGAGTGAAGGAGAGTGATGTACCAAGGACTGCTTTCAGTACAAGATATGGGCACTGTGAGTTTGTGGTCATGCTCTTTGGAGTGACAAACGCCCCTGCGACGTTTATGGATCTAATGAATAGAGTGTTCAAGGATTTTCTGGACAAGTTCGTCATTGTCTTTATTGATGATATCCTAGTGTATTCAAAGACTCAGGAAGAATATGATGAATACCTGAAGATGGTATTGCAAACCTTACATTAGAAGGAGTTGTACGCCAAATTCTCAAAGTGTGAGTTTTGGCTTGACCAGGTGGCCTTCCTAGGCCACATCATTTCCAAAGAAGGCATTATGGTAGACCCAGCCAAGATTGAAGCAGTTAGTAACTGGAGTCGACCAACGAATGCTAGTGAGATCAGAAGTTTTTTGGGTTTAGCAGGGTACTACAGAAGGTTTGTAGAGGACTTTTCAAAGATAGCTTCTCCACTTATAGCCCTTACCAGAAAGAATAAGAAGTATGAGTGGACTGAAGACTGTGAGCAGAGCTTCCTTGAGTGTTGAAGAAGAGACTGACCAGCACTCCTATCCTTACAGTACCCGAAGGTGATAAGAGCTTTGATATATACAGTGATGCATCAAAGCTAGGACTTGGAGCAGTCCTTATGCAAGAAGGCAAACTCATAGCTTATGCTTCCAGGCAACTCAAGGACTATGAAAAGAATTACCCCACTCATGATCTGGAGTTGGCAGCTGTAGTCTTTGCTCTAAAGATATGGAGGCATTACTTGTATGGAGTGTAGTGTAAGATTTATACAGATCACCAGAGTCTGAAATATTTCTTCACTCAGAAAGACCTCAATATGAGACAGCGAAGGTGGCTCGAGTTAGTGAAAGATTATGACTGTGAGATCCTTTACCACCCTGGTAAGGCAAATAAAGTAGCAGATGCACTAAGTAGAAAGACGTGTGCCACTGTGATGTCCTTGTCATCATTATCACCACCATTACAGAAGGAAATAGTAGATTATGGAGTTGAGATCATTTATGGGCAGTTAGCTCTATTGACGCTAGAGTCAACCTTACTTGAAGATATACAGAAAGAGCAAGCTGAGGATTCTGATATCCAAAGGATCAAGCAAGAGATACAAGAAGGAGAAAGTAAAGAGTTTAGAGTATCTGACAGTGGGATACTCTATTATGGTGACCGTTTATGTCCCTAATAGTGAAGAGCTGAGAAAGAAGATTCTTGAAGAAGCCCATGGAACTCCCTACTCAATGCATCCTGGTTCCACTAAGATGTACCAGGATTTGAAAAGAAGATTTTGGTGGTCAGGGATGAAGAGAGACATAGCTAAGTATGTCAGCACCTGCCTGACATGTCAGAGAGTTAAAGCAGAACACCAGAGGCTAGGAGGTGTCCTACAGCCCATTCAGATTCCAGAGTGGAAATGGGAAGACATAGCCATGGATTTCATAGTTGGTCTACCAAAGACAACTAATGGCTATGACACTATTTGGGTAATAGTAGATAGATTGACCAAGTCTGCCCACTTCTTGGCAATCAAAGTGTCTTATTCGATTGAAAGATTAGCCCAGCTATATGTATAGGAAGTGATCCGACTACACGGAGTCCCGAAGACCATTATCTTTGATAGAGATGGTCGTTTCACTTCACACTTTTGGGAGTGCGACAGACAGCGTTAGGCACCAAACTGAAATTCAGCACAGCATTCCATCCCTAGACTGATGGACAGACAGAGAGAGTGAATCAAGTTCTAGAAGATATGCTCAGAGCTTGTGCATTAGACTTCAAGGGCAGTTGGTGCAAATATTTATGTTTAGCTGAGTTTGCCTACAACAACAGTTACCAAGCTACTATTGGTATGACACCCTATGAAGCTCTTTATGGTAGGAGGTGTAGATCTCCCCTCTGTTGGTATGAAGGTAGTGAGAAGAAAGAAATGGGGTCTCAGACTGACCTTATAGATGATACCACAGAAGCTATAAAGAGTATCCGCCAGAGAATAGAAACTGCTCAGAGTAGGCAGAAGAGTTATGCCGATGTACGCCGTAGACCGTTAGAGTTTGAAGTTGGGGACACAGTTTTTTCTCAAAGTAGCTCCTATGAAGGGTGTAATGAGATTTGGCAAGAAAGGCAAGCTAAATTCTCGATACATAGGACCCTACCTAGTGACGAAAAGAGTTGGCAAAGTAGCTTATGAGTTGGAGCTACCTCCAGAGATGTTAGCAATACACAATGTGTTCCATGTCTCAATGCTAAAGAAGCATATCCCATATGCTAACCAAGTGATTGAACCACAGATGGTACAAGTTCAAGAAGATCTCAGTTATGAAAGTCGACCTATTCAGATAATAGATCGAGCAGATAAGAAGCTGAGGAACAAAGTGGTACCACTAGTAAAAGTCTTATGGCTGAATCAGAAGTATGAAGAGGCAACCTAGGAATCAGAAGATAGCATGAGGCAAAAGTATCCGGAGCTATTCTAAGTTCGAGGACGAACTTTTTATAAGGTAGGGAGGATTGTAACACCCAATAATTTTCATGAATTATTAGGAATTTTTTGAATTTTTGGCAATTTTTCGGAATAAAAATGAAAAAAAAATTCATTAAAGGGGTCGGGTGGGGTTTGATCTCGCGACCACACAGGAAGTTGACTGCCAAGAGGCCAGTCGACTGGTGCCGGGCACAGAAAGTTTCTGTGGCTAACACCAGTCGACTGCCTATATAGCAGTCGACTGGTACCATTAAAAAGAAAGTGTTGTAGGGCAGATGGTTAGTGCTTCTCTTTTACAACGAAGAGGTCTAGGGGTCAAATCCTTGCAAAGTAAATAAAATGAAAGTTTTTTTTAAAAGAAAAAAAAATCAGAGCAAGTTAAGGGAAGTCAAGTAGTTGTAACCTAAGGTTAAGGATAAGGCAAAGTTAAGATTAAGTTAAAGCGACGCCCGCTTTAAGGGAGAGAAGTTAAGGTGGGTCGTCACACATAGTGGCATGAAACCAAGGATCCAATGGAACACAAGAAAACCCTAAGTTTCTCCTCTCCTCTCTCTCCCCTTCCTCTCTCGCTTGGTGCGGCGACGTTTTCTTCTCCAAAGGAGGACTGCTCAAGCGTGAGCACAACAAGTTGCTGCTCACGTCCCCAATTGGTTGGAAGACAACAAGTTGCTCACACAACTTGTTGCTGGAGAAATCGAGCCGACTTTTGTGAAGAAAGAAGGCTGCTCACATCTTCTCCTTGGCTGCAGTTCCTTCAAGCATGCTGCTGATCAGCGCCTCCTACTATGGAGAGGCCAATCTGCGCACATGAATTGGAGTAGCCTGGGTTGTGTGTAGAAAACTTTCTATGGAGTCGAGCAACTAGCAGTCAACGCAACTTACAGCTTGTAGAAAAGTTACGTGAGACGGTCGTTTGGGAGACGGGTCTCCATTCGGATTAATTTTTTAATCCATAGATATCGAGAGGTCTCTCAAGAACGACCAGGTATTCGCTTAGGAAACCTGCCAAGCCATACCCATCATGTAATTCTATAGTCAAGATAGACTAATACCAAATTACACTACAATCATTCCAATGGTTTGTCCAAATCCATCTCGGTTGTGAGCCACTACTTATACTTTACAAGGAACTGATAACATGATCTTCTATGTGACACCACATACCATGTTATCTATAATGTAAAGTAAAGGACAATAGTATATATAACAAATATAAAATGCAAACAATGACCATGTGATTCATATTCAAAATAGATGTTCATACAAAAGCTAGACTTTTAGTATACATCCTAACAAACTCCCACTTATACTAAAAGACTATGCTGCCATCAAACTGCCATACATCTGATTCTCATCCCCTCTACATGCCTATCATAAGCTTTCACAGGAAGGGCCTTAGTGAAAGGATCTGCCAGGTTATCCTCTGATGCAATCTTGACGACAACAACTTCTCCTCGCTTGACGAGAACATGCCTATCAGGTAGTACTTGCGCTCTATGTGTTTACTCACCTTATGGGTTCGTGGTTCCTTCGAGTTTACTACTGCACCACTATTATGACAATAAATTGTGATAGCTCTGGGCAAACCAGGAATCACCTCTAAGTCCATTAAGAAATTCCTGAGCCATACAGCTCCTTTGGCTGCCTCAGAGGCTGCCACATTCTCAGCTTCCTTGGAGGAGTCTGCATCGCATTTCTGCTTGATACTCCTCCATACTATGGCTCCACCTCCCAAAGTAAACACATAACCTGAGGTAGACTTACTCTTATCCCTATCTGATTGGAAATCAGAATCCGTGTAACCCACAGGGAGTAATTGATCTGCCTGGTAAACTAGCATATAATTTCTAGTCCTTTTCAGGTACTTTAATATATGCATTATCGCAACCCAATGTCCTTATCTTGGATTACTCTGATATATTCTAACCATGCCCACGGCAAAGCAGATATCCAATCTCGTACATAACATAGCATACATTAGGCTCCCTATAACCGAAGCATAAGGAACTGTGTTCATCTCCTTTATCTCCTTGGATGTTTTAGGACACATCTCCTTAGATAGAGGTACTCCATGCCAAAATGGTAGAAAACCTTTCTTGGAGTTTTGCATGCTAAAACGAGCTAGGATAGTGTTAATGTATGAAGCTTGAGATAAGCACAACATCCTTTTCTTGCGATCTCTTATAACCTTGATCCCAAGGATGTGTCCAGCTTCTCCCAAGTCCTTCATATCGAACTATTTAGACATCTATACCCTTACGTCTGATGACACTTTGACATTGTTGTCAATGAGCAAAATGACATCTACGTATAGTACAAGAAATACCACTATGTTTCCGTCACACCATTTGTATACACAAGACTCATCCGGATATTGAATAAATCCATAAGACTGGATTACCTCATCAAACCGGATGTTCCAAAATCTTGAAGCTTGCTTCAATCCATAAATGGACCGATTAAGCTTACACACAAGATGCTCTTTGCCCTTTGCAATGAATCCCTCTGGTTGCTTCATATAGATATTTTCCTCAAGACATCTGTTAAGAAAAGCTGTCTTGACATCCATTTGCCAAACCTCATAATCCATATGAGCGGCAATAGACAAGAGAACCTGGATATACTTAAGCATGGCTACCGGCGAAAAGGTCTCCTCATAATCGATATCCTCTTTCTGAGTATACTCGTTCGTAACAAGCCTTGCTTTAAAGGTCTCTACCTTCCCGTCTGATCCTCTCTTTCTTTTGTATATCCACTTGCATCCAATGACTTTTACACCATCAGGTGGTTCTACTTGCTCCCAGACTTGATTAGAATCCATAAATTCTATCTCAGAATTTATCGCCATTTGTCAAGATACTGCATCTCTATCTTGGAATGCCTCGTCATAGGTCCAAGGATCAAGTTCATGTTCACCAGGGACCAAGTCCGAATACTCTCCCAAGAACATGAATATGTCAGGTTGTCTAACAACCCTCCTACTATGACGAGGTACTACCTGTGTATCATCTGTGACACGCGGTGCAGTCACTTGTGGTATATCTTCCTGTACTCTTGGTACTGAAGTAAGAATTTCCCCTCTCATTTCCTCTAGAACAATCTTACTCATGGGCTTGTGGTTCATCACATAGTCTTCTTCTAAAAATCGGGCATTCGTGCTAACAATGACTTTCTGATCTTTAGGACTATAAAATAAATCACCATTCGTTCCTCAAGGATAGCCTACGAACAAGCATACTTTTGTACGAGATTCCAACTTATCAGCATCTCCCTTCAGCACATGTACTTGTTGGGTATGGCTTGGCGGGTTTCCTAAGAGGATACCAGTTCGATTCGAGAGACCTCTCTATGCCTACGGATTAAAAAAAAAATTTAATCTGAATAGAGAGTCGTTTCCCATCGACCGTCTCGTGCCGTATCGAACGATTCAAATTGCAACTTAGCCAATTACCAAAATTGGTCTTGCAATTTGCTCGATCGTTCGACCGCGGAAAAGACGACGAGTTGATCGTCGGCTTTTATGTTTATGGTCGGGGTCCAGTTAAATAATTATTGACTTACGATCTGCAATCAAAATAATTAAATAACAAACATGAAATGACGAGACAAATATATAAGCCACAAAATAACGTTACGAAAGGAGCCGAGGAAGAATATACCTTCCGTTACCTTACGATCTTCTACCGTATGACCCTCCCCTCTTGGACGTCGTGTGGGCGACGATCTACCAGGAACCATGATCACCAAGTTGATCCTTTCTCCTTGCGCCAACCAATCTCTAACCAAAGGGATGCCGTCGGCTACTCCAAGGAGATAATCCAAATACAAACCTTTGCTTTAAGTTGTATGAGCGACCTTGCTCTGAGTTGCGTGAGCAGAAAACTCCAAGATTCTAAGTCGCATATGCAACTATGCTTGGAGAGGACTGCTGCTCACCGAAGACTCCAAGTTGCTCACATAAACAACTTCTCCGCAGCCGTACCTCTTCTCCTCTGCTCTGCCTATTTTCTCCACTGCCAGCCGTGAATTACAACTTGCGTGCGCAAGTTTTTCACCTCCGAAAACTTGCATTCCCTCACAAGAGATTAATTGCATGCCCTTTTATTAATCTGTGAGTGGAGAGGGATTAATCGTGAGGTGCATGCAATTAATCACGCTTGGAGAAACGTATGGAGAATAAAATTGCATGCAATTAACGTATGGAGAACAAAATTGCATGCAATTAATCATGCGCATGTAATTAATTGGAATGGCATGCGTTGCAATTGAGAAGAAACAATTCAATGGAATTGCATGCGTTGCAATTCAATGGAAAAGATCAAAATTAATTGCATGCATTGCAATTAATGGGAGAAGAGAATTTTTCAATTCTGTTTGGCGGTGCCGAGTGAAACGACGGAAGAGAGAGAGGAGAGAAGAGTTGAGGCTAGGGTTTCTTATGATCTATTAGATTAATCATCAATTTGGTTCTATGCCACCATAGGGTATTTATAGGGCTACGGTAAGGACCATGAGAAGGAGTTGAATCTTGGTCTACTAATGGACCCGGTCCATTAATGAGGATCCATTCCACTAAAGGGCCCTCATTGACTTACCTCACCAACCTCCATATTTACATATAGGCTCCACTTATTACAAGTCATCCATCCCCCGTGTTTAAGATTTCGAATGCCCGTTAATTAATTAAATTACTGACAATTTAAATTAATTAACTTCTGAATCCTTGACTAGTACCACTCGACCTTATCATCATGCCGGATCAAATCCACCTGCAGGGTTTAGCATGATGAACCTTTAGAGCTCATCAAGGGGGCATCATCAACCTGACTCACCAGGACACGGATTCCGTCAATAATCAACGGCACATCATATTATTAATATTATCTCCCAACTTACCGGGCCTATCGATCTAACAGAATAGATCTCGCCCATTGGTAAATTAAAGAAATAATAGTTAATAATATATGCCCGTTATTATATCGGGATTAAGGGATCGAACTCCATAATAAAGTCTGAGGTTCTATCCAATTATCGAGTCAGTACAAATTGGATAACCTCGTGTTTTGGTCCTGCTCAATGTACTCAAAGCACACTAGTGTAATCCTATGGTCAAGACCAACCACACCTAATTACACTACAACCATTCCGATGGGTTGTCCAATTCCATCTCGGTTGTGGGCCTCTATTTATACTAAGCAAGGAACTGATAACATGATCTTCAGTGTGACACCACACACCATGTTATCTACAATGCAAAGTAATTGGACTTCATGCATGTACTAATATAAACAGGCACCTAGTGTAGTTGTGATTCTCTTTTCAAAATAAAGATGTTCATATATATAAAAGAAGCATGTCTTTCAGTATACACATCTAACAATCTCTCACTTATACTCAAAGACTTTGCTGTTCTCTCACAGTCATACATCTGACTCTCATATCCTCCACATGACGATCAAAAACTCTAGCTGGAAGAGCTTTAGTGAAAGGATCTGTCAGGTTGTCCTCTGATGCAATCTTGATGACAGCCACTTCACCTCGCTTTACGATTTCTCGTATCAGATGGTACTTGCGCTCTATGTGTTTACTTGCCTTATGGGCTCGTGGTTCCTTCGAGTTTGCAACTGCACCACTGTTATCACAAAAGATTGTGATAGATCTTGGAAAACCAGGAATCACATCCAAGTCCATGATGAAGTTCCTGAGCCATACAACTTCTTTAGCTGCCTCTGAGGCTGCCACATACTCAGCTTCCATGGTGGAGTCCGCTATGCATTTTTGCTTGACACTCCTCCAAACAATGGCTCCACCTCCTAAAGTAAATACAAATCCTGAGGTAGACTTACTCTTGTCCCTGTCTGACTGGAAATCCGAATCTGTATAACCCACAAGGACTAATTGGTCTGCCCGATAAACCAGCATATAATCCCTAGTCCGTCTCAGGTATTTCAATATATGTTTTACTGCATTCCAATGTCCCTGTCCAGGATTACTTTGATATCTGCTAACCATGCCCACGACAAAATAGATGTCTGGTCTCATACACAACATAGCATACATGAGGCTTCCTACTGCCGAAGCATAAGGAACCGCCTTCATTTCCTCTATCTCCTTTGATGTTTTCGGACACATCTCCTTGGATAGAGGAACTCCATGCCTGAAGGGAAGGAAACCCTTCTTGGAGTTTTCCATGCTAAAACGAGCCAGGACAGTGTCAATATATGAAGCTTGGGATAAGCACAACATTCTTTTCTGGCGATCCCTTATGACCTTGATCCCAAGAATGTGTCCTGCTTCTCCTAAGTCCTTCATATCAAACAGTTTTGACAACCAGACCCTTACGTCTAATAACACTTTGACATTGTTGCCAATTTACAAAATGTCATCTACGTAAAGTACAAGAAACACCACTACATTTCCGTCACATCTCTTATATACACATGACTCATCCGGGCTTTGAGTAAATCCATATGACTGGATTACTTCATCAAAGCGAATGTCCCATGATCGCGAAGCTTGCTTCAATCCATAAATGGACCGATTAAGCTTGCATACTAGATGCTCTTTGCCCTTTTCAATGAACCCTTCTGGCTGTTTCATGTAGATGGTCTCCTCAAGACTTCCGTTAAGGAAAGCTATCTTGACATCCATCTTCCATACCTCATAGACCATATGAGCTGCTATAGACAAGAGAATCCGGATCGACTTAAGCATGGCTACCGGTGAAAAGGTCTCCTCATAATCGATACCCTCTTTCTGAGTATACCCTTTCGCAACAAGCCTAGCTTTGAAGGTCTCAACCTTCCCGTCTGATCCTCTCTTTCTTTTATAGATCCACTTGCATCCAATGGCTTTTACACCATCGGGTAGTTCTACTAGCTTCCAGACATGATTAGAATCCATAGATTCTATCTCAGAGTTCATTGCCCTTTGCCAAGAATCTGCATCCTTATCTTGGAGGGCCTCGTCATAGGTCCAGGGATCTGGTTCATGTTTACCAGAGACCAAGTCTGATGACTCCCCAAAAACATGAACCTTTCAGGCTCTCTAACAACCCTCCCACTGCGACGAGGCAGCACCTGTGTATCTTCTGTGACACGCGGTGCAGTGACATGTGGTGTATCTTCTTGTACAATTGGTCCTAAGTTGGAACGTCCCTCTTAACTCTTCAAGCACTAGTCTACTCTTGGGCTTATGGTTCATCACATAGTCTTCTTCTAAGAATCTGGCATTCGTGCTAACGATTACCTTCTGATCCTTAGGATTATAGAATAGACCACCCTTCGTTCCTCTAGGATAGCCTACGAACAAACATACCTCCGTACGAGATTCCAACTTATCAGTATCTCCCTTCAGCACATGTGCTGGACTACCCCAAATGCGAACATGTCTTAGACTGGGCTTGCGCCCAGTCCACAGTTCTGTTGGAGTAGAAGGGACTGACTTTGACGGAACCAAGTTCAGTATGTACGCTGCCGTTTCCAGAGCATATCCCCAGAATGAATCAGGTAAGTCTGAATAGCNGCTGTCCCACAATCCATTTGGGCGAAACTTGCCGTTTCGGAGAAGTTTATCTCGGTGGCAAAGTCTACAAGGGCTTCGCACTCGTCGCTTTTCCTCTACGAGGAAAAATACTCAAAAATCCTAAAATTTAGAAAAATTATAGAAGCATAAAATTATCTAAATTTTGTATCCAATACAAAAAAATAAAAACCAAAACGAGCACAAGCTTCACTCGTGGTTCTGATACCACTATAGGGTTTTTCGGGCCGCGAAAACCGCTTTTTCGTGTCGCGGAAACCCCGAAAGCCCCAATAGAAAGGATCCGAGCGAAGAAAACCATTTCAAAAATTTACGAGTACTCGTTTACATGCTTCAAAACCGATCTACAACCTAGATCTATTAGAGAAGAGAAAACTACCTTCGATGCGTGCCCCGCAATTCCCGCTCGCTCCTCGATTGGTGTCGGATCTCAAGGATGCAAAGTAGCAACCCTCTAGAAGTATCCACACAAGCAAGAGAGTGGAGAGGAGAGCCCAAAAGTGTGCTAGCACTACTTGGGACCTCGGCAAGATGAGAGGAGAGGGAGAGCCAAACAAAACAAAACCAAGTAAGGAGAAGAATGAATCACCCACCCACAAAAAAACTCCTTTTGTGTGTTTTAGTGGCCGGCCATTTAATGGCCATTATTGGCCATTAAGTGGCCGGCCACCACCTTTGGTAACTCCCTATTTGAATTCAAAATTCAAATGGGGAGGTTACTTAGCCATGATGATGATGCCAAGTCATCACTTAGTCAAGTCAAGGTGATGTGGCTTGAGTCAAGTCAAACTTGCCTCTTATGGACTTTCCATATTTAGCCAAAGTCAAACTTTGACTTCATTACTCTCCCATGATTAGATTCATCCAACACTTGGATCAAACTCGAGTCCAACTCAAGTTGTCTAATTTGAGTCAAGTCAAACTTGCCTTTTATGGACTTTCCATATTTAGCCAAAGTCAAACTTTGACTTCATTACTCTCGGTCCATCATATGGACTTATTCTCCATCTATTGCTCTATGTGTGTGACCCTATAGGTTCTTGTAACGTTGGCAATGCCCTTAAACCTATTTAAGGACATAAGCAATGAGAGGTATCTAGCAACACATCATGGCTACCCAAGTTACAAGAATGTCGAGATCCAACATCTCCATTGTGACTAATAATTGTGACCATCACAATATGTGACAACGTCCTTCTATCCTCGAAATCTATATTGATCTTTCATGAGGCATAGATCGTGTCATCCTCAAATCAATCTATATGTCTTGATCTCCAAGTAGACTCACTATAATCAAATAAGCTCAATATCTAATATTGCCTTATTTGGGCATGGCCATGCACTTAGTGGTCTTACTCTATCAAGAATGAAGATATCACTCCCGTCATATAGGAGGGATAGATCTCATCTACGTTATTCACATCCCTCCTCATAATTTGTTACAAACCCAGTAATCGCCTTTATAGTCCACCCAGTTACGGGTGACGTTTGACGAAGCCAAAGTACGTAACTCCTTATGTAGGGAACTATGGTAACTTCAGGTCTAGGACTATAGTCATACTAATAGTCACATGAGAAAGTATATGACACTCATATAACGATCCATGATACTTTCTCATGGCGGGCCATTCAGTATACATTCTCTAATGTATACCCATGTGTCAACTTGATATCTCATATCCATGACTTGTGAGATCAAGTCATCATGTTGACCTACAGGCTAGTCTCTATGCATTAACATTGTCCTTGAATGTTAATACTTGACTAGGAATAATTAAGAGTAGTGTTCTCTATATCATCTCACTATCGATTCAACTAATCAATTGATATAGATAAGAACCTTCTACTCAAGGACGTTATTATACTAAGTTATTTGGCACCAATACACATAATAACAATAACCATAAGAAATACCTTTATATATAAGAAATATATATACAAGAATATGATACAATGAGTCCAAAAAGTAATCATCATATGATTGGCTCTAGGGCTCTCACTAACAATCTACCGGTACCTGGTGTGTAGATACGGGAGCTACTAATTATGTCTACAATTCTTTGCAGGGGTTCCAGGAAACCCGACGACTAGCTGATAAAGAGATTACCGTCTACATGGGTAAGGCTACGAAGGTGGCGGCTATTGCAGTGGGAGACATATATTTATTTTTGGGAAAAATAAATGTTTGATTTTGAGTACCTATTTTTTAGAAAGAACTTCGTTTCAGTTTCTGAAATAATAAAGGATGGATATTCTATTACTTTTTGTAATAAAAAGGGGAATAGAAAGATTATATGTTCAGGTACATTGATAGGGAATTTGTACACTCTTAAACCAAAATCTCCCATAATGCAAATAGAAATAAATAACTTATCGTCTAACCAATAAGTGAAAAGAACCTTCCAAGATGAACCTTATATATCTTTGGCATCTAAGGCTTGGTCATATTAACCTTAGTAGGATTCAAAGGTTGATAGCCGATGGGCCCTTGGGTTTATTGGTGGTGGAAGACTTCCCAACCGGTGGATCTTGCTTGGAAGGTAAGATGACCAAGAGGCCTATCAAGGCCAAGGGGTATAGGACCAAAGATGTGTTAGAATTAGTTCATTCTGATTTGTGTGTTCCTATGTCTATCCAGGCAAGAGGTGGCTTTGAATGGGTACATTTACTTGATGCGCCGCAAGTCTGAATGCTTTGATAACTTCAAAGAATTCAAGGCTGATGTAGAGAAACATCAAGGTAAAAGTATCAAGACACTATGATCAGATCGTGGTGACGAATACCTCTTGGGAATGTTTAGGACTTACTTATCAGAGGTTGGGATTCAATCCCAATTGTCTGCACCTGGTATGCCCCAACAGAATGGTGTAGCAGAGAGAAGGAATATTACTCTTATGGAGATGGTTAGGTCAATGATGAGCTATTCCGAGTTGCCGGATTCATTCTGGGGATATGCTCTAGAAACGATAGTGTATATACTGAACTTGGTACCATCTAAGTCAGTTCCTTCTACACCCACAGAATTGTGGACTGGGCGAAAGCCTATTCTAAGGCATATTCGGATTTGGGGTAGTCCAGCATATATGCTGAAGGGAGATACTGACAAGTTAGAATTTCGTACAGAAGTGCGCTTGTTCATAGGCTATCCTAGAGGAACGAAAGGTGATCTATTCTATAGTCCTAAGGATCAGAGGGTAATCGTTAGCACGAATATCCAATTCTTAGAGGAAGACTATGTGATAAACCATAAGCCCATGAGTAGACTTGTTCTTGAGGAATTAAGAGGGGGTGTTCCGACCTTAGTACCGACTATACAAGAGGATATACCAGAAGTCACTACACCGCGTGTCACAGAAGATTCACAAGTGGTACCTCGTCGTAGTTGGAGGGCTGTTAGGCAACCTGAGTGATTCATATTCTTGGGAGAGTCGTCGGACTTGGTCCCTGGCGAACATGAACCTGATCCCTTGACCTATGACGAGGAACATCCGCTTGGATGAGATAATCCAGTCATATGGATTTGTTCAAAGACCGGATGAGATTTGTGTAACACCCCAAAAATTTTCCCATATGAAATATTATGAATTCATGAAACATTATTATTATTATGAAATATTATGAATTCATGAAACATTATCATTATTAGGAAATTTCATGATGGGCTTCGCTTAATGGGCTTTGATATGGATTAGTGTAAAATGTGATAAAAAGATGAGGTAGAAAGGAGGAAGCAAGGATTGAACCTTGAACCTCCTAGTTGCACTAATCATGTCATAACCAAGATACCAAGCCATGTTTCATGTTGAGAGAATAAGAAACATGCTTGTTAAAGCTAGGGAAGTGAAGAGACATGTCTCTTCATGAGAAAAGTATAAATAAGTGAAGGGAAGTTGGAATAACTTCCTCTCTTCTTCTTCCTCACTCTTCCCTCTTCAAAACCGAAAACTCTCCCCTCCCCTTCTCAAATTTTCGAAACTCCAACCCTAGGTTTCCTCCATAAGAAAAACTCCCAAGAGGGCCCTATAGAGAGACTACCTTCTACTAAAGCAAGGCTAAGGAAAAGAAGCGCAAGAAGGACTCTCCTCTCCTCCTCTTCAAGGACTTCTTGGGGGAGATTCAAGCGAGAGGATGTAAGTAATCCCCTCACCTGCATTACAATAGTTTCGAGTGTTTAAAAAGGGTTTAAACATAGGATGAAGCTCTTGATGTTTTCGGCCAAGAAGGTTTTTAGGGCTTGCGAGGGTTTAAACTACTCCTATACTTGCATATGTTTTTCCTCATGATGTGTGACTAAATATATGATGATAATATGATATTTTTCTTGTCCTTAAGCCCCCAAAAACCCGGAGTAGGCTTGCTGGAATTTTCGGCCAAGGACCTCTTTTAGGGCTTAGAGAGGTTTAAACTCCTAGTATGCTTGATAATGGCCCTCTCTATGATATATAAGATGATATGTGATGTAAATATGGTTTATTCATGATTTTAACATGCTTGGAAACTAAGGTATGTATGCTGGAATTTTCTGTAAAGAATGATAAGTAGGACTTAAGAAGGGGTAACAACCCCAACATGCCTTCTAATGTCTCCTCTATGATGCCTACCTTAATGTATGATGTTAGTGTAATGTTATTCATGGTTTATCATGCTCTAAACTTAGAGTTTATATGCTGGAATTTTCTGATTAAATAAGAATTTGGGCTAAGGGGGAAGATACAACCCCAATTAGGCACGCCAAGGATGCCCATGATATGCTATGAGTAGTATAGGTGATAACATGTCTTCTCCCATGCTTTTTCATGCTCTAAGAATCATGATGTATATATCTATGTTTAAGCTCTTTAAGCACCCTTATGTTATGCATGACTTATGTATGATGAAATACCTAAAAGATGCTTCCCTGTAAGTCGGGACTAAGAACACTCTTCATGATAAGATAAGAGGCATGCCATGCTCATGATATGACAATGATGTGATAGGTTATGATGATATGCTTATGATATGATAAGAATGTGCTATGCAACCCCTAGGTCGACGGACTATGAACGGACCTAGTAAGAAACAAGAATGTGCTATGCTTATGATATGATAAAATCCATGTATTCTATTTTACTTTATATGGCTTGTACCGGATCCTAGCAAAGTCCACGGGTGGGCTCCGGATGCAGCCCCTAGGTTGACGGACTATGAACGAACCTAGTAAGGGGATGGGCTCCCGAGACGCCCCTAGGTCGACGGACTATGAACGGACCTAGTAAGGGGATGGGCTCCCGAGACGCCCCTAGGTCGACGGACTATGAACGGACCTAGTTTCCCTAGTAGGTTAGAGACTAGCTACCTCGGCCTATTAGGGATGCGCGCATTATGTATGTATGTATTTGGTACAAGCCGGGATCCCCCAAATGATGATGGATGTATGTTTAAGTACCTATATGTATGATTTTAAGAAAAGCATATGCATGTACTTATCCTATGCATGTTTTCAAAAGAGCATCTTGCATTCGCATTTTTGTCATGACTATATGACTATTATACTATAAAGGTGAATTATGTTAAGTTCAAGTATGCTTCTTATGATAAGTACATATGCTCCCTTATGCTATGTTAAGTTAAGTGTTTTTAATGCTATGCACTATTATGACGTGATGCTTTCTCTACTTGATGGAACGTATGATTTTGTGAGTAGGAAGGGATCTTACTAAGCTATATGCTTATAGTTTCCATATTTCCCTTGTACTGCAGAAAAGGGTAAGGAATGGATAAACTAAAGGGAGCAGCAGGAGGGGCAAAGATGTGTGTGGTGGTGGCATGGTGGAAGAAGATCTACTCATGTTTTGTTTAGTTATGCATATGCTGAGTATTGCATGTTAAATGTTGAATCATACTTACTAAGTTGCTACTTGCTGATATTTAGACTCATATGGATATTTCATGCTCACTCTCGCTCATATGATAAGTACTTAGTTTAGACTTGCTAAAGAACTTTAGTATTATGTTATCCTTCCTCATACTTACTACTCTGTCTTAAGAAATGGCTATGTGGCATGCTTCTATTATGAAAGTAAGAATGTAAAGGTACCTAGCATGCTCTCCTCAATGTCTAAGATGTTTAAAAGGTTTCATGATTACATGTTCAAGTACAAGATTATACATGTTTCATGTTCAAGTTTTAAGTTTCAAACGCTTCCGCTAAAACGAAAACTATGTTCGCGTAACCCCGCCCTAGTGTGAGAAGGGCGGGCGTTACAATTTGTGTATATAATAGATGTGACGAAAATGTAGTGGTATTCTTGTACTATATGTAGAGGATATTTTACTCATTGGCAACAATGTCAAAGTATTATTAGACGTAAGGGTATGTTTGTCCAAACAGTTCAATATAAAGGACTTAAGAGAAGCAGGGCACATCCTTGGGATCAAAGTTCTAAGGGATCGCCAGAAAAGGATATTGTGCTTATCTCAAGCTTCATACACAGACATTGTCCTAGCTCGTTTTAGCATAAAACTCTAAGAAAGGTTTTGTACCTTTCAGGAATGGAGTTCCTCTATCAAAAGAGATGTGCCCTAAAACATCAAAGGACATAAAGGAGATGAAGGTTGTTCCTTATGCTTCGGCTGTAGGAAGACTCATATATGCTAGACCGGATATCTGCTTTGCTGTCGGCATGGTTAGCAGATATCAGAATAACCCAAGTTAGGGAATTAAACTGTGGTAAAACATATATTAGTGCCTGAGAAGGACTATGGATTATAGGTTAGTTTACCAGATAGACCAATTACTCCCTATAGGTTATATGGATTCAGACATCCAATCAGATAGGGATAAAAATAAGTATTCCTTTGGGTTTTGTGTTTACTTTAGGAGGTGGAACCATAGTTTTGTGGAGTGTCAAGCAGAAATGCGTTGCGGACTCCACCGTAAAAGCTGAGTGTTTGTCAGCCTCTGAGGCAGCCAAAAAGAAGCTGTATGGTTCAGGAACCTCATGATGAACTTGGATGTGATTCCTGATTTGCTCAGAGCTATCACAATATGTTGTGATAACAATGGTGCAGTTGCAAACTCGAAGGAACCACGAGCCCATAAGGAGAGTAAACACATAGAGCGCAAGTACCACCCAGGCGAGGAAAAGTTGTTGTTGCCTAGATTACATCAGAGGACAACCTGTGAGATCCTTTCACTAAGGCCTTGATAGCGAGAGCTTTTAGGCATGTTGAGGATATGAGAGTCAGATGTATGACATTTTGAGGACAGTAGAGTCTTTGAATATAAGTGAGAGATTGTTAGGATGTATACTAAAAGCCTTATCTTTTATGTATGGACATCTACAATTTGAAAGAGAATCACAAGATCACTATTGTATGTTTATATTAGTATGTGCAAATTGTTTGATGCATTGCATTATAGATAACATGGTGTGTGGTGATACACAGAAGATTATGTTATGAGTCCCTTGCAGTGTATAACTGGAGACTCACAACCGAGATGGAGTTGGACAAACTATCAGGATGGTTGTAGTGTAATTTGGTGTAGGTTTCTCTTGACCATAGAATTTCACTAGTGCACTTTGTGTGCATTGAGCAGGACCAACATAGAGGTGATCCAATTTGTAATGACTTTAAAATTGAATCAAACCTCGATTTATTATGGAGTACATGCTCTGAATCCTGATATAATAACGGGCACATGTACTTAGTAGTTATTTCTTTGATTTACCAATGGTCGAGATTTATTCTGTTAAATTGATAGGTCCGGTAAGTTGGGAAATAATATTATTTACATGGTGTGTCATTGATTATAGACAGAATCCGTGTCCTTGTGAGTCGATATGATGATGCCCTCTTGATGAGCTCATAAGGATCATCATGATAAATCCTGTAGGTGGACTTGGTTCAACATGATGATAAAGATGAGTGGTACTAGTCAAGGAGTTAGAGGTTGATTAATTAAAATTATCAGTAATTTAAATTAATTAACGGGCATTCGATATCTTAAACACGGGGAGAAATTGTACTCATAATAGGTGGAGATCATATGAAAATATGAGGGTTGGTGAGGTAGTTCAATGGAGAACCTTTAGTGGAATGGTTCTTCATTAATGGATCGGGTTTGGATCCATTAGCAGGCCAAGATCCAACTGCTCCTCATGGTCCCTATTATAGCTGTTGGGTATGGCTTGGTAAGTTTCCTTAACGAATACTCGGTCAATCCGAGAGACCTCTCCATGTCTACGGATTAAAAAATTAATCCGAATGGAGACCCGTCTCCCATCGACCATCTCGTGCCGTATCGAACGATCCAAATCACAACTTAGCCAATTACCAAAATCGGCCTTGTGATTTGCTCGACAGTTCGACAGCGGAAAAGGCAACTAGTTGATCGCCGACTTTTGTGTTTATGGTCGGGGTCCAGTTAATAAATTATTCACCATGATACAATATCAAAATAATAAATTAACTAACATGAAATGACGAGACAAATTAATAAGGCACACATAAGAACGAAGGAGCCAAGGAAGAATTATACTGTCTGTTACCTTACGATCTTCTACCGTATGACCCTCCCCTCTTGGACGTCGTGTGGGCGACGATCTTCCAAGACCTGTGGTCACCAAGTCGATCCCTTCTCCTTCTACCAACCAATCCCTAACAAAAGGGAAGCCGCCGGCCAATCCAAGGAGATAATCCAAACACAAACCCAATTGATTCTTTCCTCCACTGCCAATGCCTGAACAGCAAGTATCTTGGAGCTCTTGTGATCTGAGCAACTCCAAGTTGCACAAGCAACTTGTGTCTTGAGCAACTCCACAACTCTAACTTGTGTTCTTCTAAGTAACTCGGAGAAAATTGTCATGCACCAAACACGAGGCAACTTGCTGCCGCTCCAAACAAGTTGCGGAGACAACATGCTATCTCTCCTCCCCAAGAAAGACTCACGGCAATTGCCTCTGTGAGACAACTCGATTGCCGCACGACAATCGAGGCATGCCTCACGGCAATTGCCTCTGTGTGGCAATTTGCCTCGAGGCAACTCGATCGCCGCACGATAATCGAGGCTTTGCCTCAAGGCAAGCCAATAGCCTCTGTGAGGCAACTCGATTGCCGCACAGCAATCGAGGCTTGCCTCATGACAATTGCCTCGAGGCAACTCGATTACCACACGGCAATCAAGGCTTTGCCTCAAGGCAAGGCAATTGCCTCTGTGAGGCAACTCGATTGCCGCACAGCAATCGAGGCTGGCCTCATGACAATTGCCTCGAGGCAACTCGATTGCCACACGGCAATCGAGGCTTTGCCTCAAGGCAAGGCAATTGCCTCTGTGAGGCAACTCGATTGCCGCACGGCAATTGAGGCTTTGCCTCACGGCAATCTTGCCTCACCGCCTCCAAAGCTGAGCGCCAGAGAGAAGAAACTCTACGCATGAGTCGACGCGACCAGAGGGGAAGAGAGAGGAGGAGAGAAAATCTTAGGGTTTTTTGTGTATCCTTGGATTAATTTATCGGATCGATTAACCTCTTGTTTTCATACCAACATACGGTATATATAGGGCTACGATAGGGACCATGAGGAGGAGTTGGATCTTGGCCTACTAATGGATCCAAACCCAACCCATTAATGAGGATCCATTCCACTAAATGATCCCCATTGAATTACCTCACCAACCCCCATATTTACATATGAGCTCCACTTATTATGAGTTGTTCTCCCCCCGTGTTTAAGATCTCGAATGCCCGTTAATTAATTTAAATTACTGACCATTCAAATTAATTATCTTCTGGGTCATTGACTAGTAGTACTCGACCTTATCATAATGCAGGATCAAATCCACCTGCAGGGTTTAGCATGATGAGTCTTTCGAGCTCATCAAGGGGGCATCATCAACCCGACTCACCAGGACACGGATTCCGTCAATAATCAACGACACATTATATTATTAATATTATCTCCCAACTTACCGAGCCTATCGATCTAACATAATAGATCTCGCTCTTTGGTAAATCAAAGAAATAATAAATAATATTATATGCTCGTTATTATATCGGGATTAAGGGTTCGCACTTCATAAAAAATATGAGGTCCTATCTAATTATTGAGTCAGTGCAAATTGGATAACCTCGGGTTTCGGTCCTGCTCAATGTACTCAAAGCACACTAGTGTAATTCTATGGTCAAGACCAACCACACCTAATTACACTACAACCATCCCGATTGGTTGTCCAATTCCATTTCGGTGTGAGCCTCAATTTATACTAAGCAAGGAACTGATAACATGATCTTCCGTGCGAAATATACACCATGTTATCTACAATGCAAAGTAATTGGACTTCATGCATGTACTAATATAAACAGACACCTAGTGTAGTTGTGATTCTCTTTTCAAAAGGATGATGTTCATATAAAGAAATTCATGTCTTTCAGTATACACATCTTACAATCTCCCACATATACTTAATGTCATTGCTGTTCTCAAAATTCATACATCTGATTCCCTGATTCTCCACATGCCTAAAGCACTCGCTATCAATGCCTCAGTGAAAAGGTCTCCCAGGTTGTCCCCTGATGTAATCTAGGCAACAACAGCTTTTCCTCTCCTGGGTGGTACTTGCGCTCTATGTGTTTACTCGCCTTATGGGCTCATGATTCCTTCGAGTTTGCAATTGCACTATTGTTCATCACAACAAAATGTGATAGCTCTGAGCAAACCAAAAATCACATCGAAGTCATCTTGAGGTTCCTGAACCATGTAGCTTTCTTGGCTGTCTTTAGAGACTACCATCCATCCAGCTTCTATGGTGGAGTCCATCACGTAGCCGCTGCGCGACACTCCTCTAACTATGGTTCTACCTCCTAAAGTAAACACAAAACCCCAAGGAATACTTATGTTTGGCCCCTATCCGACTGGAAATTTGTATCCACATAACCCATAGGGAATTGGTCTGCCCGGTTAACCAGCTTATAATCCTTAGTCCTTCTCAGGCACTAATATATGCTTTTACCGCAATCCAATTTCCTTGACCTGGGTTACTCTGATATCTACTGACCATGTCGACGGTAAAGCAGATATCCGGTCTCGTTTTTAGCATACATGAGGCTTCCTATAGCTGATGCTAAAGGAACCGTCATTACCTGCTCTATCTCCTTTGATAATCTAAACATATCTCCTTAGATAGAGTAGCTCTATAGTTGAAAAGTTTAAAACTTTTCTTGGAGGTTTCCATGCAAAAACGAGTTAAGACAGTGTCATTGTATGAAGCTTGGGATAAGCACAACATCCTTCTCTGGTGATCCCTTAGAACTTTGACCGCCAAGGATGTGTCCTGCTTCTCCTAAGTCCTTCATATTAACTGTTTGGACAACCATACCCTTACGTCTAATAATACTTTGTCATTGTTACCAACTAACAAAATATTATCTACGTATAGTACAAGAATACTACTATGTTTCCATCACATTTCTTATATACACAAATCTCATCCGTCCTTTGAATAAATCCATATGTCAGGATTATCTCTTCAAAGCGGATGTTCCTCGTCATAGGTCCAGGGATATTGATTCATGGTCGCCAGGGACCGAGTCTGAAGACTCTCCCAAGAACATGAATCCTTCTGGTTGACTAACAATCCTCCCAGTATGACAAAGCACCACCTGTGTATCTTCTGTGACACGCGGTGCAGTGACTTATGGTATATCTTCTTGTGCAGTTGGTACTAAGGTCGGAACATCCCCTCTTAATTTTCAAGAACTAGTCTACTCATGGGTTTGTGATTCATCACATAGTCTTCTTCTAAGAATCTGGTATTCATGCCAACAATTACCCTCTGATCCTTAGGACTATAGAGCCACCTTTTGTTCCTCTAGGATAGCCTACGAACAAGCGCACGAGATTCCAATCTTATCAGTATCCCCTCTCAGCACATGTGCTGAGTTATTCCATGTCCGAATATGTTTTAGACTTGGCTTTTGCCCAGTCCACACTTCTACGGGAGTAAGAGGTACTGACCTAGATGGTATCAAGTATGCACGCTGTTGTTTCCAGAGCATATCCCCAGAACAAATTTAGCAACTCGGAATAGCTCATCATTGTCCTAACCATTTCTATAAGAGCCTTTTTCTTTCGCTCTACTGCATCGTTTTGTTGTGGCGAACCGGGTGCAGTCAATTGGGATTGAATCCCAACCTCTAATAAGTAAGTCCTAAACTTTTCCAAGAGGTACCCACCACCACGATCCGATCGTAGTGTCATGATACCTTTACCTTGATGTTTCTCCACAACTGTCTTGAATTCTTTGAACCAATCAAAGATGCAGACTTGCGGCCATCAAGTAAACGTATCCATAAGTTTGAATATTCGTCTCACGAAGTATTCAAAGATACCTCTATCTTGAATAGGCATAGAACCAGACAAATCAGAATGAACCGAATCTAACATATCTTTGGCTCTATACCCCTCAGCCTTAAAAAACCTCTTGGTCATCTTACCTTTCAAGTAAGATGCAAAGGTTGGGAAGTCTCCCACCACCAATGAACCCGAGGGTCGATTGGCTATCATCCTTTGAATCATACTAAGGTTAATAAGACCAAGCCTTAGATGCCAAGGGTATGTTCGGTTCATTTCGGAAGGAACCTTTCTCCTACTTTGGTTAGATGATGAGCTATTAGCTACTATTTGTATCCTGGGAGACTTTGGTTTTAATTGCTTATCCATGTTCCTAAACAGATAATCTTTCTTTTCTACTTTTTATAACAAAAAGCAATAGAATATCCATTATTTCAGAAATTGAACCAGAGTTCTTTCTAAAAATTAGGTACATAAAAGCAATCTTAAAACCAAAATTTTACTTCCTATCTAAAGACATATAGATAACTCCCACTGCAATAGTCGCCACCTCCGTAGCATATCCCATGTAGACGGTAATCTATTCTTTAGCTAGTCATTGGGCTTCCTGGAACCCCTGCAAAGAATTGCGGACATGTTTAGTGGCATCCGTATCTACCCACCAAGTACCGGTAGATAACACCGCTAAACATGTTACAACGACAAAAGACAAAATATACCTTTTTCTTGACGATGGGGACAGTTCGCCTTACAATGTCCAACCTACTAGCTCATGAAGCACATTCCTTTTGGCTTCTTCACATCAGCCTAAGGTCCCTGCGATTCTGCTGCCTTCTTGGACTCACCTTGTTTCTTCTTCTTCCTGCCTTTCGGCACAGAAGTCGAAACCTTCTGAGTGAACAAGGCCTGCGAACCTTGACGAAAGAGCCCCTCTGCCGCCTGGAGTTCCCCCAATGTATACTCATGCTTATTCATGTTATAGTTGAGCCGGAACTGCTCAAAACTCCTAGACAGGGATTGGAGTATAATATCGACCTGGGTTTCCCCGTCGATCTGTCCTCCAAGAACCTCAATCTTATTGAGGTGGGCCATCATCTTCAGGGCATTCCTCGAAGAGCACATATTTGTACTCTTCAGCAGTAAGGACAACGTCTAGGTTTCTTTTCCAGTCTATGTAATTGGGGCCACTAAGTTTATTTTCCTTAAGTATTGTCACTAGTGTGTTAAAGGCTATTTTGAAAATCCTAAGAATCACAACATACACTACTTTAGAAATCGAAAATAAATTGATTCCTCAAAATAATTAATTTTTGAAATCAACCAACACCCCTATACATCGAGAAATTCGCATGCCACGATGGTGTGGACATATACGAATTTCTTCATTCGTAAGAGGAGGTTTTATCCATTAATCTTACTATCTTGTCAACCTAACGTTTTGACAAGTAAGATCAATAGTTGGTCTACTTCGGCTCTGCAAAAATAATAGCAGTGACTCCGATGGGGAGGATACTATTATTGGCATCTAAGTGTGTACCATTACACGACACCAAGAAAATTATTTCCAATTATGTGCCTTCCGATGGGGAAATACAAACACTCTTTAATAATTTTCTATAGTCCTTTTCAACCCAGTGATCTGCAGAACAAGTCCATCCGATGGTGAGGAAGACACTCAGAGCCGACGCGCAGACTTGTTCGCATCACTTGTCGAATTGTAATGGAAGTCGTGAGACCCTTAGGGTCCCTCTCCCACTTAGTAATTTATCTCGAGGAATTTTACTAGCACAACCACACAACCAACACAACCAAACACATAACCAATAATATGAAAAATAATGAAAATCCTAGATTTTCTAACATAAATGGCCCTTGGTCTCTAATGCGCCTCCAGTCGTGTCGTCACTTCGTCCGCTCCTCCCTTCCTTCTACGCAAGCTACCTCGAGGGATCTCCGAGCTGAAATGACTAGCTAATTATTTACATCATCGATCCTATACTCCACAAAAGAGTGTACATGAAAACTAGATCGAAAGTAAAATAAAAAGCTCGGCTAAACATGTGTCATATTTAATTACAAAAATTAAATACCTAGCCTCGTCAACCCCGAGGATTAATTAATTACAAAAATTTGCATAACCATCACACAACAAATATTTTGGCCATGAAGTTGGAATCTCGTGCCTGCAACACAAAGTTAGTCTACGCACATCCACGAATCATCCAGCAAAATAAAATGTATGAAAATGCAAAAAATTAACCGATCCTAAACACACATAGCCGGAAACCTCGCTCTGATACCAATTGTTGGGTATGGCTTGGCGGGTTTCCTTAGCGAATACACGGTCTATACGAGAGTCCTCTCCATGTCTACGGATTAAAAAATTAATCCGAATGGAGACCCGTCTCCATTCGACCATCTCGTGCCGTATCGAACGATCCAAATCACAACTCAGCCAATTACCAAAATCGGCCTTGTGATTTGCTCGACCGTTCGACCGTGAAAAAGACAATGAGTTGATCACCGACTTTTGTGTTTATGGTCGGGGTCCAGTTAATAAATTATTCACCATGATACAATATCAAAATAATAAATTAACTAACATGAAATGACGAGACAAATTAATAAGGCACACATAAGAACGAAGGAGCCAAGGAAGAATTACACCTTCCGTTACCTTACGATCTTCTACCGTATGACCCTCCCCACTTGGACTTCGTGTGGGCGAATGATCAACCAAGACCCGTGGTCACTAAGTTGAGCCCTTCTCATTCTGCCAACCAATCCCTAACAAAAGGGAAGCCGTCGGCCACTCCAAAGAGATAATCCAAACACAAACCCAATTGATTTTTTCCTCCACTGCCAGCGCCTGAACAACAAGTATCCTGGAGCTCTTGTGATTGAGCAACCCCAAGTTGCACAAGCAACTTGTGTCCTGAGCAACTCCACAACTCCAACTTGTGTTCTTCTAAGCAACTCGGAGAAAATTGCCATGCCCCAAACACGAGGCAACTTCCTGCTGCTCTAAACAGGTTGCTGAGACAACTTGCTATCTATCCTCCCCAAGAAAGACTCACGGCAATTGCCTCTATGAGACAAATCGATTGTCGCACGGCAATCGAGGCATGCCTCACAGCAATTGCCTCTATGAGGCAATTTGCCTCGAGGCAACTTGATCGTCGCACGACAATCGAGGCTTTGCCTCAAGGCAAGGCAATTGCCTCTGTGAGGCAACTCGATTGCCACACGGCAATCGTGGCTTTGCCTCAAGGCAAGGCAATTGCCTTTGTGAGGCAACTCGATTGCCGCATGGAAATCTTGCCTCACCGCCTCTAAAGCTGAGCGCTGCAGAAGAAGAAACTCCACGCATGAGTCGGCGCGACCAGAGGGGAAGAGAGAGGAGGAGAGGAGGAGAGAAAACCTTAGGGTTTTCTTGTGTATCCTTGGATTAATTCATCAGATCGATTAACCTCTTGGTTTCATGCCACCATGGGGTATATATAGGGCTACGATAGGGACCATGAGGAGGAGTTGGATCTTGGCCTACTAATGGATCCAAACCAGATCCATTAATGAGGATCCATTCCACTAAAGGATCCCCATTGAATTACCTCACCAACCCCCATATTTACATATGGGATCCACTTATTACAAGTCATCCATCCCCCCGTGTTTAAGATCTCGAATGCCGATTAATTAATTTAAATTACTGACAATTCAAATTAATTAACTTCTGGGTCCTTGACTAGTACCACTCGACCTTATCATCATGCCGGATCAAATCCGCCTGCAGGGTTTAGCATGATGAATCTTTCGAGCTCATCAAGAGGGCATCATCAACCCGACTCACCAGGACATGGATTCCGTCAATAATCAATGACATATTATATTATTAATATTATCTCCCAACTTACTAGGCCTATCGATCTAACAGAATAGATCTCGCCATTGGTAAATCAAAGAAATAATAAATAATAATATATGCCCGTTATTATATCGGGATTAAGGGATCGTACTCCATAATAAAATCTGAGGTCCTATCCAATTATCAAGTCAGTGCAAATTGGATAATCTCGGATTTCGGTCCTGCTCAATGTACTCAAAGCACACTAGTGTAATTCTATGGTCAAGACCAACCACACCTAATTACACTACAACCATACCGATGGGTTGTCCAATTCCATCTCGGTTGTGAGCCTATATTTATACTAAGCAAGGAACTGATAACATGATCTTGGAACATCCGCTTTGATGAAGTAATCCAATCATATGGATTTATTCGAAGTCCGGATGAGTCTTGTGTATACAAGAGATGTGACAGAAACGTAGTGGTATTTCTTGTGATATATGTAGATGACATTTTGCTCATTGGCAATAATGTCAAAGTATTGTCAGACATAAGGGTATGGTTGCCCAAACAGTTTGATATGAAGGACTTGGGAGAAGTGGGACACATCCTTGGGATCAAAGTTATAAGCGATCACTAGAAAAAGATGTTGTGCTTATCTCAAGCTTAATACATAGACACTATCCTTGTTCGTTTTAGCATGGAAAACTCCAAGAAAGGTTTTTTACCTTTTCGGCATGGAGTTCCTCTATCTAAGGAGATGTGTCCTAAAACACCAAAGGAGATAGAGGAGATGAAGGTGGTTCCTTATGTTTCAGCTGTGGGAAGCCTCATGTATGCTATGCTATGTACGAGATCGGATATCTGTTTTATCGTGGCATGGTTAGCATATATCAGAGTAATCCAGAACAGGGACATTAGACTACGGTAAAACATATATTGAAGTACCTGAGAAGGACTAGGGATTATATGCTAGTTTACTAGGCAGATCAATTACTCCCTATGGGTTACACGGATTCAGACTTCTAATCAGATAGGGATAAAAGTAAGTCTACCTTAGGGTATATGTTTACATTAGGATGTGCAGTCATAGTATGGAGGAGTGTCAAGCAGAAATGTGTGGTGGACTCCACCATGGAAGCTAAGTATGTGGCAGCCTCTAAGACTGCCAAGGAAGTTGTATGGCTCAAGAACTTCTTGATGGACTTGGATGTGATTCCTGGATTTCCCAGAGCAATTACAATTTATTGTGATAATAGTGGTGCAGTTGCAAACTCGAAGGAAACACGAGCTTATAAGGCGAGTAAACACATAGAGCGTAAGTACCACCTGATACGAGAGATCGTAAAGCAAGGAGAAGTTTTTGTCACCAAGATTGCATCAGAGGATAACCTGGTGGATCCTTTCACTAAGGCCCTTCCAGCGAGAGCTTTTGATAGGCATGTGGAGGATATGAGAGTCAGATTTATGGCATTGTGATGGCAACATAGTCTTTTAGTATAATTGGGAGATTGTTAGGATGTATACTAAAAGCCTTGCTTTTATATAGACATCTACATTTTGAAATGAGAATCACATGATCACTGTTTGCATATTTATATTGGTTATTTATGTGCATATTGTCTAATACCTTACATTATAGATAACATGGTGTGTGGTGTCACACAGAAGATCATGTTATCAGTCCCTTGTAGAGTATAAGTAGAGGCTCACAACCTAAATGATTTTGGACAAACCATTGGCATAGTTGTAGTGTAATTTGGTATTGGTTTATCTTAACCATAGAATTACACTAGTACACTTTCTGTGTATTTAGCAGGGCCGACATAGAGGTGATTCAATTTATACTGACTATATAATTGAATCAAACCTCAGTTATTATAGTGTACATGCTATTAATCCCGATATAATAACGGACACATGTACTTAATATTTATTTCTTTGATTTATCAACGGGCAAGATTTATTTATTAAATCGATAAGCCCGGTAAGTTGGGAAATAATATTATTTATATGGTGTGTCGTTGATTATAGAAGGAAATCGTTTCCTAGTGAGTCAGGTTGATGATGTCCCCTTGTGGAGCTCATAAAGCACATCATGTTAAATCTTGCAGGTGGACTTTGTCCGACATGATGACAAGGTTGAGTGTACTACTCATGGAATTAGATATTAATTAATTAAATTATCAGTAATTTAATTAATTAATAGACATTTGATATCTTAAACACGAGGAGAATTTTGTACTCATAATATGTGGAACCCATATTTAAATATGGGGGTTAGTGAGGTAGATCGATAGTGATCCTTTAGTGGAATGGATCATCATTAATGGATCGGGCCTTGATCCATTGGGTGGCCAAGACCCAACTCCTCCTCATGGTCCCTATTGTAGCCTATATATACCCATGGTGTCATGAGACCAAGGCATCCAATTGAACCCCAAGCCTCTCTCTTGGGTTTTCTCTTAGGGCTTCTCTATCTCCTGGGGTTTTCGACGCCGGCGGTGAAGGAAGAAGAAGAGGGGCCGAGCGAGGGAGATCTCTTCTCTTCTCCTTGGTTTTCTTCTCCACTTCCATCCCTTTGGTGTGCGCAAATCAGTAGGAAGAAGAAGATTGGCCGATGGCGAGGAAATAAGGAGTTTTCTCTCCTTTTTGGCGCTGGCGGCAAGAAGGAAAGAGAGAGTCGACGGCTGGAGTTTTGAGAGGAGGAGATCCTTTTCTTCTTCTTCCACTTCTTCTTCATCCTCTACCCTCTTTCCATTGGTTGACGCTTCCTAGAAGGTGGGAATTGGCCGACACCACAAGGGAAGAGGGTTAGGGTTTCGGCAAGCCAGCGGTGCAAGGAGGTTTCCTCCTTTAGGGTTTGGCGCAAGCTAAGGAGAAGAAGTTGGTGGCCTTGGTGACTTCGGTTCTTGGAAGATCGTCGTTCACACGACGTCTAATAATGGGATAGGTCATACAGTAGAAGATTGTGAGGTAAACGAGATGTATATCTTCTTGTTTGGTTCCTTTCATTTTGATCTTGCTTGTTTATGTTGGGTATGGCTTGGCGGGTTTCCCTAGTGAATACTTGGTCATCCTTGAGAGACTTCTTCATGTCTACAGATTAAAATTTCATCCGAATGGAGACCCGTCTCCCAATGACCATCTCATCATCGTATCGTTCGGTACTAATTACAACTTGGTCAATCACAAAGATCGTGCCTTGTAATTCTCTTAACCAAACGACCGCGGAAGAGACGACGAGTGGATCGCTGGTTCTTGTGTTTATGGTTGGGGTCCAATTAATTGATTATTAGCTATGATACAAAATCAAAATAATTAACTAATACACATAAAATGACGAAGCTAATCAACAAGGCACCAAAAGAATAATAGGAGCTAATGAGAAGAAGTATACCATCCCTTCTACCTCGTAGCCTTCTATCTTATGTCCCTCCTGAAGGATCGTCTAGGGAGTTCAGAGTGGGGGTGAATGCACTTTTTCGGATCGTTGATCTCTACAGAATCATTAGCGCAGCAGAAACAATAATAGGGAAAGTAAATAAGAAATAACAATGCTAACAATACCAGATTTACTTGGTATCCACCCCGGTCGGGTGACTAATCCAAGAATCCTCCGGTGGATCAATCCCCGGATAACCTCTGGCTAGATCTGTCGCTCCTTGTGGGTGGAGAAACCTCGTCACAACACGTTGGAAGCCCTCTGATCATAGTAGACTACTAACTCGCTTTACCCAAGTGAGTTTCGTCAAGAAGGATAGTAGGAAACGAACCCCTTCAAATAGGGCTTGAATCTGAGAACAGTCGCTACCAGTCGACTGCCCCTTGGGCGGGGCAGTCGACTGGTCCCACTCAAATTCGACTGTTACAGCACAACGTTCGAATCTGCCAGCTATTCTAGTCAACACCAGTCGACTGCCCCTGGGCCAGTCGACTGGGACACACCTAAGCCTAGGGTTTCACTCCCGAGTACAAGTCTCTCTCGCACTCAAACCCTCCCGGCTTAGCCCCTGAGTATAAGAACTCATACTCAGCCTCTCTCAACCTAGTTGACTCTTCACCAGCAGTCTTGACTGTTGCCTTTATGCCCTCTTCATCTTTGGCCCTCGTCCCTCGGATGCGCACGTAAGCCTCCAGCTTGCCTCCATGCCACCCTTCACGTACGCCTCGAAGTCCGCGTCCCTCGGCTCATCATCTCTACTATCAATGGTCCCTCGGATGCACACGTAAGCCTCCAGCTTACCTCCATGCCATCCTTCACCTGAAGACATCAACCAAGTCCATGCGTACCTGTACACGTGCGCACTCATGTACACATGTGAGAACAACACAAATCCTAACTTAACCATATTGCCCACTCATCAAAATCTCATGATCCTCCAGATCATCTCAGGGTTGATTGCCCCAACAATCTCCCCCTTTTTGATGTGTGGCAATATGTTAAGTTAGGTAAACATATAGCAATAACACTAGCAAAAACAATTGAAATTTAAGCATAGCATACAAGAGCCAACCTCCCCCTTAACCTATGCTTTCTCCCAAATTTCAACCCTTATTGCTAATCCCAAGTTAAGTTATCCCAACTTAACTCTAATGCACAACCAAGCCTAAGTTTAAGTTTCAACCCAATCGTAACTTAACACTCAAGTTGTCCCCCTTTGACACCATCAAAAGATTGCCTCAGTAACCCAACCCTTGGTGCCAAATGGAACTTAACCATATTTCTGAAAAACCCTTCAGAAATCACCAAAAACCCATTCTGCCCACATTACCAATCGACTGCCCCCATGGCAATCGACTGATACGATAGATTTCAGAATTTCAGCCGAAATTCAGAAACTAATAAAAAATTCCAGAAAATCTGGAAAAATGTGAAACTTTGCAAGCACAGTTGTTAAGGTATTACCTACCTTAGAAAAATTTGGTTCATGAAAAACATCAACCGTGCTTGACTTTTGGTACAAACTCTAAAGTTCTTAAATTATGTAAACTTTGTATCAAGGGTGACCTCTACTCATGATATCCTATACTTTGCACTTTCTATCAACTCCCATAGACATTTAAAATGGTTCCAAACTCCCCTTTTTGCATATAGACAAGAGCCCCTTTTCGTTTTCTTTTAAGTCTAGATGACCATCCCTTTTACACATATCACCCTTAATGACTTCCAATCAAACAATGTTAGATAACAAAATACCATATTATGAACATATGTAGAATGATCACAAAATCAACATTCATTCATACTTCAACATATCTAAGCAATATTCAAAATGGCATCTAGTCATGATAACACTTCCATACCTCCATAGAAACACAAGAAGACAAGTCATATGTCATAAAAGCAACAAAAAGCAGTAATACAAAGAACCTAAAGTAGTACCTAGGGCCAAGGCCCTGAAATCATCCATATAAATACAATCATCAGAAAATGAAGCGTTTGAGAGGTATAATGAAACATCAAGAAAAACACTCTCATCACTCAAACCCAACAACTACATCATCTAATCAGAAGTACATGTGGTCGTCACCATCTGGAGGAGGAGGAGGAGGAGGAGCAGGAGGACCCTGATATACTAAATCCCATCGCTGCATCATCGCATACATGTCCTCCTGCCTGGTCATAAAGCCCTGGCAGAAGTCTGTGAGGCCCTGTACCTCCCTCTGAGTCGCCGCCTAACCCTGCTCGAGGCTCTGAATATCCCCTGGATGGTGTGCACATCCGCACGGAGCCCATGAATATCCTCACGGTACTGAGTAAACTCTGCGCGGGTGACCAGCTCTGTGGGCTCCTCATCTGCACCAGCGGCCTCTAGGCGCTCCCTCCAAGCAAATGCCCCTGTCTAAACTCAATCCCTGCCAAGGATAATTGGCGGGTGCCAATTTGATCATACTCCTTGGACAGGTGTTTGACTTGACCACCGGTGACATAAATGCCAAATCGTAGCTGGAAGAACTCAGTCAAAAGGGCATATAAATTTTCCCATTCACACTCTGGGAAAAGTGACAGATGGAGGCAAAAACATGCAACGACACACCTATATCCAATCGTCTCTCAAGAGCATACATCATCAGTGAGGCAGTCGAATCCTTGCTCTCCCCTTAGTGACAATGGGTAGGATGCACTCTACCACAATCTTATACAGAACATGGCTAAATGGACGCATGGGCTTAGCATCAAAGGTACGCTCAAATTCATGCCTATGTCGTCTAAAGTAGTGTAGATGAATCTGATCAATGGTATGTTTTCAAACTCAAGTGGCTCAATGACATTGGGAAAATAGGTGTTGACATTGTTAGACGCCCGACACTCTAAGAAACTGGCTAAAAACATGGGCATGAAAGGAATGGTAACGCCGGCTACTCTTGACTCATAAATATTATTGTCTGAATCAATACATGTCAAATTTGCATAGAACTCCTTGCATAGATCAATGTTAATGTCATGTTGGCAATAAACCAATTGTTCTATGCCGAAGTGAGTCACCATTTCAATAATTTGTGGCGCTTTATCCTCAAAATAGGCTTTGTAAGATACCGACACGGTAACACAACAAACTCATTCTCCTCGAATCTCTTCTTGCACTCCCGGCTCCTAAATAATGACTCCTCTGGAGCGTGGGGACCTGGTCAGGATGAGCCCTCACCCCTAGACCTCTTAGACACAACCCTAATATCCCAAACACATGCATGCACACCAAGAAACCCCCCAAAAGAGAAAATATCAAAGGAACATACACAAAACATCATATTAGTATCAATGCAAAGCCTAAATGGAGAAATGAACCTTAAACATCATACCTCTTTGCCCTTTGCATTGTGAGATTTGGAAATTGCGTAGGTTGACTTGAAGAGGGGTTTTCTACTAACCCTAGAGGTAGATCGGAGTTAGAGGAGGCCTTAGGGAAGAAGTTTAGGGCTTAGGAGGAGCATAGGATGCAGGAGGAGTTGAAAGGAAGAGAAAATCGCCAGGAATAAGCAGCCAAAACCCTAGGTTTGGCTTTCCCGGCGCGCCCTTCCCTTTTATAAAACCCGCGAAACAGTCGACTGCCCCTGGGCCAGTCGACTGGTTCAAAGCGTAATTACATTCTGTGGGTTTTCTCAGTCGACTGTTGTAACGACCCGGAAAATTTTCTCAATATTTTTCCTTAAAATATTGATCATGCCTGGATAGATTCTCAAGAAACATAGGGGTACTAGTATAAACCTTAACATGATGATCCATGAATTTCGATATAGAATAAGAACCTAAGTGTTAATGGGCCTTACATGGGTTTTTCTAGTACCATGGTTATTAGTGGATTTTAGGTAGAATTTAATATAAATAGAAATGGGTTTAAATTAGGAATATTAGCACGGCTATAGGTAGGCCTTAGGGGGTATGGCCGAAAATAGAGGAAAAAAATAAAGTAAAATAAAATAAAAATAAAGTGCATGCACTAAGGATTGAACCTTGGACCTAGTGTAACATCATGCATGTACTAACCAATTCACCTAGCAAGGGAGTGCTAGTAGAGAATGAAGCGGATTTTGGTTAAGGCTTAGGGAAGCGAAGAGTCATCAAGAGAAGAGGCACCATGACCCTTCACTTGCCCCCATTCATGTGGTATAAAACAGGGGATGAGAGAAGAGGAGACATAGGAGTTACTCTTTTCTTTCTTTCTTCCACCAAAGCCATTCCTCTTCCTCTTCTTCCTTCTCCTAGCCGAAACCCACCAGGGCTCCTCTCCCTTGGAAAAGCTTCACAAGGGGACTTTCTCTTGAAGATTCAAGGCTCCTACAAGGCTACAAGGGCTAAGGGTGATCATGGGACAACAAGGTCTTCATCATCTTCTCTATTTAAGGTCTAAAAACCAAGTCAACAAGGGTAAGACTCCCTCACCTGTGGTATAATAGTTTTCAAGTTATTTTCATGATATAAGAATTTGTTTGGACTATATGTAGGGAAAAAAACTAGGGTTAGGGCTTTCAAGGGTTTCGGCCACCATATGTTTCCATGGTTAAGTTTGGATCTAACTCTCTCATGATGTTTCTTATGTTTTCTCATGTTGTAAGGGATGTTAATGGGGGTTTATGTTAAAGTTTTTACATGATCTATGGCCCCTGTAACTTTCGGCCAAGTTAGGATTTAGGGCAAGGGGTTAGGGTTAACTCCAAGCAAGGGTTCTAATGGCTTCCTATGGTATTATATGTAGGGTATTAGATGTAAATTGAGAATTTTATGAATGTTTCCATGTGCTTGTGACCCTTTTAGGGTTTCAGCCAATGCATGATTTAGGGCTAGGACTTAGGGTTAAATCCAATCAAGGGTTCAAATGGTTTCTATGGCATGGTATGTATTATGTTGGATGTTAATCATGACCTATGTGAATTTTCCATGGACTTATGGTCCTTTAGTGTTTCGGCCAAGACCCTAATCTAGGGTTTGGTTTGGGTTAAGTTCTCAAGGATACTTGATTATAGGTTATTATGATGTAAGTATATGGTTAAGCATGATATAAGGATCTTTATGTTACCAAAACCCTAGCTTCATATGTTATGTATCATGACTTCGTATGTTTAGGTTATATGTTATGTTTCATCCATGAATGTTTTAATCATATGCCATGAACATTTGTATTTGATGTAGGCTTCATGTTATATAGAATGATGCATGTATGTTGTTAAATGCCTATAATAGATATATGTTTATGAAGGTCTATGCATGCTCTATGAGGAATGTCATGAACCTATGTAATGTAGAATGCCATGAACCTAAATAGTATGTACCTTGTTCATAAGAATTTCAGCCATGCATGCTCTATGATGGATACTATGATTATGTATGTATGCCATGTTTTACGAAAGAAGAAGATGATTGAAGACAATGTTTATGCCTTAAATACGAATGATAAGTATGAATGATGAAGACATAATGATATTATGAATTAAGTATGAATGATGAAATGCCAAGTATGATTTATGTCATGATGAGGGATGGGCACCTTAGGAACGCCTCGGTTCTGGGACTACCGTAGCTGTTCCTATTCTTATGCTATGCTTCATGAAACAAGATTATGTTTATGTTATGTATGTCGATGAATGATGAAGCATGCAAAGTTATTTTACTTTACGAATGGGCTTATACCGGACCTAAGTAAGGGTCCAAGGGATGGGCACCTTAAGAACTCCTCGGTTCTGGACTACCGTAGTTGTCCACGGTTCTGGGACTACCGAAGCTGTCCAACAGGGATGGGCACCATAAGAACGCCTCGGTTTTTGGAACTACCGTAGCTGTTCCTACCCTAGTAGGTCGAGGCTCGCAACCTCGTATTTACTTAGGGATGTGCGCTTATGATGTATGTATGTGGTACAAGCCGGGGACCCCAATGATCTAATGATTATGTTTAAGTATTTATAATTATGGTTTTCAAATAAGCATCCTTATGTATATGCATTGACTCATGTATGCATTCATGTTATGCATTATGACATGTTAAGTATGTTTATGTTTACATTCATGTTAAGAATTATGACATGTTAAGTATGTTTATGTTTATGTTCATGTTAAGAATTATGACATGTTAAGTATGTTTATGTTTATGTTCATGTTAAGAATTATGACATGTTAAGTATGTTTATGTTTATGTTTATGTTAAGAATTATGCCATGATGAGTACGTGTTATGCTTATGTGCATGCTAAGAATTATGCCATGACATGTATGTATATGCTTTATGATATGTCAAGAACTGTGCCACGTGTTAAGTATATGTTAAGAACGTGATGTGTTTATGTTATGCGATGTATGTTTTAGTGAGTAGGAAAGAGTCTTACTAAGCCTATGTGCTTATAGTTTTATTTTTCTTATGCCGCAGATCAAGCAAGAAGTTACTAAGGGAAGCAGCAGGAGGGGCAAAAGTGTGTGTGTGGCAGTGACATGGCAAAGGATTCTTCTATTTATACTAGTTGCATGTCTTGTGTTTTGAAACGCCTCCTTAGGTTCTATGCTATACTTATGATAGTTATGCCTAAAGAATGACTTACTACTTATGATGCTTATGGACAAGTTACTTGCTACTTATGATGCTTATGGATAAGTTATGGAATGTTATATCATGATGCTACCTATGATGTTTATATGCTAAGTTACCATGTCATCATGTTAGGAATGATAGTTAAGATATGTATGTATGATTTAAGTGCTAGTTGCATGTATGAATTAAGTTAAGTTTTATTTCTTCCGTTGCAATACGATGTTTATATGCCCTATGTATGTTAGCGTAACGCCGCCTCCCGCCACACCGAAAGGTCTGGGGAGATGGGCGGGCGTTACAGGTTGGTATTAGAGCAGGTTGCCATCTCACTACACACACATCAAGCCACCTTCCTGCAGCTTCCAGGTAAGTACCTCTACGCATATCTTAGGATAGTAAGTACTTTAGGATACCTTATGTTCTTTTATGATTCTAGAATAAACGAGTATGGATGATATCTTATGATTCTAGAGTATGCAAGTATGAACGATACCTTATGATAGATGATGGAAAGTACTTGTAAGAAATGTGAATATGAATGATATTTTTTTTTATAAACAAAAAAAATCAAATAATTTAGAATTTAATATGGGGGTAGGAATGACAATGACTCATATTATCCATACTTGTCCTTTATGAAGGAAAGCATGTCTAGAAGATAGAGTAGCAGACTTAATGAGACTACTCACTCGCCTGACCTGATGCAATTAGTGACCCAACTTCAGCGTCAAGTCACCGAGCAGCAGCAAACCATTAATACCCTGATGAACCAACAAGAAAATTCTACTACTCCACCGGTGAACCAGACTGCTATACCTGTTGCGCCTACGGTTACGCAAACTCCTCCGACAGGCTCAACCACGGTAACACGACAAGAGGCTTATCTGATCCTGTGGTTGAGGCTAAAATCGGAAAATTTCTCGAGTGTTGGTGAACCATGGGATGCCCAAGCGTGGTTCAAGACTGTGGAGAGTACAATGGAGCTGCTGGACTGGCTTGAACATGAGAAGATCAAGTGTGCATCATTCTGCCTTTTTGGGGATGCCAGAATGTGGTGGGAAAGGGTCAAGGCAAAGAGACAGGTGACGCAGATGACGTGGTCAGATTTCGAATCGGAGTTCTTCGAAGAATTCTTCCATATGCGTGTCACAAATAAATATTACGACGAGTTCACGGAATTTCGACAGGGCAACCTCTCGGTCAATGATGCCGTGAAGAAATTTAACCGACTGGCTCGTCTATGCCCTGATCTGGTCCGCACTGAGAAGGAAAGGGTCCGACTTATGTTGAAGATGTTGCGACCCGAAATAGCCCTGAACGTGGCCGGCGGAGTTAACAGACCGCAGACCACCAAGGAGCTGTTTAATAGTGCCCTACTCACCGAACACTACCTGAACAATATCAATCAGCAAAGGAAGGCATTAAATGAAAGTAAGAATCAAGTTCACTCCGGGATTCTCGATTCTTTATCTTCCATTATCCCTAATGTTCCTCCTTTTATTAACACTCAGGAGGTCAGAAACCTCAGAGTAGCAACGCTAATTGGAAAGGAAACCAGAGTGGTAAACGGCAGCCATGGAACAACCCCCAAGGGGGCCCAGCAAATAAACAGTCCCGGTTTCCCCTATGTGCTACATGTGGGAAAATGCACCCCAGGGAATGCCGTAAAGGTACGAAACGGTGTTTCATCTGTGGAGTGGAACGTCACATGGCCTCTTACTGTCCTACCAAGAACCAGGCACCTCCCCAACAGCTTGTTCAGTACCAGGGTGCACCAGCGAAACTACATTATATGCAAGCGGAGCCAGAGAGTACCCTGATGAGCCAAGAGAGATTGGAGGCCCCACCAACTATGGCAGATGCCAGGGTTTTCTCTATTACTAAGGAGGATGCTGCGAATGCTTCAACGGTTGTCACAGGTCAGATACTTATTTATAGTCAGTATGCTACCGCATTATTTGATACTGGGGCAACGCACTCATTCATCTCTATGTTCTACACTAAGAAGATAGATGTGTCTCCACAAGTTTTAAACTGTAAGTTCTTAACAACCTTGCCTTCGGGAGAAATAATGGCATCCACTCACGTGCTGCGTGCGGTGCAAGTCGGAATCGCAGGAAGAGAACTCTACTGCGATCTGATAGTACTCGACATGCAGGACTACGATGTTATAATGGGAATGGATTTTCTGAGCAAATACGGTGCTTCTGTCGAGTGCCGTAAACGAAAGGTGGTCTTTCAACCTGAGGCAGATTCTACGTTTGAATTTATCGGAGAGCCAAGGAAAAGAGCCGGGAAATTCTTATCGACCCTCAAAGCACAGAAGATGTTAGACAAGGGATGTACTGGATTTCTAGCACATGTGGTTGACGCAGGTCAAATAAAGGATCACAAGTTGGAAGATGTCAGAGTTGTATGCGAGTACCCAGAAGTATTCCCGGATGAATTACCGGGGTTAGCCCCTGATAGAGAAGTGGAATTTGAGATCGAATTGGTTCCTGGTACTAACCCGATCTCCAAGGCACCCTACCGTATGGCGCTAGTTGAATTAAAGGAACTTCATGAACAGCTACAGGAGTTGCTCGATAAGGGACTTATTCGCCCTAGTCATTCCCCATGGGGAGCTCCGGTACTGTTTGTGAAAAAGAAAGACAGATCTATGCGAATGTGCATAGATTATCGAGCACTGAACAATGTAACGATCAAGAACAGGTATCCTCTTCCGAGGATAGATGACCTATTTGACCAATTGAAGGGAGCCACCGTTTTCTCAAAAATCGATCTGAGGTCTGGTTATCATCAAGTTAAAGTAAAACAGGATGATATTCCGAAGACGGCTTTCCGAACAAGGTACGGGCATTTTGAATTCGTGGTTCTGCCCTTCGTCGTGACAAATGCTCCTGCTATGTTTATGGACATTATGAATCGGGTATTCTCGTCTTTTCTCGACAAATTTGTAATCGTCTTCATCGACGATATCCTTATTTATTCGAGAAACCAAGAAGAGTACGCCAAGCATCTGAAGATAGTACTACAAACTCTTTAGGAAAAACAATTGTACGCCAAGTTCTCCAAATGTGAGTTCTGGCTTGACCAAGTAGGGTTTTTGGGCCATATTATTTCCAAAGATGGGGTTATGGTAGACCCAACAAAGATTGAAGCTGTGAATAATTGGAGCCGGCCAAAAAACGCCAGCGAAGTCAGAAGCTTCCTCGGACTGGCGGGCTACTATTGGAAATTTGTGGAGGACTTTGCGAGAATTGCAACCCCTCTAACGGCTCTCACTCAGAAGGATAAGAAATATGAATGGACGGAAAACTACGAAAGGAGTTTCTTAGAGCTAAAAAGGAGACTGACAAGTGCTCCAATTCTTACCCTTCCAGAAAGTAACCTAGGCTTCGACATGTATAGCGACGCCTCTAGACTGGGACTTGGAGCTGTACTTATGCAGAATGGTAAAGTCATTGCCTACGCCTCTTGGCAACTCAAAGAACATGAACAGAATTACCCCACCCACGATCTGGAATTAGCCACTGTGGTCTTCGCTCTTAAGATATGGAGGCATTATCTGTATGGGGCGCAATGTAGGATTTATACAGACCACCAGAGTCTGCGTTATTTCTTCACTCAGAAAGACCTAAATATGAGACAACGCCGGTGGCTGGAGTTGGTAAAGGATTACGACTGCGAGATCTTCTACCATCCAGGGAAAGCGAACAAAGTGGCCGATGCACTCAGCCGGAAGTCAAGTGCCACTTTGATGTCCATATCTAGATTACCCCGACCACTCGAAAGGGAAATTATGAAGTTTGGGGTCGAGGTCATCTCCGGATGGCTTTCCACCATGATAATATCGCCGACGCTGTTCGAGGACATATTGGAAAAACAAAATGGTGATCCGAGTCTTCAGAGAATCATGCAGGAGATTCTAGAAGGACAGGGCGATGGTTTTCATATCGCCAACGGGGGAGTACTCTACCTTAGGGATCGTTTATGTATTCCTAATGATCCGGAGCTGAGGGGAGCAATATTAGCAGAAGCTCACGGAACCCCTTATTCGATGCATCAAGGGATCCACCATAATGTATTAAGACCTGAAGGAAAAATTCTGGTGGTCCGGTATGAAGAGAGATGTGGCTCAGCATGTTGGCACTTGCCTGACCTGCCAACGGGTGAAGGCAGAACATCAGCGACCCGGAGGAGTTCTGCAGCCACTTCCGATTCCGGAATGGAAATGGGAAGATATCTCTATGGACTTTATTTCAGGAATTCCCAAGACTACAAATGGATATGATGCAATATGGGTAATTGTGGACAGGTTGACGAAGTCTGCTCATTTCCTAGCAATCAAGATGACCTATTCGATTGAGCAACTAGCTCAATTATATGCTAAGGAGTTAATCAGACTTCATGGAGTTCCCAAGACCATCATATCAGATAGGGATGGTCGCTTTACCTGACACTTTTGGGAGTGTGTTCAGAAGTCTCTCGGCACTAAACTACGATTCAGTACCGCTTTTCACCCCCAGACTGACGGCCAAACTGAATGAGTGAATCAAGTGCTGGAAGACATGTAGTGGGCTTGTGCCCTGGATTTCAAAGGGAGTTGGTGTCGGTACCTATGTTTAGCGAAATTCGCCTACAATAATAGCTACCAAGCTACTATCGGAATGACACCTTATGAAGCATTGTACGGGAGGAGATGTAGGTCTCCAATCTGTTGGTACGAAGGTGGTGAAAAGAAGGAAATGGGGCTCACAACGGATCTCATCGACGACACCACCCGAGCTATACAGAACATTCGACAACAAATAGAAGCTGCTCAGAGCCGGCAGAAGAGTTATGCAGATGTCCGGCGTAGGCCACTGGAATTCGATATTGGGGATTTGGTATTCCTCAAAGTGGCTCCTATGAAAGGGGTAACGAGATTTGGGAAGAAAGGAAAACTAAGTCCGCGTTATGTGGGACCGTACCCGATACTGGAAAGAGTCGGCAAGGTGGCATATGAGCTAGAGCTACCTCAAGAAATGTCGGCTATCCATAACGTGTTCCATGTGTCGATGCTCAAGAAGTGTATTCTAAACACGGATCAGGTGATCGAGCCACAGACAGTACAAGTTCAGGAGGACCTAAGTTTTGAAAGCCGACCTATCCAGATCTTGGATCGAGAAATCAAGAAGCTAAGGAACAAGGAGGTACCCTTAGTCAAGGTCCTATGGCAAAGTCAAAGGTTCGAGGAAGCTACCTGGGAACGCGAGGACGAGATGAGACGCAAGTACCTGGAGCTATTCTAAGTTCGAGGACGAACATTCACGAGGTATGGGGGATTGTAACGACCCGGAAAATTTTCTCAATATTTTTCCTTAAAATATTGATCATGCCTAGATAGATTCTTGAGAAACATAGGGGTACTAGTATAAACCTTAACATGATGATCCATGAATTTCGATATAGAATAAGAAGCTAAGTGCTAATGGGCCTTACATGGGCTTTTCTAGTACCATAGTTATTAGTGGATTTTAGGTAGAATTTAATATAAATAGAAAGGGTTTAAATTAGGAATATTAGCATGGCTATAGGTAGGCCTTAGGGGGTATGGCCGAAAATAGAGGGAAAAAAAAGAAAGTAAAATAAAATAAAAATAAAGTGCATGCACCAAGGATTGAACCTTGGACCTAGTGTAACACCATGCATGTACTAACTAATTCACCTAGCAAGGGAGTGCTAGTAGAGAATGAAGCGGATTTTGGTTAAGGCTTAGGGAAGCAAAGAGTCATCAAGAGAAGAGGCACCATGACCCTTCACTTGCCCCCATTCATGTGGTATAAAAGAGGGGATGAGAGAAGAGGTGACATAGGAGTTACTCTTTTCTTTCTTTCTTCCACCAAAGTCATTCCTCTTCCTCTTCTTCCTTCTCCTAGCCGAAACCCACCAAGGCTCCTCTCCCTTGGAAAAGCTTCACAAGGGGACTTTCTCTTGAAGATTCAAGGCTCCTACAAGGCTACAAGGGCTAAGGGTAATCAAGGGACAACAAGGTCTTCATCATCTTCTCTATTTAAGGTCTAAAAACCAAGTCAACAAGGGTAAGACTCCCTCACCTGTGGTATAATAGTTTTCAAGTTATTTTCATGATATAAGAATTTGTTTGGACTATATGTTGGGAAAAAAAAACTACGGTTAGGGCTTTCAAGGGTTTCGGCCACCATATGTTTCCATGGTTAAGTTTGGATCTAACTCTCTCATGATGTTTCTTATGTTTTCTCATGTTGTAAGGGATGTTAATGGGGGTTTATGTGAAAGTTTTTACATGATCTATGGCCCTTGTAACTTTCGGCCAAGTTAGGTTTTAGGGCAAGGGGATAGGGTTAACTCCAAGCAAGGGTTCTAATGGCTTCCTATGGTATTATATGTAGGGTATTAGATGTAAATTGGGAATTTTATTAATGTTTCCATGTGCTTGTGACCCTTTTAGGGTTTCGGCCAATGCATGATTTAGGGCTAGGACTTAGGGTTAAATCCAATCAAGGGTTCAAATGGTTTCTATGGCATGGTATGTATTGTGTTGGATGTTAATCATGACCTATGTGAATTTTCCATGGACTTATGGTCCTTTAGTGTTTCGGCCAAGACCCTAATCTAGGGTTTGGTTTGGGTTAAGTTCTCAAGGATACTTGATTATAGGTTATTATGATGTAAGTATATGGTTAAACATGATATAAGGATCTTTATGTTACCAAAACCCTAGCTTCATATGTTATGTATCATGACTTCGTATGTTTAGGTTATATGTTATGTTTCATCCATGAATGTTTTAATCATATGCCATGAACATATGTATTTGACGTAGGCTTCATGTTATATAGAATGATGCATGTATGTTGTTAAATGCCTATAATAGATATATGTTTATGAAGGTCTATGCATGCTCTATGAGGAATGCCATGAACCTAAGGAATGTAGAATGCCATGAACTTAAATAGTATGTACCTTGTTCATAAGAATTTCAGCCATGCATGCTCTATGATGGATACTATGATTATGTATGTATGTCATGTTTTACGAAAGAAGAAGATGATTGAAGACAATGTTTATGCCTTAAATACGAATGATAAGTATGAATGATGAAGGCATAATGATATTATGAATTAAGTATGAATGATGAAATGTCAAGTATGATTTATGTCATGATGAGGGATGGGCACCTTAGGAACGCCTCGGTTCTGGGACTACCGTAGTTGTTCCTATTCTTATGCTATGCTTCATGAAACAAGATTATGTTTATGTCATGTATGTTGATGAATGATGAAGCATGCAAAGTTATTTTACTTTACGAATGGGCTTGTACCGGACCGAAGTAAGGGTCCAAGGCATGGGCACCTTAAGAACGCCTCGGTTCTGGACTACTTTAGCTGTCTACGGTTCTGGGACTACCGAAGCTGTCCAACTGGGATGGGCACCTTAAGAACGCCTCGGTTTTTGGAACTACCGTAGCTGTTCCTACCCTAGTAGGTCGAGGCTCGCTACCTCGTATTTACTTAGGGATGCGCGCTTATGATGTATGTATGTGGTACAAGCCGGGGACTCCAATGATGTTATGATTATGTTTAAGTATTTATAATTATGGTTTACAAATAAGCATCCTTATGTATATGCATTGACTCATGCATGCATTCATGTTATGCATTATGACATGTTAAGTATATTTATGTTTATGTTCATATTAAGAATTATGACATGTTAAGTATGTTTATGTTTATGTTCATGTTAAGAATTATGACATGTTAAGTATGTTTATATTTATGTTCATATTAAGAATTATGACATGTTAAGTATGTTTATGTTTATGTTTATGTTAAGAATTATGCCATGATGAGTACGTGTTATGCTTATGTGCATGCTAAGAATTATGCCATGACAAGTATGTATATGCTTTATGATATGTCAAGAACTGTGCCACGTGTTAAGTATATGTTAAGAACGTGATGTGTTTATGTTATGCGATGTATGTTTTAGTGAGTAGGAAAGAGTCTTACTAAGCCTATGTGCTTATAGTCTTATTTTTCTTATGCCGCAGATCAAGCAAGAAGTTACTAAGGGAAGCAGCAGGAGGGGCAAAAGTGTGTGTGTGGCAGTGACATGCCAAAGGATTCTTCTATTTATACTAGTTGCATGTCTTGTTTTTTGAAACGCCTCCTTAGGTTCTATGCTATACTTATGATAGTTATGCCTAAAGAATGACTTACTACTTATGATGCTTATGGACAAGTTACTTGCTACTTATGATGCTTATGGATAAGTTATGGAATGTTATATCATGATGCTACCTATGATGTTTATATGCTAAGTTACCATGTCATCATGTTAGGAATGATAGTTAAGATATGTATGTATGATTTAAGTGCTAGTTGCATGTATGAATTAAGTAAGTTAAGTTTTATTTCTTCCGCTGCAATACGATGTTTATATTCCCTATGTATGTTAGCGTAACGTCGCCTCCCGCCACACCGAAAGGTGTGGGGAGAAGGCCGGGCGTTACAACTGCCTTCCTGGCAGTCGACTGGGCTACACTGTAATTATATTCTGTGGCCTTTGCCAGTCGACTAGCCTCCAGCCAATCGATTGGTGTCTGATGTTCTGAATTTTAGTTTTTCAGTCCGAATTTCAGAAATGCCTAACTAATTCCACAAATTCCCAAAAATTCTGAAATCTTGTAGGGATATTTGTGGATCCTATATTTACTTGGGAAAAATATAATTTTAGTCAATGTCATCCCAAATCCTATGTTTGGTACAAACTCTGAGTTTCTCTAAAAAGTATCATAAAACTCTTCCCAAAAGTTCTAGTTTGGACCTCACCTTGAAGCATGCAATGTTATTTAGGCATTAAAATCGATTTGTCTCAATTAAATCCTAATTTCACCTTTTTCTTTATAATCCTCCCTTAAGTGTGTCAACTCTCTAGGATTAAGACTACCCTTAGCCTTTTAAACCTCTTGGCACACCTTATACTTCTTTTCAATCTCATAGAAGTAAACCACCTGAGATCCATTGACCATGGAACTTGTCTTGACTCCTAGCGCTTCTATCCCTAATTACCTCCCTAGGTAACTCTTCTTCAAAGGCAAGACCACACCGGTGCTCCTCCGGTGCTTCTTGACTTTCCACCATTACTCTCTTAATCCGATAGACCTTTTCTTTGGTCAATTTCTTTTCTTTCCCTTTAAATGGCTTTTCCTTGCCATTTTTGACTTTTTCTCTACCATAGTTATAGGGTATCCTTGAATACGATACTTTATCAACATTGGCCCTCCAAGAATGGTATCCTAAACCCGACCTACCATTCTTATACTTTTGGTCATTTGAGATCATGTTCACATCCTTGGCCCCTTGAATTACTCTACCAAGTTTTCTTTCCAACTCATCAAGTTTTGCTCTTAAAACTTGGGTTTCCTTTTCTAACTTCCTAACCTTAGGATCACTAGACCTAATTTGATCATTTCTAGGTCTACTTATTTTGCTAAGCATATTTCCCCCTTTCTTAAGGTTTATGTCTTGGTCCTTATTCCTAGAGTTCCTTGATTTATCATGAACCATAGAATTCTTGGTGTTTTGGCATACAAAATTGTTTCTATCAAGATATTTAAAACCAAAAACACGCATAGGCCAGCAAGCGTTATCAATTCTATCATTCATACACACATTTCGAGCATTCATGAAAGATCTTGAAGCATGAGTGGAGTTAGAGGGTACCTTCCTTACCCTTGGTGCTCCCCCTTGATGAGTGCTCCTCTTTCTTTCTTCTTTTTCCCATTTCCTAAGATGCTCCATCTTCTTGAGCTCTTTACTTCTTGGACATTCTGTGTGATAATGCCCAAGCTCCCCGCATGTGAAGCACCGAATATTCTTTCTTTTGTTTTGAACTTCCTCATTCCTACAACCCATATTAGATTTAAATTGAACAGATTTGGGCTTAGGAATTACCTCCTTTTTACCTTGTGGACACTTATCCTTGTAGTGCCCCTTCTTATTACAACCAAAGCATATGATATGCTCTCTTGACTTAGCTTTGGTGGAGATGTACATCTTTTCTTGCTCTTAGATGATCGAGGGTCTCTCCTCCCCCTCAACATTTGAATTTGTCATTTCTTCTTCAATACTTGAGTCGATTTCCTTAATCACTTCCACTCTTAGAGTTGATGTAGGGTTCTTATGAATTTCATCCAACTTATTCCACAATTCGCATGCATTTGAATATTTCCCTACATCACTCAAAATGTGGTTAGGCAATATATTAATCAAAATATTTATTACCTTCTCATTGGCCCTAGCTTGGTCTTGTTGTTCACTTGTCCAATATCTAGGGCGAAGCCTTTTGCCATGCTTGTCCTTGGGGATTTCAAATGGGTCTTCAATAGTCATTCTACACTCCCAATCCATCCCGAGCCACATCTTCATTCTATCCCTCCAATAGTCAAAATTTTCATGCTCATATGATGGTGGTGAGTTGATATCGTCATCCAATTTGTCTTCCATGGCCCTTATCCTCTAGCAAGTGCTCCCTCAGCGGTTAGTCCGATCAAGAGCGAACCATGCTCTGATACCAACTGAAGGATCGTCTATGGCGTGCAGAGGGGGGGGGTGAATGCACTTTTTCGGATCGTTGATCTCTACAGAATCGTTAGCACAGCAGAAACAATAATAGGCAAAGTAAATAAGAAATAACAATGCTAACAATACCAGATTTACTTGGTATCCACCCCGGTCGGGTGACTAATCCAAGAATCCTTCGGTGGATCAACCCCCGGGTAACCTCCGGCTAGATCTGTCGCTCCTTGTGGGTGGAGAAACCATGCCACAACACGTTGGAAGCCCTCTGATCACAGTAGACTACTAACTCGCTTTACCCAAGTGAGTTTCGTCAAGAAGGATAGTAGGAAATGAACCGCTTCAAATAGGGCTTGAATCTGAGAACAGCCGCTACCAGTCGACTGCCCCTTGGGCAGTCGACTGGTCCCACTCAAATCCGACCGTTACAGCACAACGTTCGAATCTGCCAGCTGTTCCAGTCAACACCAGTCGACTGCCCCTGGGCCAGTCGACTGGGACACACCTAAGCCTAGGGTTTCACTCCCGAGTACAAGTCTCTCTCGCACTCAAACCCTCCCGGCTTAGCCCCTGAGTACAAGAACTCATACTCAGCCTCTCTCAACCTAGTTGACTCTTCACCAGCAGTCTTGACTGTTGCCTTTACGCCCTCTTCATCTTTGGCCCTCGTCCCTCGGATGTGCATGCAAGCCTCCAGCTTGCCTCCATGCCACCCTTCACGTACGCCTCGAAGTCCGCGTCCCTCGGCTCATCATCTCTGCTATCAATGGTCCCTCGGATGCGCACGTAAATCTCCAGCTTACCTCCATGCCATCCTTCACCTAAAGACATCAACAAAGTCCATGCGTACCTGTACACCTGCACACTCATGTACACATGTGAGAACAACACAAATCCTAACTTAACCATATTGCTCACTCATCAAAATCTCATGATCCTCCAGATCATGTCAGGGTCGATTGCCCCAACACCTCCCTTCCCGGACATCATATGGGCGACGAGCTACCGAGAACCGGAATCACCAAGGCACCTTCTCCCTTTTCCTTGCTTTGATCAAAACCCTAGGGGTGCATTTGGTTGGGGGTTATCCTTGATAACCTTGGTTATCCATCCAAAGTTATCATCAAAAATCTTGTTTGATTTAGATAATTAACGATTCCTAAGTAATGATCGATGCCCGACATGTCAGCAAAAGGGTCATGCAACAAGGAATCGGAAATCCATAGGAAAGTAAGGTTTTTCTTGATTCCAGGGTTATGAAACTTATTTTTCCAAAATTATCCTCCAATATTTTCATTTACGAAGAAAACCATTACAATTTATTAACTTCCGAAAGTATTATTCGACGATCGACAACGATGGCCAACGACCACCGTCGATGCCCGGCGACCACCGGCGGTGGCCCGCGGCGACCGCCTGCGACCGGCGACCGCCTGCGACCAGCGACCGCCGGTCGTCGGTCGGCGACCACTGCTGGATGTCGGCCGGCACCGATCATTGGCGGTTGACGTCGATAGCCGGCCGGTAGCCACCGAGTAGTGGATTGATGTATCGCTACTAGCGAAGGCAACACTTCTACTTCTTGGCACGTGAATCTACGTCGATCGCCGGTGTTCGGCGCTGATAGCCGGCCGCTGGTATTGCACATCGACTACCTACATAGACACCGACTGTTGACGTCGACGCCGACGGAATTTTTTTTAATATAATATTTTAATAAAATTATCTAAATAAATTCAAAAGGGCAATATAGTAAAATATTATATTATGTTATAGACTATTACCTCCAAACAATCAAGATTTTATTTGATTACCTAAATTAAACCAAACAACTTCAGGTTATGTTTCATTCCTTATTACCTTAGTTATGTGATTACTTAGTAATCACATAACTAAGGTTATATATGATAACTTGAACCAAACACACCCTAGAGGGTTTCTTCTTCTTGGATGCGCCTACAACCACCTCCACCACCCCTTTCTTGATCGCCGGCCAAAAGAGAGAGCGCCACTCCATCTTTTCCAGCCCTCACTGAACACAAGGGAAAGAAGGATTAGAAGATGAAGAAGGAGATGAGAGGGAGCGAAACAAAACTCTCCCTAGAACCCAAACCACTCGGCCACTCAAAGGCTGCCGCTGGCCCCAAAACACCTCCCTTCTTCTTGTACAAGCGCCGCCGGCCAAAGGAGAAGTTGCCTTCTCCTTGTCCTGATCTCAACCGACGGTCCAAGATGGAAGGAGATGAAGAGGAAGGAGATCACGGCAATGAAGAATGGGGAACTCTCCTTTCCGCCCACTCCTTGCTCGACCAAAACCTAAGAGACAGAGAGGAGAGAAAGCCTAGGTTTGGGTTATGTGTATTAGCCTTGATTTCATGATCTCATGGGGTTTATATAGGGCTAAGGTAGGGACCAAGAGGAGGAGTTGGATCTTGGCCCACTAATGGATCTAAAACCAATCCATTAATTATGATCCATTCCACTAAAGGATCTTAATTGAACTTCCTCACCAACCCCATATTTTCATATGGGCTCCACATATTATGAGTCATCCATCCCCCCCCCCCCCCCCGTGTTTAATATATCGAATGCCCGTTAAATAATTTAAATTACTGACAAATTAAATTAATTAACTTCTGGATCCTTAATTAGTACCACTTAACCTTATCATCATGTTGGATCAAATCCATCTGCAGGGTTTAACATGATGAACCTTTTGAGCTCATTAAGGGGGCATCATCATCCCGACTCACCAGGACATGGATTCCATCAATAATTAATGACACAACATATAATTAATATTATTTCTCAACTTACTGGGCCTATCGATCTAATAGAATTGATCTCGCCCATTGGTAAATCAAAAAAATAATAATTAATCATATGTGCCCGTTATTATATCGGGATTTAAGGATCATACTCCATAATAAAATTTGAGATTCAATCCAATTATCAAGTCAGTATAAATTGGATGATCTCTGGTTTTGGTCCTGCTCAATGCACACAAAGTACACTAGTGTAATTCTATGGTCAAGACCAACCACACCTAATTACACTACAACCATCCCGATGGTTTGTCCAATTCCATCTTGGTTGTGAGCCTCTACTTATACTAGGAAGGGACTGATAACATGTGTAGGATCGGAATGCACGTGAGAGGGGGGGTGAATCACGTGTGTTTAAAAAAATATATTTTTTTCAGAGTAAAAAGAATGTGTTCGTAAAGTCGTGCACAGCGGAAACAAAAGAAACGATAAAAAAACGAACACACAAAACACGAATGAGTTTTACTTCGTTCAGAGCCTTCGGCGACTCCTATTCGAAGGCCCAGGTCCCTCGGACCTTTTCTGTGGGCAATTCACTAAAACTCTCTACCGGAGACCCCCGGTAGAGTAGGCGAATACAGAAGATAGAGAGTGTGACAACCTCACACTCTCTAATAGAAATGAGTACAGATAATGCAGTAATAAAATCGTTACCAAAAAAAATTATCTGAATGAGTTTGGATGTTAAGGGTGGTCTTCCAGCAGTAATTGGACGTAGACGAGTTGGAAGACAGGCCATAGCAAAAGAGCGTGGAAGCACCGAGTGTGAAAGCGTGAAGAAGAGATGATGGCGTGTTTTTTTTTCTGTGCTAATTCTCATGCTTTTTATAGAGGACTTCTCGAGCTTTGAGTTTCATCCAGATCCTATTTTTGTGCAGCGCTTTATCCATCATTTGAAGTAGCACAACTCAATCTGCTTTATCCATCATTTGAATTTCTATTAACAAAAAAAATAATAGGAATAGAAATTCATCTTACCCAAGCTGTGGATAATAATAATAGGAATGAATTATTATTATTAATACGAATAAATTTATTCTTTAATAAAATTTCAAATTAAAAAATAATGAGGAGTAATTTTGCAGAATTCACCTGCAAAATCAACTTAGTCCATATACCAAATAAACCCTGTAAACCAGAGTTAGTATAATAATAAAATAGACTAAAATGTGAAATATTCAAAGGTAATTAGATCCCGTCCACATCCGGACCAGGATCTAACCAGGACTCAACTTAGATCACCCAAATGGGTCTAAGTTGGACCGCGCCTAAAGTCCCAAAATGGGACCCGTCCTCACTGGTTCGCTCCTCCAGTGACTTACCTTACTTACCCTTTGTGCAGTTTTACTTGACTTCTTGACCTACCAGGACTTTTTGTCAGGACTCAACCACCCTGGTCTTTCTGCCAAGTCTCCACCAACTTGGTCTTCAGCCAGTTGTCAGGCCTCGCGGACCCAACTGGACTTTCTGCCAGGACTCAACCATCCTGGACTTCGGCCTAGTGTCTGGTCCTAAGTCTTTCAACCCTGCACACTTGGTAAAGAGGTTAGAACCATAACAACCTAACTTTAACCTGTTTGTCATTCATCAAAACTTGAGTTTGACCGTTAGTGTAAACTACACCAACAATCTCCTCCTTTTTGATGCAATGACAACCTGGGTTAAAATTAGAAAAATAACATGTAACAACAATAAGTACACCCATAATATGTAAATGACATGCTCTAAAATCAAAGTTGTTTTAATTTCTAACTCTTAACCGTATAACCCTCCCCCTTTGGCATTCATCAACATAAAGAGATATTAGGCAACCAAGTCTTAAACAAATAATAAGCACTCAAGGATTAAGAAAATAAAAATGGTGCTTAAAAAACAGACCAAGGTTCTGAACTAATCCAGAAGGGGGAAGTCAAATTCTCAATTTAACATAAAATGGACTAGGTTAAAAACATAAGTGTCTAAATTTGACTTCAATAAATCATGTTTTTTTTTCAAAGATATAGATGTAATGCTTAGAGACAAAAATCTAAGTATTTGAAACCACAGAAAATGATTGTTTAGCAAAAAGGATTTTCCAAAATATTTTCAAGGAGTAACAAAATAGTCAAACATGTTTACAAGAGTTTTTCAAAATAGGTGAAAATATTAAAAAAATATTTCAAGGGTTAAGGCATTTGTAGAAGATAGGGGTAATAAGTATTTTGTAAAGAAAATTCGCCCCATGTATATTTCTTTCTTGAAGATAGTGTTTAAGGATAAGATTGTAAGACCAAATTTCAAGCATGGTTTTAACAAGCTAGATTCAAAGTATATTTTCAAACGATTTTCATAAAGCTAGTTTAAACAAAATAAGTGAAAGCTAAGGATAATTTTAAAAAAAATTCTTTCAACACTGTTTTCAAAAGAGAGAAAAAGGCTTAAAAAATTTAGGAATAGTTTGAAAACTAATTTCAAGGTTAAGTAAAATTCTCAAAAATAACCAACATATTTGAAAGACACACAAAATAAGAAAGATTTTGACTTAAGCTCCTCCTAAACTAAGTAAGAATCTTAGTCCATTTTAGATGTCTAATTTTAGTTACTAGCTAACTATCTAAAGAATAGTAGTGTTCACCAGATTAGTCAAGTCAAGTTTTAGTGTCTAGCTAAGAAAAACTACTTGACTTGATCAATATGAAGTTGGTATTTAATGCCCAGACTTGCTACGATGCACAGACTTAAGCATTCTGAAGTCCAGGCAAAGTCCTATGCATCTCACAACCGTTCTATGTTTTGCAGGCACAAGCAAATTAACCTTAATGTGTTTTGTGAGATGCGGCTACCTAGATCTATAGGTTCATGCAGTTCTAGGGGTCAAACTTAGGCTAAGTCCTCCAACTTCGAAGTCAAGTTTTAAACATTCAACTCAATTTTGGAAATACATGATCAGGTTAGTATTGAAAACTGAAGTTTGAATACTAAAATTAAGTTAATTCAAAAAAAATTAAGTGTCAAGCAGAATATGTGAGTTGATTTATCAAAAAGGTAAAAATGATCAGGTTAGTCCTAGTTTACAACACACATTCCTATTAACCTCTTTAAATTGCTAAATTCAGATTCAGGTAGTGGTTTAGTAAATATATCTGCTAAGTTAGCCTTAGATTCAACATGATTAAGTTCAATTTCCCCTTTATTTACATGATCTCTAACAAAATGGTGCTTAATTTCTATATGTTTGGTCCTAGAGTGGTGGACTGGGTTTTTGGTTTAGTTAATTGAACTTAGATTATCTATAAAGATTTTAACTTTCTTAAACTCTAAGTTAAAGTCTTTTAAGGTATGCATCATCCAAAGTAACTAGGCTACACATTCTCCCATAGCTATATATTCAGCTTCAGTGGTAGATAGGGCAACACAATGTTGCTTTCTACTGAACCAACTCACTAGTGAGGGTCCTAGTAGTTGACACCCACCACTAGTACTTTTTCTATCTAACTTACAGCCAGCATAGTCTGAGTCAGAGAATCCAATAAGTTCAAATTGGGCTGTTCTAGGGTACCAAATTCCTAAATTTTCTGTCCCTTTAAGATACCTAAATATTCTTTTAACTAGGGTTAGATGTGATTCTTTAGCACAGGTTTGATACCTAGCACACATACTAACTGCAAAGAGAATATCAGGTCGACTTGCAGTTAGGTAAAGGAGGCTGCCTATGACACTTCTATAATACTTAAGATCAACAGGTTTGCCATTTGGGTCACTGTCTATGGTCTGATTGGTAGACATAGGTGTTTTGATTTCTTTTGCATTATCCATTCCAAATTTTCTAAGTAGTTCTCTAGTGTATTTTTGTTGATAGACAAAAGTACCCTCACTAGTTTGTTTTATTTGTAGCCCTAAAAAGAAGGTTAATTGACCTACTAAACTCATTTCAAATTCATTTTCCATTAAAGTTATAAATTCTTGCAAAAAAATTGAGTTAGTTGAGCCAAATACTATATCATCTACATATACTTGGGCTATAAAAATATCAGATTTTAAGGTCTTAACAAATAGAGTTCGATCAATTTTACTTTGGTTAAAGCCTTTAGATACTAGGTAGTTAGACAGTCTTTCATACCAAGCTCTAGGGGCTTGCTTAAGTCCATACAGAGCTTTCTTAAGTTTAAAAACATAGTCAGGATATTCTAAGCTTTCAAAACCTGGGGGTTGACCTACATAAATCTCTTCCTTAATTAGACCATTTAAGAAGGCTGACTTAACATCCATTTGATACAACTTGAATCCCTTATGGGCTGCATAACCTAAAATCATCCTAATGGACTCAAGTCTAGCTACAGGTGCATAGGTTTCATCATAATCAAGTCCCTCTACCTGGCTAAACCCCTTAGCTACTAACTTGGCCTTGTTTCTAACTGTTTCACCTTGTTCATTAAGCTTGTTCCTAAAGACCCATTTAGTTTCAATAAACTTTTTACCTTTAGGTAAGGGTACTAAATCCCAGACTTGATTACATTCAATTGGGCTAACTCTTCCTGCATAGCTATGATCCAATTAGGGTCAAGTAAGGACTCTTCTACAGACTTGGGTTCAATTTTGGAAATTAAGGCAATCTGGCTAAGGTTTCTAAAAGCTGACCTAGTCTGAACCCTTAATTATGGATCACCTATGATTTGATCAGTTGGGTGGGCTGAGCTAACTCGAACAGTTCTAGTTTGGTTGGGTTCAGGTTCAGGTTCAATTAGATCATGGTCTTGGTCCTCAGTTGGGTTTTCATCTGGGTTGGTGCTAGACCTGATAAAATCAATGGGTTGATAGATGGTTTGATCAGATTTGTTTGGACTAGATTTTTCATCAAATTTTACATTTGTAGTTTCTTCAATCCTTAGAGTTGTTTTGTTATAAACTCTATAGGCTCTACTGGTAAGAGAATAACCTAAAAAGATACCTTCTTCAACCTTAGATGTGAATTTTCCTAAGTGTTCTCTCGTATTTAGTATATACACTTTACATCCAAATACTTTAAATATTTAACATTAGGTTGTTTGTTATAGTAAATTTCAAATGAGGTTTTTCCTAAATTTTTATTTATAGTTATTCTATTTTGTATATAACAGGTTGTACTGACAGCCTCAGCCCAAAGGTATTTAGGTAGGTTGAATTCATTGAGCATTATTCTGGTTGCTTCTTGTAGTATTCTATTTTTCCTTTCTACAATTCCATTTTGTCGAGGTGTTTTAGTGCAGGAGAATTCGTGGTGGTAGCCATTTTCTAAACAGAATTGGTTAAATTTTTGGTTTTTGAATTCTTAGCCATTATCACTCCTAAGTCTTTTAATTTTCACCCCTTTTTCATTTTCTTTTAGTTTACAAAATTGAGTAAATATTTCAAATGTTTCATCTTTATTTTTTAAGAATTTGACCCAAGTGAATCTTGAATAGTCATCGATGATTACTAAACAATATAGGTTCCCACTAATTTATTTTATTCCATGTGAGTCAAACAGGTCTAGGTGAATTAATTCAAGAATTGATTTAGTTTGAGTTTGATTAGTTGGTTTGTGAGTTGATCTAGTTTGTTTTCCTTGTTGGCAAGCATTACATATGGTTGACTCAAGGTTAGGTAATTTTGGTAGGCCTCTAACTAAGCCATTTAGTGTAGGTAGTTTTCTAAAGTGAATGTGTGCAAGTCTTCTATGCCAAAGCCAACTCTCATCCATATGGGTTAAAAGGCAGTTTGCTAAGGGTCAGGTTAATCTAATTTCATAAATGTTGTTGTGCCTATGTCCTCTAAGTGTGATGTTGGGGTTGTCAGTGTGTTTGATCAGACATTCATTAGAAAAGAACTTAACCATATATCCAGTGTCACATAATTGACTAATACTTAGTAAATTAAAATAGAAGTTCTCAACAAGTAAGACATTTTTAATTATAAAATCAGATTCAAGTTCAATATTGCCTAGACCAATTACCTTAAGTTTACCGTTGTTTCCAAAAGCAACGGTCCCTTGTCGTTTGTACTTGAGTTCTGTAAACTTGGTGGGATCCCCAGTCATGTGTCTGGAGCACCCACTGTCGATAATCCATTTATTTTCCTACAGTTAAGTAGGATTGGTTAGAATTCAAGTTGAAGTTCAGTTTAATCTTTTTGAAAAGGTTAATTTTAAGTTAAGTTTACATTTTTGAAAAAGATTGAAAATAGAAAACATTTGAATTTTGAAAAACTTAAAAAGAATTTTTGAAAAAAAATGGGAAAAAAAACTTAAAAAAATTTTTGAAACAAATTTTGAGATTAAAAAAAACTTAAAAAGAGTTTTGAAAACAATTGAATTAATATTTGATTTGGAAATTTGAATTAATTAAGAGCTAAGTTTAAATTTTGAATTTTGATTTAATTGATATTTAAATTTGGATTTAAAAGGTAAGATTTTAAATTCAAGTTTGAGTTTTAAATTATCAATCAATGATTTGAACTTATTATCCTTATTCATCTCACTTGATCTAAGTTATCAAACAAAGGGATCCTATGATTTGTGTGAGACGAGTTTGAGTTTGATTCATAAAAGAAATTAATCTGACCTTTTGTTAGATTCGGGTTTGACAAGAAGTAGTTTAAAAGTATACTTCGATAATTAGCTTCCAGGCGGGAGGCGAGGCACAGGGGCCTTCTTTGGCCGAAGCCTTATTGGAGCAACAACCTCTTTCTAGACAAAGCTGCTTAAGGAAGTTGTACTTTAACCCTACCCGTTGAGACACCCTGGTCTAACTAGTCTAGGATGTGTCGAGATAGTTTCGGCTAGTTCTCCTCGAGAGTCTGTCTAGCGTACCGTTATCTCGACCCACCCTAATACTAAGTAGGTCAAGAGTCAGATTAACTTTTAAGACTAGTCCTAAGTGCCCAACTGGGCAAAGGCTGATTTTGAGGTGCCAACTAGTTTGGAGCCTCCCCCTAAATGATAGGTGGGGTGTTTAGGGTCAATGTAATGAATGTCCTTTTTGGGAACATAATATTGATTCTGCCCTACTTGCTTTGTTAGGTAAGCTTTCGGGACCCATGCCTTACATTGCTTTTTGCGTGAGTGGACAAAGGAGAAAAAGGATCTTTGCGCCGATCCTGATTTAAAACCTATCCCAGACTTATTGTACATGCCCTTTTGTGATCCAAGTATAAGGTCAAGGTTCTTGGATCGAGTTGTAAAAGTTGCTAGTAGATCCTTATGTTTTTGAACTTCACCCTTAAGGGTGGAGTTTTCATTTTCAAGTTCAGAAATTTTTGAGTTTAATTCAGTTGTGTTTTGATTTAGAATTTGCTCCTTAAGGTCTTGATTTTCCTTAAGGAGCTGATCAGTCCTAAGCTCAGATGCATCTAATCTCTTATTTAAGACAGAAATAATTTTGAAGAACTTTTCATTCACTGAATCTAAATATACCTTAGTCGAGCCGTCCGAAAATAGTCCGATCTCTTGGCTCGACTCGTATTCGGAATCCTCGTCTTGCTCCGAGTCCGATTCTAGTCCGGTTGCCATCAGTGCGAGGTAGCTTGCGTTCTTTGGTTGTTCATCGTCGGAATCGTTCGAGCTTTCATCCCATGTGGCTTGAAGAGCATGCTTCTTTTTGTTCTTAGTGGGTTGGTCCTCCTTGTAAGGGCATTCATGTTTGAAGTGCCCTTTTCTGTTACAGCCGAAGCAGATCATTTTGCTTTTACCTTCAGTGCTGGAGGGCTTCATTACCTTTTGAATATCTTTCTTTGAAAATTTGTTCTTCCTTCTGGTGAACATTTTTCTTACCAAGTTCACCAGTTGTTCTTCTTCATCTGAGTCAGAGTCTGACTCATCTTCAGGTTCTTCTTGAATTTTTCTCTTTGATTTGGCTTCTTTTGGTGAACCTGCAAATAAAGCTAGCCCTTTCGCGACCTTGGCGTTAGTTTGCTCATGCAGCTCTAATTCACAAAATAGTTCATCCAGATTAATTTTTGAAAGGTTCCTAGAAATTTTATAGGCATCTATAATAGATGCCCATAGTGAATTTCTAGGGAACGTATTTAACGCATACCTTATGATGTCCCGGTTTTCCTGTTTGTGCCCGATCATGTGGAGTCCATTCAATATGTTCTTAATCCGGGCGTGGAGTTGACTTGCTGATTCTCCTTCCTACATTTTTATGTTAAATAACTTATTCAATAACAGATCTCTCTTTGTTACCTTTGCATCAGAAGTGCCTTCATGTAATTCTGTTAATTTGTCCCATAGCTCCTTCACCGAGTCGGTTGGTCCAATTCTGTTTAGCTCCTCTTTGGTAAGTCTGCACTGGAGGGTGTTCTGAGCTTCGAACTCGGTCTGAGCCTTTTTCTTCATCTCCAGGTTCCATCTGTCGGGCTTCAGTGGAGCATTATTTCCCTCATCCATTGGCGGTGTGTAGCCTGTTTGAACTGCGAACCACTGATCCATGTCGGTCTTCAGATAAACCTCCATCCTTCTCTTCCAGTAGGGAAAGTCTTCCCCATTAAAGAGGGGAGGGCGGGCAGTGCTATAGCCTTCACCTTGGGCCATTTAAATTCTGTGCACACGAAATAAAAGTAGAAAAAATATCCCAAGACTGGGTCTTGGATTAGTAGTGCGGGAAAGGATAAACTAACGAAAAGCAACATGAATGGTGTTGCACCAGATTCAAGTAAAACCAACGAACGAGAAAAATAACTAAATTTAGGCAAGAATACCAAATTTAGATCATGCAACAAAAGACACAAAACAGATTTCCCCCTGCTCTTACGGTGGTTGCACCGATTCAGAGCGAACCTTGCTCTGATACCACTTGTAGGATCAGAATGCACGTGAGAGGGGGGGTGAATCACGTGTGTTTAAAAAAATATATTTTTCAGAGTAAAAAGAATGTGTTCATAAAGTCGTGCACAGCGGAAACAAAAGAAACGATAAAAAAACGAACACACAAAACACGAATGAGTTTTACTTCGTTCAGAGCCTTCGGCGACTCCTACTCGAAGGCCCAGGTCCCTCGGACCTTTTCTGTGGGCAATTCACTAAAACTCTCTACCGGAGACCCCCGGTAGAGTAGGCGAATACAGAAGATAGAGAGTGTGACAACCTCACACTCTCTAATAGAAATGAGTACAGATAATGCAGTAATAAAATCGTTACCAAAAAAAATTATCTAAATGAGTTTGGATGTTAAGGGTGGTCTTCCAGCAGTAATTGGACGTAGACGAGTTGGAGACAGGCCGTAGCAAAAGAGCGTGGAAGCACCGAGCGTGAAAGCGTGAAGAAGAGATGATGGCGTGTTA